>JARHVA010002849.1:0-327500 GCA_037957365.1 Torreya grandis | reverse complement strand
GCTAATTTTTCTTAACTTTTCTAGATACAACCTGGATGAAGTTTTTTTTCATGTTTTTTCATATTGTAAGTTAATAGGTTTATTGTGAAATCTAAGATTTTATAACATGAAAATAATGTAAAAATCAAATCTATATTCTAAATAAAATGTAGAGTATCTAGGAGTTCTCTTTAAAAATGCAAGATAGACTAAGTTTTGGTATTTCTATGTGGATGCACACTAGGTTTGAATGATTTGTTATGAATAAAATGAATATTTGAATTTTATTTTCTGAATTAGTAAGATAAAAATAGTATTTTTTAATTTACTAAAACAAAGAGAATCAAGAGACAACAACACATATTAATTACCTAGGTTTTACTAGGGTTTTCTAGTTACTAACATTTATGTGTTTGTGTATGAATTCAAGGTGAAGATTAATTATTTTTAAAATTAGAAGTGTTTCTTTTTGTTTCATAATTTCTACCTAAGTTTAAATGCAAATCTAAGTGATTTAAAAAAAAATACTATATCGATGAAAAATGTAAAAAACAAACATGACTAATATCTTGTGCAAAGACAAGAGGGAGAAGAATTCATTTTCCTATCAAATTTGTCTTTTTAAAAATAAATATTTAATATATTTTAAGAAAGGAAGATAAATTAATATAATCTACTAAACAAATAAGGAAACTAAAACTAAAAACTCCAAACTTGATCAATGTGTAGACTATCTAAAAGCAAGAGATGTATTTGTAATATAGTCCTCAACATGTAAATCCTCCACTAAAAATAATTTATGTAGGAACTCTCTACTCGAGGATAATTAGCCAATAAGAAAATGGGGGAAAATGAGAAAGACACAACTTAAAACAAAGCATAACTGACTATGGCTAGTTAAAAACATAATGTGTAAAGGTTTTGTTTTAAAATAATGACTCCTTGTAATTTTATAATCAACAAAAAAAATATCAAATAAAATATAAAAATAAATGGTATTTAGGTTATGGATATACAAATATTAAAAAATCCCATCTCTAATGCCAATTTTTAGATCCAAAAACAAGCCAAAATTGGTTTACTTGTAAAAGAGAAATGGTGGTTGCATGAATGAGTTTCTAAGTTTAACTAGGAATGAAACTTAGGAAAGGTTTGAAAATAGATAAAATGAAGAGTGAAAGTGAGATATTCCAACTTTTCGGTGAAGTCAAGCTATAAAAATCAAGAAACACAAAATGCATATTCAAAAACATATAAAATAATGAATATTGGGAACTAAATTTGGAAGATGGGGAGAAGGTGAAAAAACTACCCCCTTTTATAAGGGTTAAAAAGTAACCAATTCATATAAAAAACAAATACTTCAAGTTACAAAACTACCTATAATTTAAAATACAACCACATTATTAATATATAACTATCACAACTATTCTAAAATATAGGTGGCAATTTTGTAACTAGGATCAGTAGTCACATCATGTTGAGCAGTGATTTTACCATGTATAGAAGTATTTTAAAAATTGGTCTATAAAAATTTATAGAGGATAAATAAAATATACTAAGGGGACTCCAAGGAGGAATAGGAAGGAAATAAGGCTAGGTGGCTATAGAGAACCTTTTTTGGAGTGTGAATTAGGAGATCATTGCATCATCCTCAGGCATTATACTAGACATATCATACATTGAAATTTTTAGGCACATACATATTACCCCCTCATGAAGATGTCTTGTCATTAATTGACAAAGGTGTGGTCCCAAATAATTATATGTATAAGGGAAATAGGAAGTTATAAATACTTACCTCACTTACCTAAGTTGTACAATAAACCCAATCGAGATTCTTGTAACTTACAAAAAAATGAAGAGAATCTAGTGTAATATAATGGAAAGGTGGAAAATAAATCTACTTCATGAAAACATAAATGAGAATGCATACCATACATGTGGGGAAGGTCATACTACCTGAACCATCCCATTAGGGGACTAAATCTAATGCTAAATCATCTTGTACCTATAAAATGAAAAACATGATATAAAGGATATAGATGTCATTAAAATGTTGGTATTTAAACATGAATAATAAAATAAAACAAAAATATGGCTTGTAAACATGAAAATAAGTGTTAATAAAATATGCTAAAATTGGAATTTTTAAAAACACAAATGGCTAGTTCAGGTCAAAATATATTTAAAAACTTGCCAAAACATAATCATTTATACTAATTGTTTTGATAAATTTTTGAGCTTTAGGATACCTATGATATATTTTTAAAAATGAGAAGTTGATAGATATAACATGAGACAAAGATGAAAAATCTACTTGATAGAGGTAGAGTTGGGTAGAAACATGTAAGTTTTTATTCATTTTTCCATTTTGCTCCAATTTTGGAATTATGTCTAAAATTCACTAAAAATCCTATAAAAATTTAAATTTTTAGCTTAGGGATGATTGTGAAGGTGGGTGATAGACTAGGATTTGTAAGAATTTTCATGATTTAGGTATAGTTTTGGGTGTTTTAGGAGGTTTTATAAGGACACATATAACTAATAAAAAAAGTACATTTGGAATAAAACCACCAATGTTTACATACTAGAGGTTACATAACCACCTTGGTGAAACTATAACCACCATGGTATTTAGATCAGGTGGTTATGAAACTACCTCCCAATTGTGGTTTCATACTTGCATGTTCTGGTTATGTAAACACCTATGAAAGTTACATAAGTACCACCTAAAAATATGGGTGGTTTCATCCTTTTGAAACTAGAGAGTAAAAGGTAGATTTTTGAAGGGTATAAATGATCTAAGGATGGACTTGGGATATTTTGTCATTGTAGGGGGACTATATGCACTAGATTAGAGCTTGAGAGTAGGACTAGATCCCCTGAGTCATGAAAATTTTGATGGTGGATGAGATAGTTATTCTTGATCGAGTGGGAATTTTATGGATTGCATAGGTGGGGATTATCCCCCACTCAAATAGGTTATTATGTGACCTAATCATCTATTTGGATCCTAATGGGAATACTTTCATGTTATCTCATGCCTTAAGAGATTAGATTATCACTCTCAAAGATGTTTATAAGATCACTAGACTATTGATGATAGGATGGTTGGTGTCCTTTTAGGAGGCTTCAATTACAACTAAGGTAGTGGGTCAAGCTATCCATTTTGGAGACTTAATTACACTTGATGTGTGTGTGAAGTGTGGAGTGTGAATTTATAGGATTGAGGGATAAATGATCCCCAATGTATGATAGGTTATCATTGGTATATTTGCCTCCCAACTAGTTTGGGATAAGGGTACCAACATGTTACTATATAGTTATTTCCCAATCATATATCAGATAGAGGAGAGGGGAATTTAGTTCTCATGGGGCCATGAGATTTTGGCTCACACCTTCATGGACTTGTACCATTTAGTTTGATTGGGATAATTCTCATTCAATAATAGCATGATCTTCATTATTTAAGTATTTGAGAGGATGATCCCTTACTAGAATGGAGTACCTATTAGGTATTTAGAGGCAATCATGGATTCAAGATGGATAGACATGATGCCCTTTTGTGTGTTACCTTGATCCATTAGGACTTTGATAATAATATATATGATATCCCTACCCTACCATGGCATGGTTAGGTAGTTGGTTGGGGATTTTTCTTATCTTATGATAGATATCAAGGCCATATATGTTTGAGATATAATTTTTTATGTTGAGGTACACCTAGTGGATAGGGTGCCTCTATAGTTTGGCATGCCCTATGTGGACAACCTTTTAGTGCTAGTATTTATGTATAAAGTTATATAAGAGGCATAGGTAAGGAGATTGGGGTAGCTAGACTGGCACCCAATTATGTGAGGTGTGCCTATTATCCATGTGATTCATCCAAAAAAAATGCATGGAGCACCTCCTTATTATGCAATTGGAGGAGAAGGATAACAATAGCAAGTGGTGCCACCACCACCAATACCACATTAGGACCCCACATAATAAGATATTACACAACAGACAACATGTAGATATGGTGAGGAGCTTGAGTACATCAATCTAGATGATGACCTCAATATATATAAGGGTGGGGTGATGTATTATGAATCTAATCTAGACTAGTAAGAAAATGACCCAAGTAAACTATTAATTAGTGTAATTCAACTTATTATTAATACTTGGCATTTAGATTTAATTAATTAGCTATTTTTTAATTTGATTTTTATATGATTGGATTTGAAATATGTTCCTCTAATTTTTTATTACAAACACTTCAACTATATGGAGGGCCATGATCAAGGATACCGTGATCAACCTATTTCAATTGGGCACGTATATGTCTAGAGATGAGGTGCTTATAGATCTAAGAGTGCCTATTAGGATAGGTCATCATATTTATGTATTTAATTTAACATATAATGCATATATGGTACTAACTAGGTTGATGGTGGATAATAAGAATCTCAAGGTGATATCTAAGATTGAAGAGGCCTTAGTAGACCCAATAGTATTTCATAGAGGTTGGGCTTATTCTAAATGATAGATAGGAGGTGATGTTGAGAGGAGGTGATATTAAGAAGAGATATAGGATGCCTTAGGATGGAAATATAGTTTATAAAGTGGTAGTAGTAGGATAATTCACATGAGCTATAACCCCTACCACTATTATGTAGAAAGACCCTCCCAGAGGAGGAAGATAGGGTCTTAAGACCAACATCATATGTTTTTTTTATAGATTTTTGACATTTAAAAAACATTTGCCCTCTCTAGAGGTGATTGTATTTGATATTTATGTTGTACAAACTCAATAATTATATACATACATACATACATACATACATACATATATATATACATATATATATATATATACATACATACATACATACATACATACATACATACATACATACATATATATGTACATACATACATACATACACACACACACACACACACACACACAAACAGACACACACACACACACACACACACACACACACACACACACATATATAATTATTTAGTATATATATCATATGTTTTTTTAATAGATTTTTGACATTTAAAAAACATTTGCCCTCTATAGAGGTGATTGTATTTGATATTGATATTGTACAAACTCAATAATTATATACATACATACATACATATATATATATATATATATATATGTATATATATATATATGTATGTATATATACACACACACACACACATATATATATATACATACACACACACACACACACACACACACACACACACACATATATACATACATACATACATACATACATATATATATATATATATATACATACATACATACATATATATGTATATACATACATGCATACATACATACATACATACATACATACATATATACACAGACACACATATATATACATACATACATACATATATATGTATATACATATACATATACATATATATGTATATACATATACATATATATATATATATATATATATATATATATATGTATGTATGTATGTATATATATATACATACATATATACACACACACACACACACACACACACATACATACATACATACATACATACATACATGCATACATGTGTGTGTGTGTGTGTGTGTGTGGGGCTTACCTTTTGGTAACTTGTCATCATGTGTTATTATATTTAAATTCCATGTGTTTATGTTTAGTTTATGCAATCTAGATGACTAGGCATGTGATGATATATCATGTACCTCTATGTTTTCTTTTAATAATGTTATGGATAATTATTATATATGTGAGAAAACATTTATGAAAATGATGTAATTTTTTTGACATATATATGAAATGGTGAATTTGATAACAATTATTTTTCAAGTGGTAACACAATTAATTTATTTACACAACCCATGACTTTTAATTTACAACAAGGAATGGAGATAGGAATAGGATAAACATGACATGATAAAAATTTAAAACCATAGATAAAAATTTTATAAGAAAAAGGAATATGACCTAATCCTCAAGAGAATGAGAATATGTAGTTCTTTATAAAATTAAAAAACACTAACTTTATTGGCTTCATCTAGAGATAGCTAAAATTAATAAAATCGATAAATGATTTAAATTTACCTTTTTTAGCATAGGCATATAGACAAGCTTTTTGAAGAAATTTTTACTTAGACACTTTTTTATTTAATATTACTTTTACATTTATATATTTTTTATGATACCCTATACTTAGCCTCATGTGACTAGGAAGACATATGGGGTCATCACCAGAGACTAGATGTAGTCAAGTAAGGGCATATCTCCCCAATGCTAACTCCATGTAATAATTAAGATGTGAGGGGTCATCACTAAAGGTTATCAAGGGTGATATATATGAAATTTGAGTTTGATTTTTTTATTTTCATAACCTTTTTATTTTAATAGGAGTGTATACTTTTCTATTTGAAAGGCCTTTACCCCCAAGTCTTGGCCCCATGAAACTAGTAAGATGCAAGGGCTCATCATCAAAGATTGAGAAAGGTAAGTAAAGTTTACCTTTTTTTAACATGCTAATATTATTATTTAAAAGGAACTATAAGATGAGACTCTTATATGGACAAGCTTATATATTAGGTTGTCGGATAACATTTTTTAAGATGTTCAAGAAGGTATATGGAAAGGAGAGTTACTATAGTCATAATAACTAAGGAAAGAACCAATATAATGATGATTTTGAGAGTATTTTATTTAGGATAATAGGATAGTGTGATAATGAAATGATATGATAAGTTTCATTATAAAAATTCATTTAATTTGAATTAAAAACCAAATAATCACCAAACACAACATCTGATATGTAAGATAAAATGATAATAATGGAAAATGCAATACAATGAGGGCCACATGACATGCATTTAAGGTGAAAAGAGTTCATGTATTCACCAAAATCATTACCCCCTAGAGTTCATAAATAATAGTCTCCATTTTTGAAATATTCAATCACTAAGTAAGGGCCTAACTAGTTAGTTTTAAATTTCTAACCTTCTCTTTTCTTCTTATCAATCTAAATATCAATCCTAATTATAAGGTAATATACATGAATTTGGAACTCATGGATTTTTTGTGTATTATATTCCCATATTATTATCATAGGTAATATGATGATTTATGATAATAATTTGACATTTATCTATAGTTTTAATTCATGTAGCCATTCTTATTTATACTTTTCATGATCAAAGAGACCCTAGGGCCTATAGAGAAATGTGAGGTCTAGGTATCTCTTCCTCTAACAGTGGAATATATTTAGATTAAAAAATTAGTATGGAGTTGCCCATGTGGGTGTTTTAATATTTATATTATAATCACAAAGTGATGGATAGAGTTATAAATTCCAATCTCATTTATAATCTCTAACAATCTTGACCAATATTGAATTTAGGGTTTTATTAGTGGCCTTGGCCTAGCTATTGACTTGTGGATAATACAAAGAGGCCAAGTGGTGTGATATAGTTACTTTATTACATAGCTCATGAACCTCAATTTTTTTGAAAGGAGCTCCATTTTCAATAAAAATTACTTATGTAACCTTGAATTGATAAATGATTTGGTTTAAAATAAAATTTTCAATGATTGAACTAGTGATAGTTGTTAAAAACATAACTTATACTCATTTAATGAAATAATTAATGGTACTAATATTGAAATTATGACCCTATAAGGAAGTAGGGGAGATTTTTATTACTAAATACAATCCCCAAGTGGAAAAAAGACATTGAGTGACTATGGGTTGTAATGCCCTAGTGGGAATATGTATCTCATTTGAAAAATGTTGACATTTTACACATATTCAATGACATCATGGTCTAATATGGTCCATAAATATCCCATCATGTGGATTTTACAAGTGGTCATGTCACCACCAAATCATCCACTATAAATTCCACTATTGCAATGAAAGATGATCCTTTTTGACTCTTCCTAGTCAACACACCTAATTAACATGTCATCAAAAGCTTTGTGATAAATAAAATACTTAGATTTGATGATACACAAATAAAATTATAATATTGATTGGAACCTACAAGATAATTTCAATTGATTAGGTAGTTTATGATATTTGTGTACTAAGGAAAGGGACTAATTATGGGTTTTTCTATGTAGTAGATTAATTCACTAAGAAAGTCAATATCAACAAGATCTCTAACTTATAAGGGAGAATAAAACAAATAATAAAAAATGATCTATCCTTTAACATATTTTTGGTTAATGTAAGTTAAATATAATTCACTTGGGAGTGTGATAAAATATCCAACTTTCTTAGATAGGGTTGGCTATGTCAGAAAAGTATGTAATAACTAAGATCTCATGATAAATCTATTTTATTGATTAAGCATATAATGCCACAATCACTTAGTTGTGAATACTATATCTAAGTATTACTTTACTAATTGAGTGTACCTTATATAATAATCAATGAGGGTATAATTAATGAAGTAAATGACACATTATTTTCTAGTATCATCCTCTTGAGCTAATGTGTAGGCAAGAGACACCTCGGTCTCCCTAATGTGAAGTATCAAGGGCTTAGATGGATTGGGTTCCATAAGCATGGGGGGATACATGAGGAATAATTTCACTACTTCAAATGGCACTTGACAATCATATATCTAGGTTAAGTTACTTATCTTCTTCAACAAGTTATTTATTGGATGGAGTATATATGTAAGATCATGAATGAAATATAAAATATCTCCCAAATTGATTATGAATATTCTAATTCATAATTCATCTATAGGGGAACATTTTCAATATCACACAAATATTGGTAGGTTGATATCAATCTTGTGTTGGGATATGATATACCTTAGGATTTTTCCACTTGTGACTTTGAACACAATTTTTTTTGGGTTAAGAGTAACACCACATTTGATAAAAAACATCAAGATAATTCAGAACACCTCTAGGTAATCAATTTATTGCCTCTCTTTACATAGAAGATCATCTATGTAAACTTCCACTATCTTATCATTAAGATCATAAAATATATGGGTCATATCCCTTTGGTATGTTATCCCATTATTTTTAAGACTAAAAGGAATCACTACATAATAAAGGTTCCCCCATGGTGTAGTAAAAGAGGTCTTAATCTGATCTTCATCATAAATGTGAATCTAGTTGTATCCTAAGAAGCTATCTATTAGTGATAACAAATCATATCCTATTATTGAATCAACAATGACATTGATGTAAGGGAGAGGGAAGTCATGTTTTGGACATGCTTTGTTGATATCCTAAAAGTATATACATACCCTAATATTACCATCTTCTTGAGCATGGGGATAATATTGGACATCCACTTGGAATAGTCCACTAGTTTTTTGAATTTAACTTTCATAATATTTATAACTTCCTCTTTTAAAATCAATGAAACTTTAAGATTAATTGGCCTAATATTTTATTTAACTAAATTTGTGTCAGGGAATCATAACTAGGTTGTGGATAACTACTTCAATCTTGATGATGACCATGTCAATGTAATATAAGGTGAAAGATTTTGAGAGCTCAGTGAGTAGTTGCTTGTGGTATTTTAATTCCTATGTAGAGAGTGAAGAATTGAGATTGAGAATTTTAGGACACTCCTTAGTCCAAATGTTAATGTCAATGGTTTCTTAAATGAGGGGGGAATTTCCCCCCTCAAACATTTTAGGGGATAGGGAAGATCAAGATAATCACCTTCTACATTGAAAACATCATACTCATTATTAAAGGACAAGTAAACCTCAACTTGGAAATAACAATAGTGGTATTCATCTCGAGAGAAGATGTGGGAGAACAAGTGAGGGAGAAAAACCTTTTGAGGTAAGAATTTTAGATGTCATCATATGATCACAATATCTCAAGAATAACTTCATCATTATTAGCTAAGTCAAAGAATAATGAATTGTCATCCTTTCTTACATGGGAAATAGTTTTATCACTATAAGTCTTCAATACAATAGGTTCTACCCTAATAGATATTGTGAAATCAAACTTATAGTGGTATGAGGGTCAATCATGAATAATAAATAGCCATGGATTTAACCAGCTAGTTACTTTCCATAATGACTACCTCTATAGAAAATAATTTAGAGTCTATAAAATTTGTGCACAATAGTTTTATACAACTAAAGATGTTAAAATTTAATTTTATAAACCTTATAAACCTTTTTGGAAACTATTTGTGAGTCTCCTTGGATCCTTAAGTTTTAAATGCCCAAATGTTTTCCAATGAACATGCCAAGAAGTAGGGATTCATATTCAGCCCATTATTTATACACTCAGAGTCTAGATTAAAATAAAATGTCATTAATTATCCCTTAGGATTAATTATAATAACTCCTACCCCTTCACCTAGGTGAAACTTGGTCCCATCATAGTAGATGACCCATTGATTGTGTATGGATTTCTTGGTATTTTGATTTATCAACCATATGAATATAAATCATATTTTTTAGTCCCCTTTGAGTTTCCTAGTCTTGAAACTCATAAGAGTGATGAGTCCTTGCTTGCTACATGGTTAAAAAAAGAGTTTAAAAAACTCAAAATACAAACTCATATGGTCTGATTCAAGGAAATGAAGCACTTCTAGGAACTCAAAAAGATTACTTGTAATAGCTAGATTGATGTAGATAAGCACCTATAGGATATAAAAAGGCTTACCACTAGGATTTTTATTTGGTGTGGAAAGTATGTTGACATAATTATGGAGAATTTTTACTATGGGAAGTAGGAAAACATAATTATGATCTTATTTTGAAGTGGAAGTTTTAGGATTCATGTAATTATGTAGCTTGAAGTATTATTGATAAGAAATGGAAAATTATATTTTTACCATTTTCATATATGGGAAAGATCATAATAACTCAATGAGTGGTTCCTTAGGCCTCCCTCTTTACAGTGGGGAGATAAGGCCTATCCTTAAGAATTTATGGATAAGCATGAGATAAAATGTTAATCTCTATGGTACTTATTTTTAAGTTATGAATCTTCTCCTTTAGCACTAACATGGACAAAGAAGAAGGAATGGTATGATTACATGTTGAGAAATCAATATATGATGTAAATTACAATTATGTGCAAGATGAAATAAAATGACCAACATCTTACGAGGAATCAAAACCAATGGATCAAAAACTCTATAAAACTGGCATGGCCTTAACATAGCATGATCCCGAAGCATGATCTAAAGAGGTTCATAAGTAATAAGAGCATCAAATGAATTATATATTTCCCTTGTGTGGTTGAGAGTAGGGTGAAAATTAGGGTAGTCATAGGAAATATTTTTATGAAGGGGGACCTCTTCATTCTCTAACATCTCTATCATGAAAAGATCAGGTAGACTTGATAACCCTTCTTAGGGTCCCTAGTTCTATGAGTTATAGATGTGATAGGTTCCTAACCCTCATGGTTCAAATAGTAAGATGAGTATCATGTAGTTTTACAAGATATTGATTATCTTGACTATAAACATGGTGGAAAATACTAGACTAGTGATTATCTCTAAACTAATGACCTTTTTTAGCTATCACTCTAACCTTTTTTACCAGCTTCTCTTTAGTATAGAGTGAGGGATTTTATCTCATTTATTTAATATAACCACTTTTGGTTTTATAGTTTTAATAACATTGACTAAATACAAAGGTTTTGTGACCTCATTGTAGGTATATGGTAATAGATGTGTAGCCTAGGTTGATTAAGCATGGTTACTTCTAGAATATAAAAAAATTTAGGATCCCCTGGGATAAAAAAACATTTCCATGATGTAAGAACCAGATTTTATAGAATAACTTTGAAGGAATGGCTTTCATCTTATGTATCCAAGGTCCTCCCAAGATCATATTATAGTTGGTACCTTTATCTATGAAAAAAACTTAGCATTATATTGGGACCTAGAGTAACTGGTAGCACAAAGGTTTCTATAAAACTATAGTTGTGGCTATCATAGCTTTGTAGAATGTTAAAAGTTTTGGAATAGTTAGTTTACCCATAACCAAGCTTTTGTAGGGAAGAGAAAGGGAAAATATTGATAGCTTCTCCATCATCAACCATAACTCTCTTTACATAATTATTGTAAATCCAAACATGTAAAAATAGGGATAGATACCCTCTCCTTATCATCTCAAAGTTAAGATGAAGATTATGCAAATCAAAGAAATAGACAACATATCCCAAATAGGTTGAAACATATCTAGATCAATGTGGTTTATCTAAGCCTCTAGCAGGGGAGTAATACTAAACATATACCCCAATCCTAGGGAGTCAAGTAAATTTGAATGATGAGTAGGTGAGTTATTAAGTAAATTAATAAAAGAAATGTGGAAGAACATATTGGTGAGATATGAAATCAAATCATAGTTCCCCATGGGTTTAAGGATAGACTCAATTTATATAATATTTGAGGGATGAGGAGTGATAGACAAAATATCTCATACAAGTAATGATATTTGTATAGATAATATTTTCAAACTTTATTAATTATTGATGCTTTCTCTCTTGTAAGAACTTGTCGAGTCTCAATATCTCTAATCACATGCCTTAAGGGGTACACTAGTAAATGGGTGGTAAAACAATTGGTGTTTTATGAGATTGTTATCCATATACTACCACTTTATATCTACACACCCATCTCCTAAAAATATTCCCCTAATCTTTGCCTCCTCTTTTGCACCCTCCTCTGGTCATTTTCTACCTTCATTAGCCCTTTCCTAGCCTAAAATCATTTTTGATAATTTATGTTACACTTTCAACCCTATTGACCTCGTATTATAATTGAGAAAACTTATGTAGGGTCTAGGTTGGCCCTTAGATGACCTAGACTGAGACCTAATTTGTTTTTGTCAATAATGATACAAGGTAAATTAGGTCGATCTTGCTAGCCTAAAATTTTAGAAAGGATTAGGGTTAGATACATCTATATAAACAATCCATTTCATCATTTATTTAGGAAGAGAAGAAGAAGAAATTTATATTTCACATCTGCCTATCCACCATTCTACTTGGGGACCATATATTATGGTTTCATACTTTATTTAGAGATATGTATCTTGTCTTATAGAGAAGTCTTTTAGATGCATTGATAAGATGTGTGACCTATATTTGATTTATCCTTATCATCCTTACATACCATAAAAACCTATTGTGAAGCACCTTGGATAAGGTAGATATTGAGGCTCAGTGGTTTTATCTTTAAAGGTAAGTATTCCTAACTTTATTCATCCTTTATAAGAGTAGATAGATATGAATTTGTACTTCTCTCCCATGTATTAGGATTTCATATACATTGCCATGAGTATATGTCTTCTATGCATGTTTAATTTTCATGTTTATTACCCCTACTTTGTGCCATAAGTTTTGGTAAGAACTAAATTATATTATATTTTACTTATTATTTTAGTTAATATGAAAATGTAGGACCTAGTTAAGGTTATTGCATAAGTTTTAATTAACTAGAGGATTTGGAACCTTCCTTAGTAATATTATTATGGTAAGAGATCCCTTGGATAAGTCTAATGGATCCATCCTGGTCATGATCTTGAATATCTAATGTATCATCAACCATAAGTGTAAGTAGGATTTATCTCTCCAAGATAGGATTGATTTATAGATCAGTTATATTTACATTTAAATACATTCTGATGAACTCAACATGAATCTAACCCTTGCAAGTTTTCTTTTACACCATCATTTTTATCATTTTATTATATTTTTCCATATTTATAGTTTTTAATCAAACTAATAAGTATAGTTCTAACTTTTTGTGCATAATTCTAACACACAGCCACTTCAAAATGACTTTTTTCTATCTATACAAGTCTTCATCAACTATAGTTTATTGGATCGAATAAGCTGATACAATACTCTTCTTTAATTTCAAATTATCATACACTATCAAACATGTTAAATTTTTCTATTAATTATTTATACCAACACATAGGTTAATGAACATTATCGATCAGTTTGATCTTGGTCCTTATTCTTCTTTAGCATAAAAGGTTTTGTATAACTTAGTTGAACCAGTCGACCCAATTTGAAATTTTTTAAAGTAGTAACTAAGGCATTACAACATAAAAATAGTGATTTAAATCATCTTAAAGCCCATAAAAATTAATTTTTTCCCTCTCTCTATCATTTTAGTTATATTTTTCTCTAGTAGTATTTAAAACTACAAACCTACAACTAACTAGGTCAACCTAGTCGACATAGTTCTATAGTCTGTCTTTTATCTAAGAGATGTAGTTGACATATTTGACTCTATTCTTAAAGTACTTTCTTCACATAGTATAAATAGGTGTTTTTTAAAATTACCATTTTAGTTACACTATTTTAATATTTTTCACACACTACCAAATGACATAACAATCAAAACATATTTAAAAATTTATCTTCCCAAGACCTACCTACTCAAATTTCATCACCAAGGGGGAAGTCAAATTGGTTTTTCAGCCAAGTATAAATACATGGTTAATGGTAGATATTATAAAATCACCTGATACCTTTCTCATTTCAAGAGTGTGACTTAAGGTGGTAGGCACCAAACCAAGATAATACCATTACCAACATAGATCCCTTTCATCATAAACATCTTGAAACCAAATCTAGACTACTTTCTAGTTCCCTATTTCAGCCAACTCTCCTATCACACTAAAATCAAAACTTTATAATAATATAATAACACTTATGGTGACCACTTAGTTAGCATTTACTTTTTAGTTGATTTCTTGATCTCTAATAATTACATATTGTATTACAAAAACTTGCATTGGACAACATTGGTGAAAGGTTTTGTGATATGTGCCCTAATTGGATCAATCACATTGATCCAATTATTTTTGTGTTTTATTTCATTCTTACTTCAATTATATTATAAATTTTTTTCCGTATTTTAGAACACTATCATTTTGGTCAATACAATCTCTTATAGAGTATATTTTACTCTCTTATTAGTAGTACGTAGTCTACTTATAGGATTATGTCTTCTTATTCACCCATTTATTTCTTTGTCCAACAATACACAATTGACATATATTATTATGTATCTTTATTAGACTATTTTACCTCCCTATTTGAAATACAGAGTTAACATGAATGACTCTATATTCTTCTCTACCTATTGGGTTATACAACATATTCAACCTACATGACTCTATATACTATTTGTTGACTTTGTATCTAAATCATCTTTGTCCTTCTTAACCTTTCTCTCTCATCATGAACTTAATGTTTGAGGATAACACAAAGTTTAAATCAACATATATGATGAGCCTTACCAATCCCAATAGTTTTCCCCATAAATAATGTATGGATCCTAATCTAAATAAAATTAATGTGAATATGTCCACTCACACTACAAATTATGGGACTCCTAATTCCTATTTAGTTTTTAACCCTTTATTCTCCTTATAATATCAATATAAATTAGAGTATAATATAGAAATACTTTTTTATTAACTAATTTCCTCAACATTGAGGAAAATACCCTTATACTATTTATCACCTTTTGATAAGTGGTCAAGTAGAAGAACCCAATTCAACTTCCCCCAAATTCTCAAAGAGATTTGGGGGAAATAAATTATTTTCCTCTCAACCTCTTCCTTCTCTTTTGACCACTTCTCATACTATGACCTCTTCTTCCTTGATTTCCTCAACATCCATGTTAAGTAACTCTACTAAAATGGTAGGTTAAACATCTATTGGGCCTTTTCAAAGACCTATTATTCTCAATTATTCCACTAGTGCATCATTTGTTACCCATGGTAATAATTAAACTAGTGATTCTTCTTCTAATCCTTCCACTAGTGCATATTTTGTAACCCAAGCTAATCATGATACTAGTACCTCTTTTTCATACAATACTTTTCAAGCTATTAATAACACACATGCCACTACTCATAGTGGTACCCAAGTGACTAATACCAATGCTAATGTTTTGCATGCTATGAATAACACCAATCAAACCCATCAATTTTTTTTGCAAACTCTTAACCAAATGAATTCTTTTCAAGATAATAATGCTAGCCAAATGATGTAAATGTATAATCACCTTATTCATCTCCAAAATCACCCTCAATAGGTGAACCAATATTTTTATATATTTATAAATGTTTTTAAGTGTAAATTAGGATCAATTAACCCATTATAGCTAATGGTAGGGGTGATACCTCTTATATCTATGTTAGAAATTTGAGGCGTAAGAGGTTTGTTTTGAAGATGTTTGATGCTTTTGTTAACAAGAGGTTGTTGAGGGATAAGATTTCCATGGTAATACCTAAGGGGAGGTGAGGCACAAAAAAAATTCCCCCCACCTCCCCTTAGGTATTCCCATGGAAATCTTATCCCTCAACCACCTCTTGTTAATAAAATAATCAAACATATTCAAAATGAACCTATTATTCCTAAAATTTATAACATATATATATAAGATTTATCACCCATACCATTGTCCATAATGGGTCAATTGATTCTAATTTACACTTAAAAACATCTGGAAATCTTTACAAGGATTGGGTCAAGTTAAACACTTTTTCCACTACTAAGATGTAAGTGAAAACCTTATCTGGAGACACTTTAGATTAGTATAACCAACTCAAATCTCATTCCATCACTAGTTGGAAATATATAGTTAATTATATATTATAAGTTCAAACTAGTGACCTCCATGAAAATACCTTAGCTCATTTTATTAATTACAAGTAACTCAAAATGGAAACTGCACAAGCTTTTATCAAATGATGGAAGACCTTGTCTAATAAGTGTGAACACAACATGGTTGATGATAACCTATTTCATCTATTCACCAATTCTCTCTATCCTAATTTGAAATAATAGGTTTTAATTCTATCTCCATGAACTTTGGAAGAGGCCATCAACCAAGCCAAGTACCAAAATTTCCTCATGCATCAGTTTGAGCCATCCCAACCTCTTATGGGAACTCACATGCTCATCAAAAATAAAAATCATGATGATAATAATGATGGTGTCATTGATTCTTATGATACAATTCATAATATTCAAGTTATTTCTCCTAATGATGCTATGGAACAAGATTCCCCTCTAAACCACATCCCTAATCCTTAATTTTATCCAACAAGCAACATAAATGTTCATAATCCTTTATGATTATTGGAAATATAAAATTTTATACCAAGACATCTTCCATGAGATATTTATCCCACTCACCCCATGAATTCATGTTATGATCCTAATAAATTCTATTGGTTTTATGCTAGTTAGGGTCATTGTTATGAGACTTGTAAGAAATTTCATAACTTAGCTATAGATATCCTACTTGGTCCTAATTTTGACCATTATTCCATAATTTATAAACATAAAAAAACCTATGACATTTACTTCAAAACTCATGAAACACAAAGTTAAAATCAAGCTTTGAACTAGGATAATACTCATTTGGCCATTTACAAAGACCTTATTCCAAATCGTCAAGATAATAATGATAAGCCCACCCATTCTACCAATAATGTTGATAGTCTTATAGAACCAAATCCAAAAAATTATGTGGTCTAAATTACTAATATACAAAGGGAAGTTTCCTTAATTAATCCTCATCACACCCACATGCACCAATCATCTCACACTTTTTATGTTGTCCAAGATTCTTCCCAAACTCACTTAATAGAGTTGGGGAAAGAGGACCTTATCTCTTTTGATGAACCAATTCCAACACCTTTCATACCATTTCTACAATTTCCCAAACCTATTTACCCATTTCCAAAGATATTCAACCTTATAACACTACTTCAAATCTATCACAAACTAAACCTACATCAACTACCTTATCCTTTTAGGATAGTCAACCAACTTGTCCCCCTATTAAGCCTCATGTTAGTGCCCAAAATTTCATTGAAGGAATTGAGCCCTTGTCAATTATAAATTCCTAAGTTCTTATCCCAAATTCCATCTCCATGTGCTCCCTTGAAAGGTAAAGTTTATGTCAAAATTGGCTAAGTCCTAATCTAGTCTTTGCTTGGTGATTGTGTCTTTCCCTCAGACATTTTAAGGATTTTTTTGCACAAACATAATGTTTGACATAAATAGGTCTTTGAGATTTTTATCTTAGGCAAAAGGTATAAATACTTATTTACATTGGATATTTTGTCCATGACAAAAAGTTTGAAAGAATTCAATGTCTTGGCCAAGTCCCATTTTCATCAAGCTAAGTGTTTCACAAAAAATATGAAGGGCCATTTCTTTTGGAAATTTTGTCTAGGAAAAAAATTCTGAAGGGCACTTTCCCTTTGGGCATTTTTTCACAGGCAAAATGACTAAAAGAATTTAATATTGTTAGGAAGATGTAAAGTCCTTATTTGTTTTAGATTTTTTGCCTACCACAAATTGTCTAAAGGGCACTTACCCTTTGATAAAAGTGTAGAGGTCTAATTTTTTTAGTAAAAGAGCTAAGTCAAATTCCTTAGGTAAAAATGTAAGGTTTAGTTGCTTTAGACCTTTTATCCATGACAAAAAGTCTAAAGGGCACTTGCCCTTTGGGTATTTTACCCATGGCAATAAAACCTAAAATAAAAGTCCAAATTCCTTTAGAAAAGGTCAAGTCCTTATTTATTTCAGACTTTTTATCCATGGAAAAAAGTCTTAATTGTTATTACCCTTCAGGTATTTTTCCCATGGAAAAAATCTTGACAAAAGTCCTTTGTTTTAGTGAAAATCATAAGTCCAAATTCCTTCAACAAAAGTGCAAAATACCAATTTCTTTACGGAAATTATTTTGGATAAAATGTATGAAATAATTATTTTGAGGAAGGTGAAAATCCAAATTCTAAATTATTTCAACCATATTGCCCATGTAAAAGGTCCAATAAATTTCAAATCTCTCAAGAAAAGTGTGAATTCAAAATAATTTGAGGAAATTGTCTCATATATTCTGTCTGAGATAGTTGTCCTGACATAATACCTAAAAGGATTGTTATAGAGTAAGAATGCTAAAGATAGATTTTTTCAAAGAAATGTTACAAGATAATTATATTGAAGAAAGAGAAGCTAAAGATGAAAGGCCCAATAAAATTCTTCTGAAGACCAAAAGGCTGAAAATGAAGAATTCTTATAGAATAATTATCTTGGGGAAATTAGTGCCAAAGATTAAAGCCTCCAAAAATTATTGTGGGATAATTATTCTGAAGATAGAGAAGTCAAAGATAAAAGGCTCAAGAAAATTCTTATAAATACCAAAGGGATGATGAAAGTAGGAATTACGACAAGCAAAGTCCTAAATAAATTTTCTAAAACTATAGGTATGATAGTCTCGAGGACATTTTTTTGATAGATAAGTGGATGTTAATCTTAAGCCATGATAATTAGTCATTAGGATTCAAATTTTATAGGATGGTTATGTGAGCCTCAAATTTAGCCTTGTGAAGTAGACATTTTTTTTCAAATAGGAGCATGAGATGTTTCCATGCAGTGTGATGGTGTTAAAACAAATAAAGACTGATCATAAGGTTCATAAGAAGCCTCTAGAGATATCAAATGGCACATCATCAAGGCCAAGTGCAAGTAGTATCCAATGATGCTCCATCTCTTGGATTAAAATATGATGATGTGCATTATATTGGGAAAAAATATATAATAGCATGAGGGTACAATTGATAATTCAATACATGGTCACAAGCTAAAGATCAAGCATATTCCCAAAAATCAATTATATGTATTCAATTGTACATAATCTGGTCCATGGTGCATATTAAGTTGATACATTTTAGTGAAGCCTAAAATGAATGTAAGATCACCACATAGCAAGAAAAAATTATCCTAACAAGGCTGATATAGTAGGATCTAGAGAACCTATGAGGTTACTAAGTGGCATGACCTCAAGTCCAAAGATAGTTGGGAGCCAATAGTGCTTCATGTTCTAGATCAAGATCAATGGTTCATGTAAATCCATGCACATAGACCCAATGGAGTGAACTGAGATTTATTTTTTAAAAGGTCTAGGTTGAACATGGAAATGACATGTATCACAACCACAATGAGCCAAACATAGATCTATGGTTCATGTTTGCTTAGATGAGCAGATCTGATGGTGCAGGATGATTGTAGACATTTCAATGAAGTTCAACCACATATGGTGACAAGTGATGTTGAGGCTAGTGTAAACCAAGGATATTTTATGAATTAATTAACATGATGATACCAATTTGGCATACATGTCATATAATAAATAGGGCGCTATGCAATCTAGTTGGTAGAACTTTCACCATTGATAGCCAGTTGACATGGCAAATTTGTGAAAGGGACCAAGATTTACCCAAGTAAATCAAAAGTTGAAACTAATGCATTTTGGAATTAAAAAATATGAGGGAAGTACTAAAAGGCTGAATGTGAAAAGGTAAATTTACAAAATGCAAAATGTATAAAATAAGTTGGAGATAAAAGGTAAAAAAGTTTAAAATGACCTAAGTCTTTTACATTTTTTCACTTATATGCTTGCCTAAGATCCTCCATGGGAGAGATATTATAGGTATTAAAATCCAAGGTGGGCCACTCCAAAGAAGATCTCTCGAGTAGCCATGGATCTAGAATATACCTAGGAAATCATTACAAGAATAGGTTGTTCTATGGTATGCAAAGAGGAAGATGAGTTTTCTAGAAGGTTCCAACTATGAAAGCAAGTTGTCCATGGCATCTTTAAGTAGTTGCATATAAAGACAAAGTTTATTCATCCCTCTACCATGAGTATTCTCCTTCCAACTCATGTGAAATGCATCATTGGCCATGAAATCAGAAGTTTGTTGCAAATCTTCATCATTCTTTATAGAGGTAGTTAGATCATTGATATTTTTTTACAAATGAATGAAGATATTAGGTGTGGCATGGAATATTTTCTAGATAGAAGCATCTTGGTAGATTTAATGGGATGTTATGTTATTTTGAAAATTTTGACCTATAGTCCCTGAATTGAAAATGGATTAGAATTTGTAAATAAAAGGCTTGTCTTCTATTTTAGGTCAGTTGGCCATTGTGTTGGTCATTATGGGGGTCATTATTTCTAGTCTTTGTCATTCTAAGTATAAAATCTTCCACATTTTGGGATCATTATTGTGTGTATTTTTACTCTCTTGCTAGGGTGGTTACAACTGTACAACCATTAACAAGATCTAAGAGCATCTCTATATGTCTCCCTTGTCCAACATAGAACAAATCCACCATGATTTTCCCCATGGTAGTATTTTGAAAAAATGATGTATGTAAGATTTTATTTCAAGTTAATGGAAAATATTTGTGGTTCTTACTATTTTATTTTGATGAAGTGTAGTGATGTGTTTTGAAAATGTTGTTTATTAGATATCTTGTTCTATGCTCAATATTAGTTATCATCTTAGGATTAGATATAGATTATAAATCATTTTTTGCATTATGTTTGGGAATATGTTATTGAATAACTTGTTAGGACATGCTAGGTTTATGGATTCAATGGGAAAAGCTATATGAGATTTTAGTTTTAGTGTATGTTTTAGGGTTTCACGATCATTTGGGTATTTGCATCTAATTGGCACCAATAGCTGCAAATTACTTCTGATAGTTCCCCTTAACTTGTTAGTCATTTTTTTCATCTTTTCAGTAAGTAATGTCATGAATTTTGATAATAATCCATATTATTTGAAAACTACCAGCACATTACCATGTCATTCCTCTTTATTATTAACCGACTCATATTACCCTATCCTATCTTACAAATAATGCCCCTTATTGCATATTTTTAGTATTATCTAATATCAGATGCACAAATATTTTATACTTAACATATATCTACATTTTATGTTTTAAATCCTAGCATTGCAATCTGTTATTCAACCCTTGTATTGTTGAAGATTCTTTCAAATGAAGATTGTAGTCATTTCTTCATCTATATTTAGTAGCTTGTATCTAGCCTAAAATATTTTCTCATTCCATGTGACAACCCTTCCTAGGTGAAGTGAGTGAGTTTGGTTGTGTTCTAGTCATATTTGTGTCTCTCTGTGCCAATAAGCCGCATAGAGGTTGAATTTTATAATTTCTCCATGTGAGCAAGCTACCTCATATGTCCTCTCACCTTGGTTTAGGTAGAGCCAAAATTAGTAGGGAGATGACCATACCATCTATGGGTGCCTCTTAGTCATTTTTTGTGTCTAATCCATTTTAGATGCCAAACCCTCCCCTAGCTACAACAACATACTAGTGGGTTTTTCATCTTTATTTTCCATTTACTTCAACTATGTAAGGCCAAGTGTGAAACTTGTACAACTAGGAACCAACACTCCTTATAACACCATTATTGGGGATTAAATTAAAGTCTAGGTCACTTGTGTTTCTAGGGACTCTTTTAGAGAGATACTTTCATTTGTCAAGTTCTCTACCTTTTCTTCTACATTTGAATATCTTTTGTGCATCAACATCACTAATAATATTTCTAGCACCATTCTTGGGGAATAAATTAAAGTCCTAGTCACGTGTGTTGCCATGGACCCTTGCAAAGAGTTGCTATCATTTTTAAATTTATCTACCACTTTGTGTTATTCTAAATATCTTTGGTTCATCAATGTCACCACACTCTTCTAGCACCATTCCTAGGGATTAAATTGAAGTCCTAGTCACTTGTGTTACTAGGGACTCTTGCAGAGAGTTGTGAATGATTTTTTTGAAAAGTTGTCTACCAATTTGTGCTATTCTGATTATCTTTGGTGTGTCAACATCACCAACACTCTTTTGGTGCCATTTTTAGGGACTAAACTAAAATCCTAGTTACTTGTGTATTTCTAGGGACTCTTGTAGAGAGTTATAAGTATTTCATGTAATGAAGTTATTTATTTTTACTATACTAATTTGACCATCTTGGCCATCAACATCACAACACTCCACTAGGGACATGCTAGGAGTCTTTTAAGGATTGACATTTGACTTCCACTAAGTTTATTGCAATCAGATACTAATATTGCATGTTTAAAGGTGTTTTGTCCCTTTTGAACATATTCATAAAAATTTAGTGCCTTTTTTAAAAATCTTATTAAGCCTTAGTAAGTTTATATTCATCATGTATCACAATAATTTATCTACTATTATATTATAGAATTTTAATTCTAGTGGTGACTCCATTTTATCATCTACTTTCAAGAAGATTAGTACCTAGTTTGAATATATTTATTAACCTTCAGCTTTGAGTATTTTCTTATTTTCAAAGTTGGAAGGATTGAGATCATATTTCAAAGGAGACCCATCTAGGAAACTTGTTCCACCCTTAAGTATTCCTCAAAGAAAAAGGGGACAAGTCTAGAGGTCTAGTGAAGGGAAACTTTAGCCACTAAGGTTTTTCAATATTATGATAATCTTGAGATCTTTTTTGATCTTCCTATTATTGAGGATTATCATATATCTTATACTAATTATGAAACACATAGTCCCATTTATTTTATAGCTCCTTCTTAAAAAATTAAATCCCTTTTCAAGTTTGATCCACCAAGTCTACCTCATTCACCCCCTCATATCCCTTTTCCATTTATTCTTGAACCTCCCATTAAACCAATTATGAGGCATATAGATCTAGATGAGAATGCACATCTTGCATTCCATGTTCCTAAATTTAGTCCTATAAATTTTGATGAAATGGAAGGCTATCTTAATGAAATCCCAAATGAATTTAGGAAATGCCTCTTAAAATTCCAAGGGAATAGTGAGCAGTGATTAGCATCTTAAGGTCTTTCAAAATATCAATGAAGATTATGAGGTTGAGTATGAGGATGTGTGTATTAATTTCTTTTTGCACATTTTGGAGGATGACACTCATGAATGGTTCAATTACATTCCCACTAGATGCATTGATTCATTGGAGGAGATGTATAATGTTTATAGAATTTAGTATGGTGTTAAGATTGATCCAAGGTTTCTCTTGGCTGAATTTGAAAATATCAAAAAGAATTATAATGACTATATATAAGTTTAACACCCAGTTCAACAAGATTATTATGTTGCTACCTAAAAACATCAGGCCTAGTGATACACCATGCTTGATAAATTATTATGATGCCTTTGATAATAAGGTTGTGTACTACTTGAGGGAAAATGATCTCACTAACCTATAGCTAGAATTTAATATGGCCATCCAAATTAAGAATAACATAAAGGCTAAGGGAAAGCAAATGAATAAGTAGGCTGATGTGAAGCTGGTCAATATATAAAAGACATAGCCCATGAAGATATCCAACTTGGAGGAAACTATTAAAAATTTCTTTCTCTGTTATCTAAGAAATGTCATAAAAGCTGGCTAGAACTAAAAAAGGAGTCCCTCATGTGTCTACTAGCTATGAGTGGGATCCAAATATAAATCAAGCACCAAGGGGACCTATTTTCCACAATAAAGATAATGATAGAGGGAAGAGGAATGAATATGAAGAAAGAAAGGAAATAAATTAGAATAAAGTGGTTGTAAAAGAAGTGCCTAATCCTTTAAATGCCAAGGTGAATGCTACATATTATGACATTGATATTGATTGGTGTGGCAAGTGCTTCCTTCCACATCCCCCATTTGATATAGCTAAACTAATTGATGAAGATGTAGATGAATTTGAGTTTGCATCATTTGATAATGAGATATTAATGTTCAATTATCAAATCCCTTGAAGTGAGATGAATTCCTCCATGGAACTAATGAGTGATACTACTATGGATTAATTTTAGAGTGCAGTTGAGAAGGTAAATGTCCCAACTCTAAAATTTTCTTGTGACATTAATATGGCATAATAATATGAATTACTCATTCATTATTTTGATTTCTTATGCTCTATGATGATCAAGAAATATGATGGGGGATTTTTTTAGTTGAAGATAGATAATTTATAATCAATGAAAGAATTACCAAAGAAAAGGAGTATCACTTGAGAAGCAAATACCAAGTTGCTGCTCCTCAAGACACTACCCCTACAAATCCCAAGGAATGGGATGTTAGTAAGGATGCTAAAGAAACTACAACAGTCCCTAAAGCTTCCAAATTAGTGCTTATTTCCTAATTTGCTAATCCAAGAGGTTCTCTAACTAAGAATAGATTACCCATATTGTCTATTATCCCTAAGGGTACTAATGAGTTTAAACAAAATTCACCTTTGGAGGTTATTGTTATGATTCAAATCCATCCTAGCCCACTCCACTTTAGACCTAAAGTGACTATATTCAATTTGAAGGTATTATCTTTTTTCCACAAAATACTCCTCTCCTTAATATAACATATGTGATATGGCCTAAGTGTTGAGCCAACTAAAAATCATTGTGCCACTTGTTGAATTGTTGAGAATACCTAAACATAGGAAGAAATAATTTGAATACTTAGAATTTGGTGAGAAGTCAACTATGAATGAAAAAGAGTTACCCTAAACACCCCAAAAAAGTGATGATAATCAAAATAAGTTGTTGAACCTATTCTAGAGATCTATTTGGGGATTGCATTGGTAGAAAGTTAGTTGAATGTGGATCCATTTTATATAACCCTACTAATCAATGGTCTGATTATTCAAAACTACATGTTTAAATCTATAACTTCTTGTAATGTGATGCCCTTGGGTGTCCTAAATGAAATTGGGGTTAAGATCATATTATACTTTGGAAAGTATTATGCCATGGAATCATATGAGGTTCTAGTTGTTGGATAAGTCAAGGGATTAGTTGTTCATTTGATAGTTCATCCTAGTAAGTATTTGAATATGGATGTGGTAGTTGTAGACTACCTACCTAAGTGCAAGATGTTATTGTCATGAAAATGGGCTACTAACATGGGTAGAAATGTATAGTTGGACTTGTCTTATGACACTATTTTATAAGAGGGTAAGATGGTCAATCTTTATAGAGATTGGAAGATGCTACATGTGATTGAAGATCCAAAATGTGCTCTTAATAAAGTGTTGTATATAGATGTTGAGCTTGGAAACTTTGTTGGGAATGTTGATTCTAGTAAACAACTTATTGTTCTCGATGTTGAACCTAGCAAATAAAATGTAGTTTGGAAGATGTGCTTTGATAGGGCTTGTTCCAATCTTGGAAATGGAGATAGGTTTGTCTTCTATGACCTTAATAGTAAATGATTCATTTTTTCTTTTTAGTTGTCCTTTGAGTGAATGAATAATACTTATGAGTATGTGGAACTCTTTCTTAGTTTAAGGATTTCACATGAATATGGAATTAGATGTTTGATTGTTAAGGGTGATTTTGATCTAGTGGTAAAGCAAGTCTTTAGTGATTTTGTCACAAAAAATAAGAGGTTGAAACAATATCAAAGTGCTATTTTGGATTTTCTTAAATTATTTGATGTATTCAACATTTGTTATCATGATAGGAGTTTTAACCAATAATATAACAAACTTTCAAGGTTAAGAACTTAGTTTAATAGTACAAATATGAGCCCTCATTATCAGTATCAAGTGGAGGTGCTTGTTTGACCTTCAATCCTAGACAATGTTCATCATTGATAGGTCTTTGATGATTATGAGTAGATTAAAAGGTTTATCAATTGTGAAGATAAGTTACATGATCAACTCATAGACCTAGAATGTATGTTTTAGGTTTGTGATGGAAAATAAACCTTGTTTGGGAAGGACATCATTCAATTAAAGACAAACATGATCCCAAGGGGATTATTGAGTTTGGAGGCATATTTTGATGGAGATGATAGAATAATTCAAGAGACTCATTCATTTCAAAATATATGATTGAGTTTAACTTGGGCTCTCATGAGAATCCAAAAAAGGTTTGGTTGGGTACTCACCTAAGTGCATATGAGAATCAAGCTTACATGCAACTCCTAAAGAAGAACCAAGATTGTTTAACATGGTCTTATTATAAGCTAAAATCATATAGGTAAGACTTGTTCAACCATGTCATCCCATTACAACCTGATAAAAATACTTTTAGGTAGAAATAAATACCCATTAATCCTATCTTAGCCACCAAGATGTTGGATGAATTAAAGAAGATAAGGTACGGTGGTCTAATTTAGCCTATCAAGTATTTATCATGGGTTGAAAATTTAGTCCCTGTAAGAAATAAAAATGGTGATATCCACTTGTGTGTGGATTTGTAAAGTTTAAATAAGGCTTATTTATAAGATAATTATCCCTTGCCTAATATGAAGAATCTACTATAGAGCAATATTGAATCATAAATTTTGTCTACTTTAGATGGATTCTTAGGGTATAATCAAATTTTGGTGAAGGAATCCAAGAGATCCAAGGCTATGTTTACTATGCCTTGGGACATGCATGTATACAGGAGGATGCCTTTCAAATTGATGAATGCTAGTGTAACATTCTAGCAAGCTATGGATGTCACTTTTTCAAGGATAATTAACTACTTTATTATTGTATATAAATATGACATAATTGTGTACTCCAAGACTAGATAAGAACATTTGGATCATCTATAAAAAGTGTTTATTAGATGTAGGGACTTCAACATTTCACTTAATCTAAAGAAGTTCCACTTTAGAGTATAAAATTCCAAGTTGCTATGACATATAATGTCTAAAGATGGTGTCATGATTGACCATAAAAGGGTTGAATCCATTGATAATGTGCCTATCCTACATTCTAAGAAAGGAATATAGTCTTTCTTTGGATAAATTAACTTTGTAAGGAGGTTTATGTCCAATTTTATAGAGATTACTCTGCCTATTACTTCCATGCTAAAGAAGGACTAGACCATCAAATGGGAGAAGGCTATGTAAGTATTTAATGACATCAAGGGAGATTTAAAGTATGCCCCTATTTTGGACAATATTTATTACACAAAGTCATTCCATATATTCTCTTTTACATCATACAATACTATTGTTACTATCTTATTGTAAAAGAATGAAGTGGTCATGAGTAGCCCATAGCTTTATTTAACAAAGATATGCAAGCCCCTAAACTAAATTATACTATTATGGAAAAACATTTTTTTTATATTTTTAAGGTTGTTAAAATGTTTAGGTCATATATTTTGAGTTCAAAGATTATTTCCTATGTCTTGCACATGATGGTGAAGGACATTTTAACTAAGGCTGAAGTATCCAATAAGAGATGCAGGTGGGTTAACAAGTTACAATAATATGATATGGATATTTAGACCACAAAGTTAGTAAGAGTGATGGGTTTTGAAAAGATTATGGTTGAGACCAATATATGTTTTTGAGGTAAACATTTTTGTTTTTAATGTTGATGATTCTTTGAGTCAATTTAGCATGTCTCCATGGTATAGAGATATTGTTTACTACCTATAAAATATAAACTATCCCCCTAACTTGGACCAAAATAAAAGGATAACTCTTAAACTTATCTCCCAAAAATACCTCTTTACTGAGAATGGATTATCATGAAAGAATCTATATGGGGTTCTTTAATATGTGTGCTAGAAGAATAAACTATTTACCTGATTGAAGATTTTCATAGTGGAGTATGTGGTGGTCATTTTGTGTTTAAGTTTATAACTCATAAAATCATAAGAGCTAGTTATGGTGGCCATAATTTTTAAAGGATGTTACTTAGATAGTTAGAAAGTGTGAAAAAATTTAGTGCTTTATTGGGAAGATGAAAGATTTAGATTATCCTCCCTTATAGCCTGTGATGTTCGAAGGCCCATTTAGACAATGGGGAATGGGTTTTGTTGGAGAAATTGTTGATTCATCAAGTGCTATACATAGATATATACTAGTTGAAATTGAATAACTTACAAAATGATTTGAAACAATCACTATAAAGAAAGTAACACACCAGTTAGTTATGTAGTTTTTCTTAAATTAGATTATTTGTAGATTTGGTGTGCCTATCAAGATAGTTACTAACAATGCCATGATATTTAAAGCTAAAACTTTAGTGGTATTATGTAAAGAGTATGATATTGAATTGACTTATGATTCCAAATAAAATCCTTAAGGGAATGGGCAAGCAAAATCAAGTAACAAGAACTTTCTCAAAATCATTAGATGAACATTAGAAGTAAATAAGAAGTGGGGTGAATAGCTAAAGTTTGCCTTATGGGCTGATATGATTAAACCTAAGAGAGATATAGGTAGAATCCCTTGTTTATGGAGCTTAAGTAGTTTTGCCACTGAATTTACAATTTCCCACCTATCAGCTCATGCAACAACTAGGGGATGATGAGTAAATCAACCACTATGAAAGCAAGATGAACTACATTATTGAGCTTGATGAAATTCAAAAACAAGATCATGAAATACACCTCAAGTTCAAATAAAATTTGAAGAAAATATTTGATAAGAAGGCCACTCCATGAACCTTCCAAGTAGGTGATCTGGTTCTACTTTGGGATAACAGGCATGAAGAGAAAGGAAAACATGGAAACTTTAATGCCTTGTGGATGGGTCCCTATTCCATTGACTACTAGATTAGGGAAGATACTTTCTTCTTAAAAGACTTAGATGGTGAAATAATGGAGCTACCAATCAAAGGAATACATCTGAAACACTTTTCTAATTAAGTACTTAACATGTGTACTATATTGTATATTATTTTGTTGCTTTGGCCTTATATTATTTTTTCGCCCCTCTACTTCAAGCCATGTTTGTATAATTTCGTTTTATTTTCTATTATGTCTTCATTTCTAGATCCTCCTAATATATTTTTATAAGTTTTCCATGTTTTATAGAGCCTTAATGAATGTTTGCTAAAATTTACTACATCTTGACTATGTGACCCAATGGATTTGCATCTAGTCTTATGTTTTTGGGTTCTTTACACACCCACAGGGGTATGCATCCTTAGGTGAAAGCCAGTGTTAGTTCCCAAAATTTCATTGAAGCAATTGGGCCCTTGTAAAATGTAAATTCCTAAGTTATTAGCCTAATTTACATCTCTAAGTTCTCCTTTAGAAGTTCAATCTCATGTGAAAATTGGCTAAGTCCTAATTTAGTCTTTGTTTGGTGAATGTGTCTTTCCCTTAGACTTTTTTGGGATATTTTTTCATGAACACAATGTCTGATAGAAATAGGTCTTCAAGAATTTTGCCTTAGACAAAAGGTTTATATACCTATTTCTATTACGCATTTTGTCTTCTACAAAAAGTTTTAAGTAATTAAACGTCTTGGTCAAGACCATTTGCATCAGGCTAAGTTTTTCAAAAAAAATCTGAAGGGTTATTTATTTCAAACATTTTATCTACAATAAAAATTGAAAATGTTTGAAAGAATTGCATATTATCAGGAATATCTAAATTCCTTATTTGTTTCAAATTTTTTGTCTACCATAAAAAGCTCAAAGGGAACTTACCCTTTGGTAAAAATGTAGAGGTCTAATTTCTTCAGCAATGGAGCTAAGTCCAATTCCTTTGATAAAAGTGTAAGCTATAGTTGTTTTGGACTTTTTTCCATGATAAAAAGTTTGAAAGGCACTTGCCCTTTGTGTATTTTTCCCATGGTAAAAAATCCTAAAAGAAAAGTCCAAATTATTTTGGAATTTTTATCCATGACAAAAATCCTAACAAAAGTCCTTTATTCAGATGAAAATTATAAGTCCAAATTCCTTCAAAAAAAGTGTAAAAGACGAATTTATTTGGGGAAATTATTTTGGACAAAATGTCCAAAATAATTATTTTTATGAAGGAAAAAATTCGAAGGCCAAATTCTTTCAGGCATCTTGCCCATGAAAAAGGCTTGATAAAGTTCAAATCTCTCAAGAAAAGTGTGAAGTCAAAATCCTTTAGGGAAATTGTCTCATACATTTTTTCCAAGATAATTGTTCTGACAAAATACCTAAAAGGATTGCTACTGAGTAGGAATGTTAAAGATAGATTATTGTAAAGAAATGTTATGAGATAATTATGCCAAAGATATAGAAGTTGAAGATAAAAGGCTTGAGAAAACACTTTTGAAGACCGAAAGGCTAAAAATAAAGATTTTTTATAGAATAATTATCTCAAGATCCCAAAGACAAAATCCCAAAATAGTTATTGTAGGAAAATTGGGCTAAAGATAGAGAAGCCAAAGACAAAAGGCCCAAGAAAATTATTTTGAATACTAAAGGAATGATGAAATAAGGAATATCAAAAATAAAAGTCTAGAAGAAATTTGCTTGAACTATAGGATGAGGGTCTCACAAATGTTTTTGATAGATATACAAACATCAATCTTAAGGCACAATAACTAGTAATTGGGATTCAAATGTTCTAAGATGGTTGTGAGAGCATCAAATTTAACCATATAAAGTAGTCATTTATTTTCAAATAGGAGAATGAGATGCTATCACATGGTGTGATGGTGCTCAAACAAATAGAGACTACTTACAAGGTTCATTGAAAGCTTGTACAGCTACCAAGTAGCACATCCTTAGGGATAAGTATAGTCAGTATGCAATGATGCTCCATCTCATGAATTGAAATATGATGATGTGTATTTGATTAAGAGAAAATATATAATGGTATGAGGGCATAGTTGAAAATTTAATACATGGTAATAGGCTAAAGATGGAGCATGCTCCCAGAGATCGATGATATGTATTCTAGTGTACACAATCTGATCCATGGTAATATTAAGTTAAGACTTTTTAGTAAAGCCCAAAATGAACATGAGACCACCACTTGGAAAGAGAATGTTAGCATAATAGTACTAATATAATAAGATGTAGATAACCTATTGGTATACCAAGTTGCATGACCTCAGGGCCAAGATAACTCAGCCAATAATGCTTGATCTTATAGACCAAGATTGATGGTCCACATCAATCCATGCACATAGACCTAATATAGTGAACCAAGGTGGATTTTTCAAAGGGTCTATCTAGGTTAAATGTGGTAGGACATGTTTCATGACCATAATGATCTAGGCATAGATCTATGGTTCACATTTTCTCAAATGAGTAGATCTAGTGGTGTAGGATGATCATGGACATTTTAATGAAGTTCAACTGTGTATGGTGATAAGTGATGTTAAGGCTAGTGTAAAAAAAATATATTGGTTAATTGAGTGACATGATGAATCCACTTTGGCATATATGTTATATAAATAATAGGTTCCTATGAAAGCCAATTGGTAGAACTTTCACCATTGATAAATAGTTGATATGACAAATTTACAAAAGGAACCAGGATTTACCCATGTAAATCTAAAGTTGAAACTAATGCATTTTTGCATTAAAAATATGAGGAAAGCCCTAAAAGGATAGATGTGGAAAAGGTGAATTTTCAAAATGGAAAATGTAAAAAACAAGCTGGATCTAAAAGGTAAGAAAGTTAAAAATGACCTAAGTATTTTATGATTTTTTCCCTATTGTGCTTGCCCAAACTCCTCCATGGGAGAGATATTACAATTCTAAAAATCTAAGGTGGGACACTCAAAATAAGATCTCTTGAGTAGCCATGGATCCATAATATTCCTAGGGAATCACTTTAAGAATAGGTTGTTCCATGGTGTAAAAAGAAGAAGAGGAGTTATCCAGAAGGTTCTAGATATGCAAACAAGTGGTCTAGGGCACATTCAGGTAGTTTTGTATAAAGACAAAGTTTGCTTGACCCTATAATATGAATATTATCTTTCTAAAGTGTGTGAAATGCATCTCCCACCATGAAATCATAAATTTGTTTCCAATCTTCGTAATTATTTATAGAGGTAGTAAGAACATTGATTTTTCTTTCAAATGAATGAAGATATCAGGCATGGCATGGAATATTTTCCATTTGGAAGAATATTGGCAGATTTGAGGGGATATTATGTAATTTTACAAAATTTGACCCATAGTCATAGAATTGAAAAAGGATTATAATTTATAAATAGAAGTATCTTCTATTTTAGGTTGGTTGGACATTATGTTGGTCATTATGGGGGTGATTATTTCTGGTTTTTATCATTTTAAGTATAGGCTCTTCCACATTTTAGGATCACTATTATGTGTATTTTTCTTCTCTTGATAAGGTGGTTGAATCTATACAACCATTAGCAAGCTCTGAGAGCATCTCTATATGTCTCCCATTTCCAATATGGAACAAATCCACCATGCTTGCTCTCATTGCAACATTTTGAAACAACGATGTATGTAAGATTTTCTTTTAGGTTAATAAAAAATATTTTTGGTTATTACTATTTACTTTTGATGAAGTGCAGTGATGTGTTTTGAAAATGTTGTTTATTTGAAATCTTGTTTATGCTCATTACTGGTTGTCATCTTGGGCTTAGATCTAGATTATAAATCCCTTTTTGTATTATGTTTGGGAATATTTTGTTGAATAACTTTTTAGGGCACCCTAGGTTTATGGATTTAATGGGAAAAGGTATATGAGATTCTAGTTTTAGTGTATGCTATGGGGTTTTAGGATAATTTAGGTATATGCATCTCATTAGAACCAATAACTATAAATTACTCCTGGTAGTTCCCCTTAACTTGTTACTCATTTTTATGTATCTTTGTAATAAATAATGTCATGAATGCAGATAAAAATCCTTGCTATTCAAAAACTATTCCCATCAACCACTTAGTGATGATATACCCATAGTATTAACTAAGATTCAAAACTCTATTCATCATGCCACCTATGATGATAAGGTCATCCCTACTTGTATAATTTATCTTCATACACATGATATGGTGATGGTTATACCTTAGATGACCCATTTATATGAGGTCTTGCTTAGGATCAAGATCCTGACATCCTCTATTATGGTTCTTTGTTTTAGTATTTTCATTTATATTATCACATTCCATATTATATAGTTTCTAATTTTAGAATTATTCATCTTTGTCACATCATAGAGATGGTTCACAAAAATTTAGTTTTAGAATAACCTCTTAATAGCATGCTTATGGATCATGTTATGACTGGTCCCTATCACTTCACTAGATACCAAGATCCTTATAGCTAGCTTGTCCCTAAGATGATTGATACCATCCTTCAACCCTATGTGCATCCTTCTCCTCCCTTAGCTAAGCCTAGTATAGATCCTATTTCCACTCTCCCTTTAGTTGAGTCTCTTCCTACTTTTTCTCTTGTTTCTACTTTAATTGAATATCATCTAGTCTCTCCACTAGCACTACTCCCCTTGGTAATAGCTTACTTCCTTTACTTCATATTGATCCTTTTCCCACCCAATGGGCTGATAAACCATATTGTGACATTAATATAGTTATCAATCATTGGACTAAATATTTTAGATTATTCTAGCCATCCCTGACTTCTCCTTCCACTCCTTTTATTATCACACCCACAAAGTCTACTAAAACACACACACACACACACACACACACACACACACACACACACACACACACACACACACACACACACACACACACACACACACACACACACACACACACACACACACACATATTACTTACATGGCATAAATAATCATTATTACACTCATTATCATAAGTTTTGATGATATATAGACAATTTTCATCCTACTCTTACTCAATTTACAAACAAGGCTATAATTCCCCTGAAAGTATTACCCAAATATATTCCCAATATGGTGAAGTCTATTTTTTATGGCACCAATGTGATACCCATCACATTGATCATTACCACATCCTCCAAAAACATCTCCAAGATCACCTTATGACCATTCCTATACCTACGTTCCCTCTTCCCACATACTACCCATGTAAGAAGACTCCCCCTTCTTCCCTTGTGTTTCCCTCACCTGTGGCTAATTCTTCCCCTATGGTTCTCCACCTATGATTCCCCCACCTGTGGTTCCTCCATTTGTGATCCCTCCACATGTAGATCTTCATACAACTATTTCCCCTTATATACTAGTGGATCCTTCATATCCCATATATTCCACTCCTATTCTTTGTCCTGAGTATCCCATGCACAATGACCCTCATGATCACAATCCTTTAGTCATGCCTACATTTTTTGTCAAGAATATTTGACAAGAGGTATTTTACCAACTTTATTTAATGATCTATGAGGCCCTTGCTACAATTAGAGTCTAGTTTCAAAGATATTTATAAGATATTATGGATAATGTTTGTGGACAAATTTACTAGTTTTTTATGAACACAACATGGTGTTCCTTCACTTTTTTCTTAATTTTGGATTGGACATGTGCTTTAATTTTATATTTATCTACTCTATATCATTTGACACTATGTTAAATTTCTATCTATCTTATATGGTTATTTATATTTTTCATTATATGTTATCTATGGTGTCATTTTATTTCCTTATGATATCTTATGGATTATTTTCAGGATTACATGTTTTTCTCTATGAGTTTAGTTATTTATATGGATGTCTTACTCTTTTTTCATGATTGTTTTATAATTTATCTCTATAACATGAATAATCATTATTGTGACTTGGATATACAAACCTTTATCCCCTTAATCTTCCTTATTTACCATGTGATCAATTAGCAAACAATGCATCTCATTATAATCTCTTTTTATCGGTCCATCTAGGATCTCCCTTTATTCTCCTTATTTAATTTTGAAAACTAAGCTTACACCTGGTTGAAACTTGAGATAACATATTGGTTCATATGTAAGCTTAAGTGTTCTAATCAGTCATGTCTTTAGATACTTAGCTTCCCTTAGCCAAAGTTTCACTCTCTCATGATTGGTTATTCTAAGTTCGTATGGAGGATGAATCTTAAAAGCCATAAAAAATTAAAATCCAAATAATTTTAACAAAAGGAAATGATATAAAAGGTAACATTAAAAATTATAAAAGTTAAAATCATACTAAAAGACATGATTCCAAGCACATCTCATTTTTATAATAGAACCTCAAACTCCATAGTTGGCCTCATGATAGAGTTGAATTACCTTGGGGTGTGATAGTCTAGTAGATTGGAAAAGGAGAATAAAATAAAATAAAATTAGTGATACCTACTTTCTCACATAAGTACCCAATCTTCATTGTAGACTGATAGCTCTATAAGAAGTCTTGAGGAATGAGGAACATGTTGTGGGAAGGTAGGTCCATTTTGTTTTTTCTTATTCAAACAACCAACATGAGTCAATATTTATACCACTCTGTACTTACTATGAATGGGTATCCTTTGTATATTGATGGTCACCAATCACTTAGTGTCTTTTTATGTCCTTATTGTGCCTCATATTTCCTAGGGTCTTCTCATAATGCCTATGTTATACATTTTACATTCCCTCTTTCATTTCCCACAATCCTAATATTTCCCCTTGAGAAATATTGTTTTTCTCACTAATCACTCCCCCCTAGGGATTCTATTTATGATTTATAGTGTAAGACCTTGGATAGGACCATGCCTTCCTCAAAAATTACAAAATTAACATTCTAAACATTCATTTTTAACATATTTTTCCTATTATTTCCACCTCATTAGTGTTTCCTTTGTGAGTTACAATGTAAGACCATGGATAGGATCTGGCCTTCCTCAAAAATATTTCCAATACCCAAGTCACAATAAAATTACATGTGTTAAATTCGAGATAACTTGTGATTGATCATGAGTTACATATCATTGACATCCTTCATATCTTGATATTGTATGTTTTATGCTTAATTCATTGATATTTCAATTTTATCTTCTTATTTTATGATTTCATGTAAGAATACAACCCTTTTTGAAGAGTTTTTAATACTTCCCAACATGATTTAGTATGATTGATTGACTTAATTTTTTTTATTTTTTATACCATTTTGTGTTTCTTATGCCTTCCATTTAATACATTACTTTCATACTTCCCAATGTGATATAGTGTGATTTTACTTGTTCTAATTTGATGCAAATGTTTTTTATGGTTTAAAAACATTTTATTATCATTTTTACCATATTTGGTTTATTATACTTATTCATCTTTTGTAATTACACATTTCTCATCATTATATAGTGTGTAGTAAATTTGTTTTTTATTATTTATACTTTTCTAAGTCATTTTTACATTTTTTATTTTTAACCATGTATGAGTGCCACATAATGATAGAAAGGAAAACATTCCACATATATTTCCCATAGCATATACAACAAAATAAAAATACATGTGCTAGAAATAAATATATCTATGCATAAACATCCACAACCAAATACAACTCATGAGATCAAAATGCAACTATCAAAATCAATATCTATATATATCATGTGTTTTATATAATACAAGGTATAAAATACAAAATACATAGCTCTATATCTATGAATGGGCTCTATCATGCCTATCTTATGGCTTATCCACATTTCCCATAGATGCCTAGGACTATTGCCTCTACATGGTATTCTATAATTAGGCAATCTAATATATCAATCCTACTACCTATCCCTATAGGTTGGCTACCCAGGCATATACCTATCTAAGCTAGACTATGGTAGTCATGTACACTTCTCTCTTATGAGCCAAGGCTTGCTAATCATATGCCTTTCCTTCTCCCACCTTTGATAGTGGATGAAATATATCCCTATTAGTGGTTTAAATACATCCCCACATGTATGCAAATGCCTCGTAGCCTCCCCCACTAGTCTAAACTATCTTGATTGAGCTGGGGTAGATAGTACCATAGGATCATATAACATGGTGAGGTTGTATGGTGCCAACACCCCATCCAGAATATAATAGTACATAACCATAACTAGGGATCCCCATATGACCTCATCTATCACCAATTATATAAAACCAAAACTAGATAGATATTAGATCACATATATATCTCAAAATCTATACATTTACTATAATCACAGGCAACTAGTATTTTATATCAAAGCTTGAAATTTTAACATTTCTCATTAGTCCTAGTGTCACCAACCACCATCTATCTATTTTTTCATCCCATAAGAACCTAATAGTTAGATCAACTCCCCACCAATGCAAATATATGAGCCACCAGTCATGCATGTTATGACCCTCTCTTAATAGGTACCTCTGTCAACCAACTCTATCCTAAACCAACTATTGGGTCCTCCTATGTTGTTACCCTCACTTGAGCCCACTCTCATTAATGGTGTTATCATATATGGTGTGGGTTAGGTGGCCACTTATAATCCTAATAAAATTCATACTATGGCTCCTATTTAACCCCTGCATCCACATCCATTCCCTTTCCTCCTTCGGTTGTTTGCTACTATGCTTGACTAGTCCATGGTCTCACACAATACATCCTGATGTTGGGTCTCTTGATCAATAATCCTCCTCCTCCTCCTCTCCCCCTTAGATTTTTAGTATTCCATGCCTAAAAATCATGCAATACTAGAGGGGCCTTTGGGTATGAGATTCAAAAATTCCCTAGCAAGTGTGCCAATAGATATGGCTCTACCCACTAGGTATAGTGGCTCATGATCTACACCTAAGCTAACCCTGTCACCATAGTTGATGAACTAGTCCAAATAGTATCAATATGTGTAAGGATTCCACATGATCTCCCCTCATGTGATCATCTATACATTTTTAACATTTCACAAAACTCAGTTGGTTTGATTTAGTTTTTCCATTCCTACTGAATCAACCTATCCAATACTAGATTGGCCACCTTATTTCCTTGTAATACTATGTTAATGATATTGTACATATTTGACCTATTTTAGTAATACTACATTAACCATTTTAATCAAACTATATTATCCTTGTTATGAATAGTCAGTCCCCTCTTAGTAAACTAAATCGGCCCATTACTACGTAATCAGCCTTATTACTCTCTCTCACCGTATGGATTAAATCAAATAGTTTTAATCTATTTATCCATAATGGTGAATTTTTTACTATTCACCATAAATTCTATGGGTATTTATTTTTTTGACTTCTTCTTACCCAATACCTGATTATACCCCTAGTGTACCTAAAAATTTCATAGGGTTCATTTCGATGCCTAGATTTTGCCTACTAATCAATTTCCTATATTTAGCTCAATTTCAAACCAAAATAATTCAAAATTTATAGTTTATTACCTATATTACACTCATTGTATCTGCTATGCATCCTCCCTATCTTAGCTATCAGCTACTCATGATGATGGCTCTTTGGTCTCCAACTAAGTCTCTCAGAGCTCTATTTTCTCATAATAGTAAAAATAAAAAATGAATTATTTTTCACCCTATTTATATTTATTATTTACCTTTCATATATTTATTATCAAATTTAGTATTTTTATCATATATTTGTCTCTACTATCTCTTTTTCGAAACCATAAATTGTTCTAGAATCTTGGCATCATAGAGAATCCTTTCACCTATTATATGTATATATTGCAAAAAAATTGATTTATTTCTCTTTTTCACTAATCTCTATAGGTTCATCAAATGTTATCTACATTAGACACCTTTAAATTTATTGCATCCCCTTATTTATCTACATCACTAAGGGAAGTAAAGGTATGTGTTTTAAGTTTTGTCTTTTTATTTCATTTTATTTACTCCTTACTATAATTTATTCATATTTAGTGTTGTGTGTTGCTATGTTCTTTTTCTGAAGCACCATATCATGTTTCACCTAGATTAAAAATGATGAGGTTTGAGTGGGTCATATGTATACACATAATATTTTCAAACTTTATCAATTAATGATGCTTTCTCTCTTGTAGGAACCCATTGAGTCTCAATCTCTTAGTGTGCATGCCTTAAGGGGTACATTAAGAAAGGGATGGGTAGATCATTAGTGTTTCAAATGATTGTTGTCCCTATACTACCAATTTCTATCTACAAACCCATCTCCTATAAACATTCCCCTAAGTTTTGCTTCCTCTTTTGCACCCTCCTCTAGTCATTTTATGCCTTCATTAGCCCTTCCCTAGCTTAAAATCCTTTTTGATAGTTTACATTACACTATCGGCCCCATCAACCTTATACTCTAATTAAGAAAATTTATTCATTGGATGACCTAGACTGAGAACTAATATATATTTAATTCAATAATGATACAAGGTTGATTGGGTCAACCTTGTTAGCCTAAAATTTCATAAAAGACTAGTGTTAGATCTATCTATATAAATACATTCATTTTGTCATTTATTTTAAAAGAGAATAAGAATATATATATAGACACACACACACACACATACATATTGCATCTGATTATCCACCATTCTACGTAAGGAGCATAACATAGGGTTTCATACTTTCTTTGGAGATACAGATCTTGTTTTGTGGAAAAGTATTTTGGATGCATTGATAGGTTGTGTAGTCTAGAGATGATTTATCCTTGTAATCCTTACATACTAAAATAACCTCTTGAAAAACACCATGACTAAGGGAGAGATTGAGGCTTGATGGGTTCATCTTCAAAGGTAAGTATTCCTAACTATGTTCCTCCATTCTAAGAGTAGATACATATGCATTTTCACTTCTCTCCCATGCATTAGGATTCCATATAAATTTATGTGAGTATATGTACTCTATGCATGTTTAATTTTCATGTTTATTACACCCATTTTGTGCCATAATCTTTAGTGATCACTATATTAGATTTTAATTTATTTGTTATTAGTTTAGTGAATACAAAAATATAGGACCCGATTAGAGTTATTACATAAGTTTTGATTGATTGGAGGATTTGGAACCCTCTATAGTGATATTAATATGCTAAGATATCCCTTGGCTAGGTCTAGTAGATCCATCTTGGTCATGACCCCAAATATCTAATGTATCAACAATTGAAAGTGTAAGTAGGATTTATATTCTCTAAGATAGGATTGATTTATAGATTAATTGCATTTTCATTTTCATACAATATTCACCTCTTATTCAACTTATAACTATCAAAATCATATCATTATAGTTTTACCTTGGAATCCTAACATAATAATGACATCAATATTATAATATCCATAGGTGGAAGCTTTGACATCATGGGTGCATGCCATCATGAGTTGATTGTGTTGAATTAGGTGGTTCTATGGGATACCTTGTTGTTGATTTTGTGTAACACATGATTTATGGTTCAAAAATGGGTTTTGGTATATATAGAGATTCTAATTTTTAGGGTTGATACGGCTATTTTGAAGGGTTTAGGGGTCTGTACCAAAATTACTAGGAACATGCCTATAAATGTTTAATTTTGATCTTTAGGGAGATTTTGGATGAATTTATTGTACTCCTTGTAGTTTTAAGTATCATGAATATTAACCAAATAGAGGAGATAATAAAAATTAGGATAATATTCCATAGGTTTTTGGTTCTGTCCCTATTTTTTGAATCCTTATTGATTATTCCTTTAGTAATAGGGTTGGTTTTAGAACTAGGAGAATTCCTCAACATGATGATATTAGTTTTGATTTTGGTTTTGGTATTTCATGTTGCATGGTGGTGGTTGATTTAAAACCAACCCTATTAAAATATTCATTGGTCCCATCATGGTTGGTGAACTTATGGGACCAATGAATGGTTGGTGGTTTTTTTTTGGGTCCTAACACTTGTATTATTATTAACATTGGTGTTGTTCATGGGTTGATGCATATTATTATTCATTGGGTTTGGATTTTTACTTTGGTTAGTGATTCTATTAGTGGTGGCATTCATATTTTGATTAAGGATATTAGGAACTAAGATATTGGTATTAATCATAATTGCATTTCAAAAATACTCCATTACTTTGGTTTGGGGTGATAATACATTCATTGGTCCCATAAGTTCACCAACCACTATCTTCAATATCTTCTTCATAGGACTAATAGGAGAACTTTTTGATATTATACCTCATCATTTTTTAAGGGAGTGAAGGAATACATCACATAGTTCCCATTGATCCATGTGAAGAAAATTGGTAGATGAATATGGAACCTTTTTCCATATTGTGATGAAATGGTTAGTTGATTCATTCTGTTATTATTTGATATGAAGAAATTATTGAATGTTAGTATTGAGAAACTTATTTATGTCAAAGGCCTTAAAAAATTTGGCCATTAATTGTTTATATAAATGAATGGAGGTATTAAGGAGGTATTAATACTAATCAAGAGTTATTCCCACTAGGGTTTTGGGGAATTTTTTGGAACCACCCCATCCAAATGTAGGAGTTTCCTAATAGTTGTAGCATAAGACTTAACATGTGAATTTGGATTTCATTCCATTTTGAACTTGGTAAGGTCTGGTAGGGGACATGGGAGAATAACCCCTTGTATGTTGAGATTGAGAGGAACCTTAAATTACTTAGAATAGGTCCCCATGTTGATAAATTTAGTTGTTCAAGAAGTAGGATTATATTTTAAATATGGGATAACATAGGGGTTAGTTGGATAACCACTAGAAGGGATAAAATAAACTTGATAGGGTGAACTAAGAATAATACATAAAGTAATTATCTAGATGAGTAGATTTGGAACACATATAGAAGTAGGGAAGGAAGGATTTTATATGTGGGAGGATTATTGGCTTATTGAGGAGGGGTATATGTGGTTTACACATGGTTTATGCTATGTAAGGTGGGGCATAGCTCATTTGTGGAGGGGTGTACATAGGGGGAACATAACTTGGAGGGGTAAAGAATGGTAGATTTTTGGTCACCACATTATTTTTCAAAGGTGGAACACAAGTGTATATGATTCACATTTGGGTTTGTATATGATATTAATAAGATTAAGGTAATTTAGAAGAATTAAAGTTGGGGAACCTATAATTAAGGTTGTCCACAAGGGGTTCACTATAAGTATAGCTTAGTGGGGGAATATGCTCATATTATCGTAAAAGCATGTACGTTTTTGTTTAATCAATTGATGAGTTATTATTTGGATGGTACAAGGAGAAGGATGAGTCTATGTATTTGGGCCCATTCCTTAAATTAGATATTATTAGTGGTTTTCTAGGTCAATAATGTAATCCACTAGAAGTTTGATGAGTTCATTCATGCTAGTGATGGTTTTAGGCCCAAGAGTATCTTATACATGAGGGGTATAAGTGAGAGGCTAGTTAATGTGAAGAGGTTAGTTTGGATTGGGGGCATTAGGGGTAGTGGTTATGGTTTGTACATGTAGGTTGAAGGCCTCTTAAATCTTGTTAAGGGAATGAATACTCACTTGCATTTGATTAAATTCATTATCTAAGCGAAATATCCTTTCTAGATAATGATCATATTTAGAAATGTTTTTTGTGTTTGTAATTTTTAAGATAATTTTTGGTCTAGTGGCCATGTGAGGGGTGACCATACCTCTTTTAGTGTGGATTATAGCTTTAGATTCAGGATGATTTCTATTAGTTTTAGATAGATCCCATATCTCATGAATAAAAACCCCACTCCTAGCTTGGGTGTTAGGATGAGAATAATCATAGGATTGGTAATCTACATTGATATCTAAGGTAGGGTTGTTTTAATTCACCAATTAAGTCTCACTAGAGTTTATTTGTCTTATTTATACATATTTGGGGGTTATATTAATACCCATAGAATAAATGGAAGGAGAGGGAATAGAGAAGAGTGAAAAAAGTAGAGGAAGAAATTTATATAGAAAAGATGGAAGTAGTTCACCAATTTATGTGCAAATAAATTAACATGCATTAAACTATGCATTTGACTTCTTGAGGTTAGGTTGAGATAACTAACATAATATATGGGATATGGATAAGACTATGGGTTATTCTAGTTGTTGGGTGCAATGGGATTTAGAATGGGTAGTGGCAAGGGGTTATCATGATAGAACTAAAATAACTTTAAAATATCACCTTTTATCATTGAGATTATCTAGCTATGCATAAATAAATCTCTAAGGCCTCTTTGTGTATGATATTATGAGGAGGAAAATATCTTGATCAATACTAGGAGTAGGGAAATGAGGATGGTTAAGCTGAATGACTCATAGGATGAGATCAACTCTATTAGGTTAACTATGCCTATTCAATGCAATCCATAAACATGAATAATATATGATGAGGCTAGACTTGAGGAGAAGCAAATGGGTTAGAGGTGAGGATTTAGGATTGAATTACATTATATTTATGACATTTTTTATGGGGGAGGATGATTATTGGTGCATTAAGAGTTTATTATTTTTCCTCTAAGGTGTTAAGAGAATCAATGATGAGGTTTGGGATGGGTGTAACATGAAATACATCAATTACTAATCTAACACTCATTTCTAAATATATATTGAATATGGGATGATGTGATACAACCCTAGTGAAAAGATATTCTTTAACAAGACCAAATGTCTCAGAAAGTGTTAGCCAATTGAGACTAGACAAAGTGTAACTATACGAGCTTGTCTTGGTAATTGATTATTTTAGTGGACTTGATATTTTTTTAGAATCAAGGTTTCAATTAGGATTCTTTAACTATTGGGAAAGTCTTTAATAATGATTTTATTTTGTTTTGTTTTAAGGAATGTTTGACTTGAAAAGGAAAGCTAACTACTTGTTGAAATTAAATAACTAAATGTAAAGAATGATAAGAAAACTAAAATTGAACAAATAATGCACTTATTTTTTTTATTTTTAAAATTATTTTAAATACATTCAAGGTAAGATGGAGATATCTATTTTAACCATGTAAATTGTAAATTTTCATAACTTTTCTAAATGTAACCCAAATGAAGTTATTTCTTTTTTATTTCATGTTTTTTTAGATTTTAAGTGAATGGATATATTGTCTAAGATAATATTTTATAACATGAAAGTAAATTCAAAATAAAATATATATGATAAAAATAATACTACAAAGTATCTAGTTCTCTTTTCAAATGCAAGCTAGACTAAGTTTTGGTATTTTTAGGCAGATGCACACTAGGTTTGAATGGTTTGTTCTAAATAAAATGAATATTTGAATTATTATTTTCTAAATTATTAAGATAAAAAAAAATGTTTTTAATTTACTAAAATAAAGAGAATCAAGAAACAAAATAAACCTATTGATTACCTAGGTTTGACTAGGGTTTTCTACTTGCTACCATGTGTGTGTTGTGTAGGAATGCAAGGTAAAGATTAATTATTTATGAAACTAAATGTGTTTTGTTTATTTTTTTAATTTTTACCTAGGGTTTATATGCAAATCTAATTTTTTTTTAAATAATCTATTTTATAGTTTAAAATAGTTTAAAAGTCTAACTAATATTTTTGTACAAAGATAAGACAGAGAAGAATTTTTTTCCTATCCAATTTTTATTTTTCAAGATAAATATTTAATATATTAAAAGTAATAAATATAAATTAATCTAATATAATTAACAAATAAGGAAACTAAAACTAAAAACCCCCAACCTGAATAAGGTGTATACTAGCTAGAGGCAAGAAATGTTTTTTAATGTGGTCTTGAGTGTGCTAGCTCCTCCACTCAAAGAAATGATTGTAAGATCTCTCTATCTAAGGATAATGATATAATAAAAAAAAAAAAAAGAGGGTTGAAGATGATAAATAAAAAAATTCAAATAAATAATAATTGATTGTGGTTAGTTAAGAAGATTATGTGCAAAGATTTGGTTATGAAACAATGACTCTCCTTATTTGTAATTGTATATTCAACATGAAAATGATCAAATCAAAGATTTAAATCAATAGTAAGTAGGATATGGATTTATAAATATTCAAAAGTATCATCTCTAATGCCAATTTTCAAATCCAAAAACAAGACAAAATTGGCTTACTTGTATAAGAGCAATGAGTTGCATGAGTGAGTTTCTAAGTTTAACTAGGAGTAAAACTTAGGAAAGGTTTAAAAATAGATAAAAAAAAGGAGTGGAAGTGAGATGGGATAGTTTAGAGGTGATATGAAGGGGGGGGGATTATATAAACTAAAAATCAAAATGTAAAAAATCCTAAAAGAATGAATATCGGGAGATATATTTGGAAGATGGGGAGAAGGTGAGATAACTACCCCTTTTTACAAGGGGTGGTTATGAAAGTAGAAATTCCCATCACAAAACCACTACTTTAAGTTATAAAACCATTACTAATTTGAAACACAATCACCATATTAAGATGTAACTACCATAGTGGTTTATGAAACTATCATAGTGGTTATGAAATATAAGTGATATTTTTATAATTGGGAGCGATGATCATGTCACGTTGAACATAAATTCTATCATATATAGAAGGTTTTATAAAAATTGAGCTATTTAAGGATGTAAAGGCCAAAAAAATGTGATAAAGGGAATCTAAGGAGGACTAAGAAGGAAATAAGGCTAGGTGGCTAGATAGATCCTTGATTTTAGTGTGAATTAGGAGATCACTACATTATCACTAGATGTTGTACTAGACATATCACAATGTTGGAAATATTGTCATTGATGTCAAAGGTTTAGAATTATTGGTGATAAAGGCCCCATTGAATTTAATATTGTTTGTAATAAATATATCTTGGCTAATATGAGTTAATATTTATTTAATATTAACGAATATATTTTTGGTTGCATATGAGAAAAAATAAGGGCCCATGGAGAAGTAGAAGAGCCATGAGGTAAAGACAAAAGAAGGATGGGATGCATTTTCCCATGAAGAGTCACTTTAAGGAATATGAAAAGTCACCAAAGATAAAGGGTCACCACATGACATTTCAAATGCTTGGATATGAAGGGTCATCCAAAATTGGCACCATTTTCCATGAGGATTGAAAGGTCACAAAGGGGGAAGGCCAAAGGTCATTTGGAAAACTATAAATAAAGGCTTGAGTAGCCATTTGTAATATGAGAGTGAGAGGTTAATTTGATATTGTATTATCTAGCTTAGAAGAGCAAAGGTGAGAGAGAGGAAAGAGATGTTGTATTGAACTATCATTTGTTGATTTAGCAACATTGAGAGATAGGTGTGTGGTTTACACAAAGTGGATGATGCTCATGTGGGTTGGTGCTTAGCAAAGGGGTTTGAAGCTCCTGTGGGTTGGTGCTCATGAATTGTAGCTGAGGTTGGTACTTGGCAAAGGGGTATGGTGCTCCTATGGGTTTGTTCTCACTAATATACTTGAGATTGTTCTCTATGGTTTTTCCCACATTGGGTTTCCATGTTATATCTGGTGTCTCTCTCTTTCTTGTTTGATGTTTATTATTTGAGTTTTATTGCATATCTTGAATGTTTGATTAAGGAAAAGTTTTATAAGATATATATACTAATTCACCCCCCTCTCAGTATATTTTGTGCTTAACAATTGGTATCAAAGCAGGTTCCTTTTTGAAAAGTTTTATAACTTGAAGGTAGATTAGGAAAGCACAAGATGGCCATACATAAAGGTGCCTTTGCAAGCAAAAGAATAATTGATCAAGAATAAGAAGAGGATGAAGTTGAAGTGAATATGGAAGGAGAACTCATGTGTGCCTTAGAAGAGTTGAAAATTGTTGAAAAGAAAAAATGAAGATTAAAGCATCAAATCAAGAAAAATGATGAGTAAAAGTAGATAATTGAAGATCTGATGGCATAGTTGGAAATATCAAGAAAAGAATGTGAAAGGTATGTTACTGAAATTGCCTCTTTAAAAGAAGAGATTGAGAAAGTAGTCAATAATAAAATAGTCAATGATTCAGAATTTGAGAATAGCACTAATATGCTGAATAAGATATTAGAAATCCAAAAGGCAATATCAGATAAGATAGGTATCAGTTTTGAAAAGAAGAAGAGCTATGTTGAAGCTCTTACAAATAAAGAAACAAGAAAGGAAGGAATGGATAATATAGAGGACAAAGAAGACTAGAAGGAACAAAGCTATAAATAGCAATCAGGTCAGAGATTCACAAATAGGTCCTATTTTTATGGTTAATATTTTTATTGTAATGGATATGGTCATAAGAAATTAGAATGTAGAAAAAGAGCTAACAATCTCAAAAATAAGGAAAAGGAAGGTCATGTAGAGTCAAGCAAAAGCTATAACTCTTTTGCTCCTCTATCAAGCTTTGATGAAGAGACCATAATTTGTTACAAGTGTAACAACTTTAGACACATAGCTCGGTATTGTAGAAGCATGTTCGAGTCAGTCAAGAAGGACCAGAGTTTTAGGGCTCCATTCATCAAGAAAAAGGTTTAGACATGGTAGAATAAACAATCTGAAGGTTCTATGTTGGTCCAGATAGCTCTGCATGCAAGAAATGAAGAAAAGCCATGGTTTATTGATAGCGGATGTTTGAGGCACATGATAGGAGACAAGAGCAAGTTCATAACCCTGAAGAAGATCAATGGTGGCACAGTAAAATTTGGGGACAATACTACTACCAAAATTGCCGAAAAAGGTACACTAAGTTTAGATAATGGTAGAACTAAAACTGAAAATGTTTTATATGTAGAAGGTCTTAAGCATAATCTTTTGAGTGTAAGTCAAATGTGTGATCAAGGGCACACACTAAAGTTTTATGTAGAAGGTTGTGAAATTAGAAGAAAAGATTCAGATGTATTAATTGTAGATGCTCATAGAATAGGTAATAACTTATATATGCTATTAGACATCAAAGGTCAAAAATATTATTTGAGTTAGATTGAAGAAAGTTAGTTATGGCACAAGAGAATGGGGCACATAAATTTTGACAATCTTGTCAAAATTTGCAAAAAGCAAGTAGTCAGGAATCTTCCAACGATCACAAAGCCATTTAACACCCTTTGTGGACCTTGTCAGCATGGGAAGTAGGCTAGAAGGTGGTTCAAAATAAAAGAGTACTCTACCACTCAGATGCTAGATCTTGTTCACACTGATCTATGTGGACCTATGAGGACTCAAAGTACTCAAGGTGATAAATATTTCATGTTGTTTATTGATGATTTTTCACGTATGACTTGGATAATGTTTTTAAAGAAAAAATCAGAAGCTTTTAGACAGTTCAAAGCATTAGTTGAGAATGAAACTAATATGAAGATTAAGTGTCTAAGATCAGATCGAGGAGGAGAATTTATGTTCAATCAATTTATTAAGTTTTGTGAAGATCATGGAATAAAGAGATAGTATTCAGTAGTAAGAACTCCACAACAAAATGGAGTAGTTGAATGGAAAAATAGAATAGTTCAAGAGATGGTGAGGACAATGCTAAATGAATCCAAGATAGCAAATAAATATTGGAGAGAGGTAGTTGGTACAGTAGTGCATATTCATAATAGAGCTCTATTAAGAGTCAATAGTGACAAAAATCCTTATGAGCTATGGAAAGACAAACTAGCAACTATTGATTATTTCAGAGTTTTCAGTAGCAAATGCTTCATAAGGAGAACCAATGAAAAACTTGGTAAGTTTGAATCTAGAGCAGATGAAGGTATATTTATTGGTTATTCTTTCAAAATTAAAGCTTATAAATGTTATAAAAAAATAACCAAGAAAATTGTTGAAAGTGCAAGTGTCAAGATAGAAGAAGATGGAACACAAAAGATCAGTGATCCAGTAGACATTCCTGAAATCATTGAAGAGGAAGGCTTTGAAGAATCAGATGAAGATGAGGAAAAGGAGAAAAAGGGAACCAAGACTCCATCCAAATATGTTTATAAAAATCATAATGAAAGTGACATCATCAGGGATATAAAAGAAGGAATTCACACTAGAAGAATGATGGTAAGTGAATCTGAACAAGTTAATTTCTCTTTGTTATCTAAAATTCAGCCTAGAAATTTTTCAGAGGCCAGACATGATGAGCATTGGGTTAAGGCTATGGATGAAGAATTAGAGTAGATAGAAAAGAATGATACTTGGGAATTAGTACCTTGACCAAAAGATCATAATGTGATAGGAAAAAAATGGGTTTATAAAAATAAGCTGAATGAAAATGGAAAAGTAACCAAAAATAAAGCAAGATTAGTATGTAAAGGATATGCTCAGATTGAGGGAATAGATTTTGAAGAAAATTTTGCACCAGTAGCAAGGTTAGAGGCTATTAGAATGTTTCTTACATATTATTTAAAAATTTCAAATTATTTCAGATGGATGTCAAATCTGCCTTCCTAAATGGGAATCTTGAAGAAGAGGTCTACATTGAACAGCCTGAGGGGTTTATTCTCTCGAATATTAGTAATCATGTATGCAGATTGAAGAAAGCATTGTATGGATTAAAACAAGCTCCTAGAGCTTGGTATGAAAGACTTGATAAGTACCTGCAAGATCAAAGATTCAAGAGAGGATTTGCTAATAGTAATCTTTACATCAAAATAGAAGGTGAGCATCAATTGATTGTTGTGGTTTATGTTGATGATATCATTTTTGGAGGAAATATTGAAAAGATGACAAAAGAATTTTTTGATAGAATGCAAAAAGAATTTGAGATGTCTATGCTTGGAGAATTGTCATTTTTCTTAGGATTGCAAATATTTCAATCAAATAAAGGAATTTTTATATCTCAAAGTAAATATGCCAAGGAAATGTTGAAGAAATTTGGTTTTGAGAATTGTGTACCAGTTGGCACACCTATGTGTACATGAAATAAGGTGAGCAAGGATGAAGATTCACGTATTATAGATCAATCTTTGTATATATGTATAATTGGTAGTCTTTTATATTTGAAAGCATTGAGACCAGACATCATGCATGAGTAGGTATGGTTACAAGATATCAGTCATCTCTAAGAGATAGTCATGTTCAGTTGGTGAAAAGAATATTTAGATATATCAAAGGGACATTGGATTATGGATTATGGTATCCCATAGGTAAAGATTTCACTTTAGTTTCTTATACAGATTCAGATTGGGCAGGGTGCTTAGATGACAGAAAGAGTACAAGTGGAGGAGCTTTCTTCCTTGGTGATAGCTTAGTATCATGGCTAAGCAAGAAGCAAAACTTAGTATCACTTTCTACAGTTGAAGCAAAATATATTGCAGCAGTATTGTGTTGTACTCAAGTGCTTTGGATGAAGCAAACTTTGGAAGATATCAAGGTAAAGTATGATGAACCTATTTCCATTTTTTGTGATAACACAAGTGCCATAAATATTTCAAAAAATCTAGTGATGCATTTAAGAACAAAACATATTCCCATTAGATATCACTTTTTGAGAGAGTAGGTTGTAGATCAATAGGTGAAGTTAGAATATATTAGTACTATAGAGCAGATTTTAGATATTTTCAGAAAGGCACTACCAAAAGACACATTTGAGTATCTACGAGAGAAGTTGGGAGTAACTTCCCTTACTTCCTGCCATTGAGGTTCAGCATCAAGTAAAGGGGAGCTAAGTGTTAGCTCCAAGTAGGCCCTTTTCCATTGATGTCAAAGGGGGAGAATAATAGGTACAAGTATAGGTGCAGAAAATAGGTACAGGTTGTTATAGTAAGGGGGAGTTACTGTATGCTTTTAGATGATAGTATGTGCAAGTGACAGGATGTGGCAGTTTCAGGATTGAGGTTGCCATCAATGACAAAGGGAGAGATTGTTGGAAATATTTTCATTGATGTCAAAGGTTTAGCATTATTGGTGATAAAGGCCCCATTGCATTTAATATTGTTTATAATAAATATATCTTGGCTAATATGAGTTAATATTTATTTAATATTAATGAATATATTTTTGGTTGCATATGAGACAAAATAAGGGCCCATGGAGAAGTTGAAGAGCCATGAGGTAAAGACAAAAGAAGGATGGGATGCATTTTCCCATGAAGAGTCACTTTAAGGAATATGAAAAGTCACTAAAGATAAAGACAAAAGTGGGAAGGACGTTTTTGGTCATGAAGGGTCACCACATGACTTTTCAAATGCTTGGATATGAATTGTCATCCAAAATTGGCACCATTTTCCATGAGGATTGAAAGGTCACAAAGGGGGAAGGCCAAAGGTCATTTGGAAAGCTATAAATAAAGGCTTGAGTAGCCATTTGTAATATGAGAGTGAGAGGTTAATTTGATATTGTATTATCTAGCTTAGAAGAGCAAAGGTGAGAGAGAGGAAAGAGATGTTGTATTGAACTATCATTTGTTGATTTAGCAACATTGAGAGATAGGTGTGTGGTTTACACAAAGTGGATGATGCTCATGTGGGTTGGTGCTCACAAATGATAGTTGGGTTGGTGCTCGGTAAAGGGGTTTGAAGCTCCTATGGGTTGGTGCACATGAATTATAGCTGAGGTTGGTACTTAGCAAAGGGGTATGGTGCTCCTGTGGGTTTGTTCTCACTAATATACTTGAGATTATTCTCCATGGTTTTTCCCACATTGGGTTTCCATGTTATATCTAGTGTCTCTCTCTTTCTTGTGTGATGTTTATTATTTGAGTTTTATTGCATATCTTGAATGTTTGATTAAGGGAAAGTTTTATAAGATATATATATTGATTCACCCCCCCTCTCAGTATATTCCATTCTTAACACATAGTGTAATTTTTAGGTCCATACAAAAACCCACTATAACTTCTCATATTCTTAAAATTTTAATTATTTATAAATTTTGAATAAAAATGAATATTAGTACTATATTCAAGAATATTTTCATCCAAAAGACTAATTTTAATATCTATAATAGTATCATAGAGTTCATAAAAATAAGGATATGAATTGAAAACAAAATTTTATTTAATAATTGAAAGTAAAATTTCAATAAAAAAATTTGAGTTTCCTATTTGGTATCCTAAAATTTATTTTAGTAGCCATTGGTTTATATGAAAACATATATTCACTAACATGTTCATTTAATCCTTGCCTAGTTTGAACTAATTTATGCATTGGTTATATGAAAGTGAGCTATGAAATAATGCACAAATTTTGTAAAAAAATGAGTGAATCTACATGGGAGGGAATAAAACCTATAAATAGTATAATACTAAAGGTTTCTATGAAATGTATTAGCCAAAAAACAATCATTGTAATAAAAATCCAAGAAAGAAGCATAAAAGGAAATGATAAAATGTTAAGAATCTTATTTTCCATTAAAGAATTGAAAATTTGGAGCAATAATACTTCATGGAGAATGGTAGGGAATAATTTAACATTTCAAAGGATTAATAAGAATATAATTATAACTACCGATGAGATATGGGTGAGTTGCTAAAGTTACTTGGTTGTTTCAAGCACCACCCATGTTCAAATCTTAGTATGGTAACAAAGGCTAGATGTGGCTAATCATTAAGTATTAATGAGCTTGTTGTGGCTGATAATTGGTATTCTTAGTCTAGTTATGATCATTCATTGGTATTATCTTAAGGATTTGGGACCTTGATTTTGTCCTAGACTAGTTGGAGCTCTGGTTAAAAGTGATTGGGACAGTGATCCATCAACCTTGATATCAAACTATACACACACACACACACACACACATATATACATATATTTACATATACACATATATATATACATATATATACATACACACACACACACACACACATATATATATATATGTATATATATATATACACACACACACATATACATATACATACATATATATATATATATATATATATATATATATATATATATATATATATATATATATACATACACACACACACACACACACACACACACACACACACACACACACACACACACACACACACACACACACACACACACACACACACACACACACAATTTTAATTTATCCTATTAATACATGGTATTTTAATTCTTGAGAAAGTGTTTTTATTTTATTTTTCATGTTATGGAAAGTATGCATCATGCTATCCATTTTATATTTTGAGTAGGTATGGTTTGAAAATAAGCATTAATAGTAGAACATGGGATTTATTGGAATTAATGAGAACATGGGATTTGGTAAGAATAATTAGAATGTGGAAAAATATTCATTTGAGTTACATTTTACTGGTAATGGATGGGTAACATAAGTCATAGTAAATATGATGGAAGCTTACAAATTTTGATAAATTGGAGGATTAAGAAATGATTATGAAATTGATTAAGATATGGTAATATTAAGATATTATTGGGAAATTTGAGGATTATGAGATTATTGATAATTAAATACATCATGGGTAAAAACTTCACATGAAAATTAAATTAATGTCCAACATATTATTAATATCTTGAGGATTTTATATGAGAAGATTCTTAAATTAGACACTAGAGGTTTATATTGTCTCACTAATGAAATGTGAAAATTTTTAAATACAATTAAAATTTCCATTTTATATCAAACACATATCATGATTCAAATAATTTTATGCATTGTTACTCAAAATGAAAATTTTAATCAAAATATCACTCATCGATATATTTTACTATTCACATTCAAACAATAAGTATAATATTTTTCACAAGCATACATAATTTATAAGAATGAAATAAATTATAATTTTATAGATATTAAATCATATATTTATATTCCATTTTATTTTTTAAGTCTATTAAATATTTTCCAATTTTTTCTATTAAAACAATGATTTTAAATTAATTTTAGCACTTATAGGTAGAATCATGAATATTTTAAATTTTAGTTACATAAAATGGAGTTAAACATGAAAAAAATATACCGCACAAGGATAAAAAATAATAGGTTTTGAAAAAATTAAAAAATGGGAAAGGACCAAGGATTAAATTTAATAAAAAAATAAAACATCACATTTAAAAGTGTGTACAATATTTAAACCCTAGGAGGCATGATATTCACCATGAAATAAAACTTGAGGAGGTGTGATATAATTTGGCTTCACCAAAATATATGCATATAAATATGAATACATAAAATTATTCATAATAAAACATGTAAAATATAGTAAGCAATGCCTAATTATGTAATCAATAAAACAAGTAAAATAATAGGGGATAAAAGGATCTTATCTTGTTTATGTGTTGTCACTAAATTCATCACCACAATATGGACCTATAAATTTTCATTTGAAATTATGACACATGTAACCTTGAAATATAGAGATGATTTAAGACTATTACTATGTTTGTACAAATTATCATGATAGGATTATAAGACCATAAAAATGCTCCTAGTTAGTGACAGCCACTTGATATTTCATCAAAAAAATTTGCTTATTTCTAATCTTTTGAATATTTCTCTCTCTTTTTATTAAATTTCCATATATTATTTTTAAATAATAAATAATGTCATAGAAAATAGATAAGGGTTTGTCTGAGGTCCTAAATTAGGGTTTGGGTGGTTAATATAGATCTATAATCTTTACACCTAGAAAATATAATAGAGATATTTATAAAAGGAAATTTCATAAGAAGAATATTTTCAATAAGTTTTCTAAGAGTGATCTACAATATAATGATAGTTAAAAAATAAGAGGTGATTGAGTGTGTTTGATCATTAAATTAACCCAATTACTTGTATATTTATAAGAGACTTGAATTTAAACTTTGGGGAAATTCACATGCATATTGATTTTTAATGGATATACATAGGATAGGTATAAAGGTGCATATTAGACCATACATTCAAAAATATGGATAAAAATAAAAGTCTTAAGACCACATTCATGGTCCCAACATGGGACATAGAAACTAAAAAATGACTCAAGATGTTATCTTGGGGATAAGAAAAAGATTTTTTGAGGCAACAAAAGTTGACATAACAATTGAATAACTCCTAATTTAGATAAAATCATCTATTAATAAATTATATGTATATATATATATATATATATATATATATATATATATATATAAGTTTCAAGTGACCATTTTTATGTGTGTGCAATTGCTTTCCATTATTGAAATTTGTTGGATTGTAATATTATTGAAATTGATGATTATTATTGGATTTCACACCTAAAAAACATCTAATGCATTATAAACATATATAAAAAATTCATAAACACATTATCTAAATCAAATATCTAATTAAATTTGTAATTGAAATGACTAAATTCATGTATAAAATTAGACACCCATAAAAATATCAAAACACTCAAAAACATATCATATTTTTATTATAACCATCATTAAATATTATTAAATTTTGCATATATAATTTATACCTTTGAATAAAAAGGTTGGACACATATTTGAAATAATATTTTTTCATGAACATTTGTAATAGTATAACATCCTTTGTCACAGTTTACAATTTTTATATATAGAGACATAAATACCCTTAAATATCTCTTGTTATTTTGAGTGTAATGAAATTAAATGAATCAAATATAATTAAACATAAAAATATATGTATGATTAAAAAAAGGAGTAAATATATAATGAATAAGAGAATATCTTGATGTAAAACATTGTAGAATATCTATCTCAAAAATCTAAACTTGGAAATATGTAACTAGAGCTATTATTAATTCCATTGAGAAGTTTAGATTTGATCAGATAATATTTTTAGGATGATATAATTTAATATATATGGTTTTTAGAGTAAAAAGTTAAATATGTTATATAATGTTTTATAAAATAAATATAATTTTGATGTTTTATTCACTAATTTTACTCTTCTACTTTTGGACTTTGGTTTGCATGTTGTGGCTATTATAAAAAATTGATTTATAATTATTTGACTTAGATTTTCAATTATAAAATACAATATTCTCATATTAGGGTTTTAGACTAACTATCTATATATTAGTTAAACCTCTTGTACTCCAACTTTAAAATTGTTAGGAACCTTAGAATTAAAAAACTATTTATTTCGTGTATCAACAATATGCTCAATAATTGGTATGTAATAGATATTTATTATGTGTGTAAATGCATTGAAACACTTAAATATTTATAAGTCATTTTAAATTAAAATTTCCTAACTATTTTTGTGTATACATTTTTTTATCAATAAAGAAGGTTAAAAGGTCTAGTATGCACATGAATAACACACGTTAAACTATTTACTGGACTCTCCAAGGTTTGGCTAAGGTTGTCAATGTAATGTATGGGCTATGGGTTTTGTTGGTTGTTAAATATAATCAAATTTGGGATAGTGGTGGTAATGGATTCTTATGATAGAACTAAAAGGCCTCAATAACATCTTGATTCTCATGTAGAGCATCAAGCTATGATTAAATAGAGCTCCAAGGTCCTTCAATCTATGATGTCATAAGAAGGTGAAGCTCCTCATCAATACTAAGACTAGGGAAATGAGGGAGATTGGGTTAGATGACTCAAGGAAAAAAGAATACTCTATTGGGTTGACTCTACCCAGTCAATGTCATCCACTAAGTGTTAATGATATAGGATGAGGCTATACCTAAGGAGAAGAAGGATATGTGGATGGTAAGCTAGGCCTATATGACATTGTACTAATATCCTTTATTTTGTGGGAGGATAATGTTAGGTGTATCAAGAGTTCATTCTTGTTATTCTAAAGAAGTTAAGGAGTCTTTAATGAGATGAGGAATGGGAGGGGAGCATAAAAATTCACATCTTATATTGGTGATAATATATGATTGTGTGATAATGGTGGGACTAAGTGCTCTAAATCTAAGGAGTAAACTATAATGGAAAAGACTAGGTGTCTTGGGATGGGTCATCTAAAGGAGATTAGGAAAATCCAAAGAAATATATATGATCTTATTCAGGCATTGGCTTGTAATGTGTGCTTGTTAGAATGTTGAAATACGGCTTTGTATAGGATGCTTTCATGAATGGGTAAGGCTTGGGTAGAATGTATTTGTTTTCATGTATTGAAAAGGAGTTTTGGTATGATCTGGGGTACATGTGTTAATAAGGCTTTTTGGCACTATTTTTGTTAATTTTTTATTATTTTTGGCTTTTCTTGGCTTTATGAGAATAAATTATTGTTTTCTAAAAATGAAATGTTGAAATTAAAAGAATAACAAAGCTTAAATTAAATGAAAGCAAAACAATTTTTTATTTTTTTTCTAAGGTTTATAATTCATGTAAATAAGGAGATAAAGAACATATACTAATGTGTTACTACCAGGGGAGGAATCAAAGGTCTTGCATATAAGATGGCCCCCAAAGTTGGAAAATCTACTAAAAAGGAAATTTTCAAAAAAATTATAGAGGTATATATTGTAGATGGGATTCAAAAACCCCTTCTGTTCAAGGGAGGTAATTCTTCACCATTGAGTTAATCATGTTTTTTTTTCATGGAACATAAGAGGAATGCATACTTCCTCAAATTAAAAAGTTTTTAGGGATTTTATAAGGACTCACAAACCTATTATCTTAGCTATTTAAGATTCCAAGTTAGAGGATTTTTTAATGAATCATAATAATTCTTATTGGAGTGAAGCTAGAGTTGTATGTTTTAGTACTTTAAGAGCATTTAGAGGTATGGTTACTTTTTTGGGATACTAAATTATTGATGAGGGAAGTTATCATCAAATATTAGCATAATATGGAACTATTTTTCATGGATGTGATAGACATTAAGCAATGGAGCTTCTCTAATATCTATGCACCAAATTTTATATGCACTCATAGAAAACTCTGGGAAGATATTAGAATTTTTAGGAATACTTGAAAGGATTTCCCTCAGATCATGTCTAGAGATTTAAAATATCCATTACAATTACATGATAAAAAAAGGAGAGAACCTAGAATTTTTAGACATGGAGGATTTCTCTTCCCTCATTTTGGATATAGAGTTGATAGATGTGGAGTTAATAGGTCTAAAATTCATTGGAGTAATAGAAGATTGGGAGATAATATTATTCAATACAGGCTGGATAGAATTTTTGTTTCTATGGATTGGTTAAAGATCAAGGATTTAACTTTAAATGCCCTCCCTTAGATTGGCTTAGATCATAACCCCCTTAAGTTGATTATTTTGGATCAAGCTACAAAATAAAATAAATATCCATTTAGGATGGAACACATGTGGTTTTCTTACCCAAAAATTCATGATCTGATTTTAGAATGGTGGTCCCCTATTGTTAATGGTTTATCTATGTTCAAACTAGATGAAAAATGAAAAATGTGAAAATCAAAATAAAAGAATGGAATAAAAAAGTTTTTGGCAATGTTTTTATACAAATTAAAGCTTTAAAATTTAAAATATCATAGATTTAAGAAGAGACTGAAAAAAATGGGTATGATATTGAAAATTAGAACAAGGAAAAACAACTCTTATGCAAATATCATACTATTATTGCAAGGGAATAAACTCTTTGGAGACAAAAATATAGAAATATTTGGATCAAGGAAGGGGATTAAAAACACCCACTTTTTTCATTTCTCTACTTTAAAGCACATAAATCATAATACCATCAAAGAAATCATCGACAGTGAAGGACATTTCACATCTAATAATGATTGCATTAATATGGAGAGGGTTAATTTCTTTAAAAACTTGTTTAAAAATGATTTTAAGAAAAATATAAGATTTGAGTAAGAATTCTTGTCTGTGATCCCTAAATTGGTGAATTAGGAGGACAATGTATCTCTTATAGCTACCACTTCTACTGTGTATATCAAATTGTTTCTTTCCAAAATGAATATAGACAAATCCCCTAGCTTGGATGGTTTTCAAATTTATTTTTTCCCAAAATTCTAGGACATCATAGGGGATTATGTGGTTATAACTATCAATGTAACTCCATTTATAAAATTATCACAAAAATGATATCTTTAAGGTTACAACCAATCATGGAAAATATTATTCATCCTCAACAAGGTAGCTTTATTTTTGATAAAAAATTTAAGATGGTTTTATTGTTGATCATTAATCTATCCACCCTATGGACAAGAATAATAGTGCTACAATGATTCTAAAGTTAGACATGGATAGTTTATTTGATATATTAGATTGGATTTATTTAGATAATGTTCTTTCTCAATTTGTATTCTATGATAAATTTTGAAAAATCATCAGATCTTGCATTTCCAATTATATGTTTTCTATGCTTGTAAATGGAATTTCCCAAGATTTTTCCAAAAGTGCCAAAGGAGTGAGACAAGGGTACCCCCTATCCCCTTTTTTATTCAACATCATGGTCGAGTCTCTAATTATATTAATATCTAAAGTAGTTGCTTCAACATACCTAAAAGGTTTTAGACCATATCACTTCATTGAATCCATCTCCCATCAATAATTCATTGATGATGCCATTCTTATAGCCAAGGATTCTATTCAAGAAGTTAGAGTATTAAAAAAAATCTGGTTATGTATGAACATGCCTCTAATCAAAAAGTTAATTTTGATAAAAGCTCAGTTTATTTTTTTAATACTCCTAATTCTAGACAAGATAGAATTCCTCTTTTTTTAGACTACCAAATCAATATTTTACCTTCCTCCTACCTTTACATGCCTCTTTTTAGTGATCATCTCTCAATATTTTTATGGAATTTTTTAATTAAGAGATTCTAAAGGAAGATCGTAGGCTAGAAAGGTAAGCTTCTATTACAAAAAACAAACTTTTGCTAATTAAGAGTGTCTTCCAAATCCTTCCTGCGTATCTCCTTTCTCTTTTAAGTCTTCTTAATACATTGAATATAAGATGATAAAAATTCAATAGAATTTCATTTGGTCTAGAACTAAAGAGAGAAATAGATTCCATCTTGTTTCCTAAAACAAATTTTATGCTCTCAAAAAATATGGTAGTCTTGGTCTAAATAACTTTTAGTTGATGAATAAAGTACTTATTTCAAATTTTGTTTGGATGTTTGTTAAGAAAAATATCACCTATGTTAAAATTATGTGTTTTAAATACTTATATGGCTATGATCCGATGTGCATTTTTGTAGAAGACAAATTTGTTAAGATCACACACTTCTATATTTTTTTGATTTTGAATAAAGATATAATTTCCAGAGGTTCTAAATGGTAGATTTCTGATGTCCAAAAAGTGGATTTTTGGAAATATTCTTGGGTCATAGGTAATCCCCTTAGCCAGACTAATATGTATTAACACTTTCAAGAGGGTATTCATAATAAGTATGTTTGTAAGGTCCACATATATTGGTATGTGGTTGAAGGTGTGAAAATATATAAAAATTTGAGTTTAGATAAAATTAATCAAGAAGATACTTTAATGTTATCTAACTCAAACAATTTGTTGAGAAATTTCCATTTATGTCTTAATAATAGAGAATACCAAATTGTTCAGAAGGAGTCCTTCAATGGTAATTACCAAGATAAATTGGGTTACTCTCTATTGGAAAAATTCTTGGTTTCATGTTTAATTAGGAGATATTATGGGACAAATGGTTGATTCCCAAAATTAATTTCTTCCTTTGGGTAGTAGTCCAAAACAAAATTCTAAGCATGGATCATTTAAGAAAAAGAGGTTGTGTTTTGACTAATATATGCATCCTTGTGAAAATGAAAATGAATATGTTTTCCATCTGCTTGTGGATTACCCATATTCTCAAGAAATTTGGAGCTATATTCTTCTTAAATTCAACATTTTTTGGATACATGCAAGTTCTTTGTTGGAAGTATGGCAGTCATGGGAGTGCCCCTTTCAGAATGTACTAATCAATAAAATATGGAAGCTCTTTTTGGCTCATATCATTTGGGGAATTTGGGGAGAGCATAATAATAGGATTTTTATAGAAAATAAATATATCAAAAAAGTGTTATTCAAAAGGATCTTTGACAACGTCATGGATAACTACAACATTGAGCCTAATAATAAAGGTAAAAGCCTACTTCTATTTGAATAGATTCTAACCCTTAGATGGAAAATTGATACTTCTAGTCTTGATAAGACTAATCTTAAGGATGAGATTAGAAAAATAACTAAATGGAAGCACACTTTGGGATAGTTAAATCTCAACTTTTATGGAGCTTCTGAAGGGAACCATTACCCAACTAAAGGTGATGAAATTCTAAGAGATCATTAGGGAAAATTTGTGGCAACCTATGCTGGAGATATGGATGTTAATTCCAATCATTGGGTTAAATCCCTTTCTGCTTTGTGGAGATTTAAATTATTGAAAAAATTGGGCATATAATTAATCATAAAATAGGGAGATTATCTTAATATATTGAATTGTTTGTCTAGTAAAACTAATATTAGCTGGACTATTAATCAAGTGATAAAGGAATCAATCTCCATTCTAGATTACAAGTAATAGGTTCTAATCCAACACATTTATCATGAAGGAAACATGATAGCATATTGGTTTACAAATAGGGGCATGACCTTATTGAGTCAGTCTACTTGGGTGAACTCTAAATATCTTCCTAGGGACATTGTCCAAATGATAATAGGTGAAGGTTTGACCAATTATAATAACATATGAGGAAATGGGGGACTTCCCCAAGTCTATTCAGAGGAGATATTGGGACCTTAGACTTATATATAGTCTTAGTCATTTATTTTTATTTTTATCCTTTTTCAGTCTCTTATATATATGAAATTAATGTAACAATAAACATGATCTAAAATAGAAACAACACAACACTTTATTCTTATTTTCTTTGTTCATAAATAAACTAGACTAATTTTTTAACTTTTCTAATTTACTAAAAAAACAAGATTTTTGAATGAATTTCTAAGATAGAAACAAGAAATGAAAATTTATGATTTTCATTTTTTAAATAGAATAATGTCAATACTTTAAACTCAACATAAGATAAAAAATATATATACTACCATTATTTATGCATCTATGGTTTCCTATGTTATTATGATTACCTAGATGATTGTTTTGAATGAAAGAAACTTGTTTGGACCCTAGAAGGGGAAAGTTGTATTTGATGGAAATGTCTTGAGAATTTAATAATATCTTTCCTAAAATTATTGGTGAAGTGTTTTTCTAATTGAAATTAATCTAATTTACTAGGATGCAAGAATAAAAATCAAAGCTAACTATCTTTTTTTAGTAAAAACAAATAAAAATAAACAAATATCTTTCCTTATCATGTTTTCTCTTTTTTTGAATATTGAAACTCATCTATTATAAAAAAACTACAGTAATCTAATCTAATAAAGAAACATATGATGTAAATCAAATATAAATTCAACTTGATTAAGGCATATATCAGCTAGAGTGCATGTGATGTATTTGATAAGAGAACCCTTACTATGTTAGCTCCTTATGTTTTTGTATAAATTTTGGAAACTCTATATCTAGAAGATACACATGCTATAGAAAAATATGGGGGAAAGAGGAGACACAAATAAAAATGGAGAGTATCTAAACTGAGACTTGATAATGTCCTAGCTTACAAGGTCTAATTTTCTTACACCAACAACACTTCTTCACTTGTATCAATGTAGTTGACTCAAAACCAATAGAGTTTAGAGATTTAGGAAATTATATTAGGAATATGCCTATAAGAACTTCATAATAACTTCTTATGGTAATTTTAAGATATAAAAGTAGGCCAAAATTAGCCTTATTGTATAAAGAGTTTGGAATTTGCATGGGGGAGCTAAAATAAGTCCAATAGGGATTTCAACTTGATCAAAAATAGAAGTGGGAGTGAGATAGGATTTATTTGAGGAAAATAAAAGGTAATAAAAGTAAAAATACATGACAATAGTCAATAAAAATGCATCAAAAATGAAGTTATGTGAGCTAATTTTTGAAGACATTTCAAAGGGGATAAAACTGCCACTTTATGCAAGGGAAGTTATGAAATTTCTGCCTAAAGTGACAAAATCACCACTATAAAGTATGAAACCACCCCTTGAGTTAAAAAATACCACCTATATTATGGAAACACTATGATGGTTGTGTAATAAAAGGGGTTATTCTATAATGTATATCGGTGTTTGTGTAATAAAATTGGTGGGTTTTTAATAGAGAGGGGTGGTTATGTCACCTGGAGTGAAAATTTTGTCATACATGGCTAGTTTTTATAATAAGGTGAAAGAAACTATGAAAGTCAAAATAAATGGTAAAAAGGGGGATAAAGGGAGGAATAGGATGGTATAGGGAGGATAAAGAGATAGAGATTTACATATGGATCATAAAACAATAGATCACTTCATCATCATCATCATATTTTTGTAAGGAATGTCACACTATGTAAATTTTGGGTGAATACATATTTCCCCCTCAGGAGGGTGAGTTATAATGAATTGGAAAGGTGTATTCCTAAGCAAGGAATGTTGAAAGTAAAATAATATATTATAAATACTTACCTTACCTACCTAAGTGGTGGAATAAAGCCCTTCAGGAATTCATTTAACCTGCAGACAGAAGATAGGAATTAAGTGTAATTTTTGATGAAAGTATAAAATGTAATATGTAATCAAAACATGGATAAAAATTAATTCCATACATTTGGAGAGATATCATAATCCTTGAGGCATCTTATTGAGGGATTTAATATAGCATTGAGTTTTCATGTTTCTACAAAAGTATAAAACTTGTTAGACTTAATAGAAATGTTGTTAAAACATTAGTTTTTAAATGTTAGTCATAAAATCTAAGAGAAATATGACATATAAGAAAAATAGTAATTATTAAATAAAATATATGCCAAAATAATAAAGTTTTAAAACTAAAAATGGCTATTTTGGAGCCTAATATATTCAAAAAATTGACAAAAATAACTCATTTATGTCATTTACCTTGAGAGATTTTTGAGCTCTAGATTCCCCATGACCATTTTGAGTGTGAAAGCAATCAATAAAATGAGGGCAAGGAGAGGATGGAGAACATACAAGTGGGAGGAGTTTACAAAACATGATCAAGTTATTTTTTCTAACTTTTTTTTTCCCCAAATTTAGAATTTTGATCAAAACTTTACATCAAGCATGATCAGGTAAGTTTTGCTAACTTTTTTTGTTTTTGACCCAAATTTAGAATTTTTATCAAAACTTTGATAAAATGCAATGAATTTAAAATTTTATATTTTGTAGTAATTATTGGGGTTAGACTATGGATTTGTGATATTTTTGTGATTTTGAGTGGATTTTTTGGGGTTTTGGGGAATTTAGGGGACACATGAGTGGTGGATAAAATCACCACCCATTGCAACATGGTAGTACATAACCACTATGGAAATAATATAAATATTATATAATTATTATTCCATCACCACCCTAAGGTGGTTATATAAATTCTTGGGGTGATTATGTAATTTACATGAAGTGGTTTTATAACTATTGTAGGGTAGTTTTTTAACCAACCACTGTAAATCAGGGCAATTCTATGCACTAAAAATGTGTGTGAAATTTGACTTATTTGGAAAGTAGAGTTCATTTTCTAACTAGATTAAGGTATTTTTTTTTTGTTTTATGGGGATTACATATGATGGAGTAGATTCCAAGAGCATGGGTAGTTCTTGTAAGTGTTGGCACTCTCGACGACCGATGAGTTGGCCCTTCTTGATTGAGCAAGGATATTATCGATAACATGGCTAGGAATCACCCCCACCTCTATTTGGATATTGTGTAACCTATTGGAATATATGGATCCTAAACTAAACACTTTCATGTTCCCCCAATCTCTAGGAAAGTGGATGATCACTCTCATGGATGTATATCGAATCACTGATCTTCCCACAATAGTCAATTGTTATCTATTTAGGATGCTAATAGTCACCATGAGGCTTGTTATTGGGTAGAGAACTTTGGAGACCCTAATAAACTCAGCATGGGTGTAAAGTATATGGTGATAATTTATTTGGCTAAGGGATTAAAAATCCACAATATAAGGAAGGCTATCATTGTCATCCTTGCCTCTTAGTTACTGGGGGATAAGGGTATGGATAAATTTTATATAGTTGGACACTAATTATTTGTTGTATCAAGGAGAGATGGGCATGCTACTCATGGAGTTATGAAATGTTATTGAAAACTTATAGGGACTTGTATTAAGTATATTACTTGGGATCCCTTTCTATTATCCATCTATTATCATAGGTTGGGTCTATGAGATAATGATAAACTATCATAAGGGGGTATTGATTGAGTCACTAAGAGATATCAAGGCCACCAAATAGATATATGTGGTGACCTTCCATGATTTTCCATAGGTTGTGGGGATTTTAATAATAATAGACTTGATTACCCTACCCTACTAGGACATATTTGGGAAATGAGACAATGAAGGATATTATCTCATGGTGGTCACAAAAATTACTTAGGTTAGAAATAGGATGTTATAGATTGAGGTACACCTCATGGATTGAGTGACCTAATAATTTGGTATGCCTAATGTGGGTGAATTTTATGTTTGTAGAGTCATGTATAGGGGGATATATGAGGATAAATATGTGAGGTTAGGGTGACTAAAATGGAATCTTATCATGAGAGGGATGCTTATAACTTGACTACTTATATAGGTAGTCTAAGGAGGAAGAGGATAGGTCAGATATGGGAAGTAGTAGATGGGCCCACCACCACCACCATTACTATAGGACCCTACCCAAGGGACCTTAAAAAATATCAACATCAAAGAGATGGATATGGTGAGATCCAAGTGTATATTTATCTAGAGGAAGATTTATATATAAATGAAGAGGAGGCCATAGAGGATGACTCTAACCCAAAGTGGCACGAGGGAAACCCAAATAACATATTTTTTTCCATTTTTGATTACATCTCACTTTTTTATTCCTTCTAGTTACTTAACTAATATTAAATGTATTATATTTTTATATTAACTAGATATGATTGGTCTTGTGTACTCTATTATTGTAGATACTATAGGCAGTTGGAGATGGATGATCAGGGACACCCTAATCAACATTTTTTAGATGATCACTAGTCAAACTCATAACAATATTTTAGTAAACCTAGGTATTCTTGAAGGGCTTAGTCATCGTGTATATGTCTTTACCCTAGTGCATCATACTTTGGTGTTAGTGAAAAAAATGAGGGCAGAGAACAACACTCTATTGGCTAAAGTGAGGAGGGAAAAGGCCCTAGTTTATACCATGGTGGATAGAGGAGGCTATAAATCTTCTAGTCATAGGATATGGAGGAAAAAATTAGAGGGGTGACCAAGTAGGAGTTAACATCCTTGTTACTAACCTTTACATAGTAGGGTGGCTTCATAGGGGGGTACTAGTAGGAGACATCACATGAGCTATAGTGTCATTCATTCTTCTATATTATGACCCTTATAACATAATATGGGCTCCTAATACTTGTCATATATGTTTTATTATAGAATTATTTATGTCAATTATTTTTGAGATGCCTTGAGGCATGTTGGCCCTATATGTAGGTCTTTGTATTAGACATTTTTGTTGTATAAAATTGATATTTTATATGATATATATAAATGGTTTTGGTGCACCTCTTCATGATTTTTTATCATGTGTTATGTGATTTGACTTTAATTTTAATTATATATTTTTAATTTATGTACTCTATATGACTAGATATGTGATGGTTTATGTGTATATTTATCTATTTATTTTTGATATGTTGATATGGGAAATGCTTACACATATGTGTGAAAATTATGTAATGTGATACACATATACATATACATATACATATACATATACATATACATATACATATATATATATATATATATATATATATGCATATACATATACATATACAAATACAATGATACATACATACATACCTATATATGCATGACTATAGTTTTACTAAAAATTGTTTTCAGGTGATTACTTAATTTTTTTGTTCACACAACATATGACTTTCAATTTTTAGCAAGGGATGAAAGGAGAAATAGGATAAATATGAGGTGACGAGATGTGAAAACCATATGTCAAAACATTATATGAGAAAGGAATATGACCTAATTCTTACAAGTAAAATGGTTTTTTGATAAACTTATAAAATACTAAATTTATTGGGTTCATATAGAGAGAACTAGGCCTGATCAACTAACAAATGGGAAAAGGTTACCCTCTTTAAACATAGACATATAGGAAAGATTTTTTAAGAACTTTATCTTTAGACATTTTTTCTTATTTGAGATTGATTTTACACTAGGCTTTAACTTATTTTCATGACCCCTTACACTTACACTCATGTGACTAAGAATACACATGGGATCATGACCAATTACTAGATCTAGGTGAGTAAGGGTATCTCTCTCCAATGTTAACCCCACATAACTAGTAAGATGTAAGGGATAAAAAAATAAGATTAGCAATAGTGAGAGATGTGTAAATTTGACTTTTGTATTTGCATAAGATTTTTATTTTCACATAAGTATCTACTCTTATATATGTAAGGTATTTACCAAAAAACCTTGGCCCCATACAAATAGTAAGGTGCAAGGGACAATCACTAAGGACCAAGATTAGTGAGTAAAGTTACCTCATTTTAGGCATGTTAATTTTGTGTCTTCTAAAGGCACTATAAGGGGAGGGTATATCATATACAAGCTTCTAGACTCTATTGTGGGTTAGTATTTTTGTAAGTCATGCAATAAAATGTAGGGAAAGAGGTGTATTATAATCATAAGAATAAATACAAATACCAATGCAACATGTTGATTTTGAGAATGCCCTGTATGGGGTGATAGGGTAAGGTGAGAATGGGATGACATTATATGATAAATTTTAAATTTTCTTATATTGTATGAACTAACTATCTAAACAATCATGAAACAACACATCTACTATGTAGGTGGACATGAAATTAATGAAAATACAATGTAAATGAGAACATGGTGATATGTAAGAATTAGATATATACAAATTTTAAATGAAAAGAGTTTATTGATGCACCAAACTCTTTACATTCTAGAGTGCATAATCAATAGGACATGTTATTGAAATCTTGTATTATTAGGTAGGGGCCTAACCAATTAGGTCAATTTTTTTCTTATAAATTCAAATATTGAGTTTAAGTACAAGGTATCCTACATATATTAGGAATTTCTGGGCATAATTATGGAACTCATAATATTGTTGGTGGGGCATGATTAACTTTGATTTCTTGACCACGACATTTAGTCATGTGTAGATAACCAACTTTGAGAACTCAAAGAATCACTCACCATGAGTCCCTCCTAGCATAATAAATATTCTAAGACAATATTTTAGCATATAGAGTTGGTGGAAAGACATGATAAATTTTTCATCTTCTAATGTCAGGTCAAAGTGCACCCATAATGGCTTATCAATATGCATTCCTAAACTAATTAATTTTATAGTATGGGGAGGGTGCTTGAATTTTAGTACATTTGAGTAATAAAGAGGATAAATTTTGATCCTAATGGTGCATATAATTAAGGTATGACCATGTTATAAAGCATGGGAATGTCTAAAGGAAGATGAAAGTCTTGGGAAAGTGGTCTAGGACCGATGGGGTAACTTGGACTATCACCTTCTTTGCATGATAGAGCATTGAATAACCATGGTGGTAATGGCCAAATGAGTAAATGAAAAGTAAAGAAACACACACACACACACACACACACACACACACACACACACACACACACACACACACACACACACACACACACACACACACACACACACACACACACACACAACACACACACACACACACACACACACACACACACACACACACACACACACACACACACACACACACACACACACACACACACACACACACACACACACACACACACACACACACACACACACATCGATAATGATGGGAGATAAGAGGATATTAAGGGATAATATATTATCACCTCCTACCTTATGAGTTATTTCTTGGTCATTAGATATCTTGGGGATGAGAGATTATATCCTAACTAAGATTATGAAATTCTAATTTAACATCATTAGACTAGGGATGAAATTTGAGGATGGGATGTCTATAGATTTGGTAAGTTACATGATTTCCCTAGGGACTTCTTTTATAAAAATGAAATTTATGTCCCTAGTGATCTCATGAACAATAGTCTTGTACAACTGAAGGTGCTCAAATTTGGTCTGATATAATTCAAAAACATGGTTTGTGACTAGATGTGAGTCACCTTGGATCCTTAAGATTTTAATGCCTAAGTATTTTATAATGAACATGCCAAGTAATAAGGAATTGTAATTATCACCGTTATTTTTACACAAGAATTCTAATTTAAATCTAAGAGGCATGACCCACTTTTCAAGGGAAATTGGAATGACTCCTACCCCAACACATAGACAACACTTAGCTCCATCATAGTAAAGGACCCACTAATTATGTGTAGAATGTGGTAAATAATTAGGTAAGGTTTCTTGGTCCTTTGATATTTCAACCATCTTAATATTGAAATGTCAAGTAATTCCCTTTGGGGTTATTAGTTTAAAGCTCAAGAATAAACTGAGTTTATCCCCTATGTGGGGTAAATAAAAGGGATTTTGAAGGTGTGGATGGATCAGTCTCATGTTGAATATTAAGGAAGGGAATGTTCTTTATGAACTTTAAAGGTTGTTTTATAAGCTTTAGGTCAAGGTAGGTAAGAACCTACAAAATTTTGAAAGATTGTTTGTTTGGATTTTTTTAAGGTTTGGAAGTATGCCGACATAGTTGGGGTTTATTTTATATGTAAGGAGTATGCCAATATAATTAAGATCTTATATTAGTGGATTAATCACATGGGTATAGTTATTTAGATCTCAATATTATGGGTAGGATATGGGTATCACCATTTTCTTGTCATTATGTGTGGGAAGGCCTAAAGGAACCTAGTGAGTGAATTTTCATGGGCTTTTCCCTTTGTGATGGGAAAATGAGGTTCATTATCAATAATCCATGGGTAATAATGAGTTCTGATGTTGAATTCTATCCTACCTATGGTCATAGTGTGAATCTTTTCCCTAAGCATCAAGATAACCTAGGGAGGAGGATTGACATGGCTATCTATCAATAGACTTTGAATATGATGAGAAACAAGCTTAGATATAGGTTAAAAGAGGATAATTAACATATTTATAAGGAAAAAAATAATGATTTAAGGACCCTAAAAAATCAATACAACCCTATCATAGCATGATATGCATGCATAATATGAAGTGTCTTGAAAGTGACAATAGTGAAATGTGAATTATGACTTGTTCCTGCATGTTTAAACTTTACTTGGCCATGATGATAGCCATTGATATGGTTTTTATGTATGGGAAATTCCTCATTCCTAAACACATATACCTTACAAAAGCCTAGTAAGCTAGTTAACCCCTCTTGGGATTGTTGTCTTGAAGGCCCAAATAAGTCATATGTACCTACTCTTTGTGGATCGAATGTGAGAACTAGGGGAGTGTATTTCTCTAAGAGACTAATGATTTTAGTGGTAGACATAGTGGAAACCACTGCACTAGTGATTAGTTCTGAGTTATGGCTATTTTTATCTATTTTTATGTCTCTTTCTTCAAGTTTATCCTTTAACAAGGTATGAAGTTTTTATGTCCCTTTCTTTAGGATGGCTACTTTGGGTTTTGAGCATTTGGTAACATCAAATAATTATGGGGGTTTCATAGTTCTATTGGTATTTAGGTGGTAATTAATGTGTATCATGGCTTATTTATGCATGGTAGTTTGTAACATATAAAAAGGTTTAGGATCCCTTTGGACTACAAAAACTTTTCCTAAGTGTAAGAATCAAATCTACTAGAATAAGGTATAAGGATAGATTTCATTAAGTATATCCAGGTTATTCCTAAGATCATATTTTAATTGGTGTCCTTGTATATGATGTATAAATCCTTTAGCACCATCTTGGGACCTAAGGTTATTAGTAGTATGGTAGTCTCTATGGAGGTGGATTTGAGATTATCATAGCTCACAATGTGTTACACATTGTAGAATAGTTAGTTTCCTCATAACCAAGTTATTGTAAGAAGGAAAAGGGTAAGATGTTGACATCTACTCCATCATCAACCATGGATTTCTTCACATATTTTTTGTAAATACATACTTCTAAAAATAAGGATAGATCTCCCCTCCTTTCCACTTTAGAGTCAAGAGGAAGGCTCCACAAATTTAAAAAATAACTAGCATCCCATGATTGTTGACCAAGTAAAAACATGTCTAAATCAATATGGTTAATCTAAGCCTATAGAGGAGGAATGATGTTGGATAAATGTTTTAATCTTGGGGAATCAAGTAAGGTTGTCTAATGAGAGAGATAGTTTTTAATAAAGTATAGGAATGAAATGTGGGAGAATTTTTTGGTTAAGGTAGAGACTAAATCATAGTTTACCATGGCGTAGGGATTGACTCTACTTCAAGGATGTTTGAGGGGTGGAGATCCATAGGATAATACTTTCTAGTGAAAGTAACATTATTTAATTACTCTTAAAATTTTAATTATATGACTCTTATCATCTTGGTTTTGCTTTACACTCCTAGTTGAGGAGCACCATCAATATTTTTAACTCTTTAGATAGAAACCTTAGTATCATGATTGCCTTCTATCGTTAGTTGGATATGTTGAATGGGATGAACCTATGGGTTATCCTAATATTAAATTTAGTAATGTGTGCTTGGTGGTTTAGGAAAGGGTTGTGGTATATTTTTAGGTTCTAGTTTTGAAGGGTAATAAAGGTTATATAAAAGGTTTAGGTGTTCATATTGGTGTTTTCTAGGAACATGTCCATGAATGTTCACCTTTAGTCTTGTATGAGTCTTTGTATAAATTTATTATATTCTCTACAGTTCTAAGTGTCATGACCCAAGACTATATGGAAGAGAAAATATACATTGGAATCATATTCCCTAAGTCTCATGTTTTATCCTTACTACCTGAACCCTTGTTGATTATTTCATGGGTTGTAATTTTGGTTTTGAAACTAAGGGTATTATTTACCTCTTGGTATTGATTTTGGTTATTATTATGCTATTTCATGTTAGAGGAAGTGGTCAGTTAAAATTTATTATATGAATGTCAGGATGGGGATTTTTGTTCCTAATCCCTATGTTGTTAGTGGTGTTGGTGCTATTTATTGGCTGATATGACTATTATTTATAGGGTTTTGATTCTTGCTTTGATTTGTGACACCATTAATGGTGGCGTTACTATTATGGTTTAGGATTTTTGGACCTTGACTATTTGCATTGTTTGGGATTGTGTTATGAGATCCCCCATTATTTTGTATTTGGGTGATAATGCATCTATTGGTCCTATAAATCCACCAACCACTATTAATGACCACCTATTCAATGCTTAGGGCATTCTTGAGGGCTTATTTATATGACTGATATTGTAATATATATAAATAATACCTTATTTCGTTGTTAATGGAATGTAGTAAGATATCACATTACTAATTTTGATCCATATTACGTGCACTATTAAAGGAATATAATACCTATCACCATCTCATGATGAAATGGGTAACTGACTCATTGTATTCTTGATTAATGTGCAACAATTCATATATGTTAGTATTTGGGAGTTTGTTCATGTTAAAGGATTTGATTAACTTAGCCATAAGTTAGTGGAGATAATGTATAGACCCTTCGAGGAGGTGATAGTACTAATTGAGTGCTATCCCATCTAGGGTTTTGGGAAATATATTTGTGATAAACCCATCCCAAGTTAGGAGTTTCCTAAAGGTAGTAACATAGGCTTTTACATGTGTGTTGGGATATCCCTCCCATTAGAACTTGGAATATATTGTTAGTGCCATAAATTACATGAAGTAATTGAGACATTTTCAAGTGTAAATTCATAAGTTTAGTTCAAGACAAGTGTCAAAGGCTAATTCATTATCCCAATTATTGTTTTGAAGTGTTCCTTTGAAAGGTCAAGTTCATGTTGAAGTGGATAGGTGACTTAACTTGGTCTTTCCTTAGTGTATTTGCCTTAGAAATTTTGTATCAAGTATTTCATTATGTTAATTTAGTCTTTACTTGGTACAAAGTCCTTAGAGTCTTTCAGAAAAAGTGTTTGCATATATTTTTTGAAGGCCACATTCTTTCAAGATTTTTGTCTACATAAAAATCTTGAAGGGCTATTTCCTTTGGGCATTTTGTTTGCACAAAAATATCGAAGGGCTATGTTCATTATTTTGATTAAATTGTAAGGACTTACTTATTTTGGCCAAAGTGTAAACAAAAAGTATGAAGGATTATTATAACTTTGTAATATATATATATATATATATATATATATATAAAGGGTCATTTTGCCTTTAAAAAATTTTCAAATGATCATTTCATTTAGGCTTTTTACCCTTGAAAAATTCCCAAAGGGCACCTTCAAAAGGTCTGAAGGGTAAGTCTAGAGGGTGAAGGACATTTTCAATAAGTCTGAAGGGCACTTTCAAAAGATCAAAAGGGACATTCCAAAAGGTCTAAAGGAACTCAATGTCTTGGCTAAGTTCCATTTGCATCAAGCTAAGTGTTTTGAAAAAAATCTGAAGGGCACTTACCTTTCGAAAAAAGTGTAAAAGTATAATTTCTTTGGAAAAAGAGCCAATTCAAATTCTTTCAGGAAAATTGTAGGGTTCAGTTGTATTGGACTATTTGTCCTTGGTAAAAAGCCCAAAGGGCCTTGCCCTTTAGGCATTTTTCCTACATAAAAGTCTTCAAGAGATGTTATAGAGTAAAATTATTGATAAAATTTGTCAAAGTAGTGTGATAGTCATATGAAAATCATTGATAGTCATGCTAAAATAAAAATTAGGCTCAGCAATAATCCATTAGGGGTTAAATTCTATGGTCACATAGACATTATTTATAGTCACATAAACATCAAATGAAAATCATGCAAACATCAAATTTAAGCCATGATAATTATCTATCAAGAGATTAAATTTGATGATCAAGTAGATGCCATTGATAGTTGTATGAACATCAAATGATGGGCACACAAACATAAAAAATAAGCCATGAAAATTACCAATTGGAGCTTAAATTTGACAGTCACACTCCTATCAAAGATGTTCACATAGATTTCAAATGATGGGTACACAAACATCAAGTTTAATCCATAGTGGAAAAGTAATGGTATTTGAATAATTAGATAGAGATCAATGGTCTATGTTGGATCATGAGTTCAAAGGATCAATGTAGGTAGGAATTCAAGCTACACCAAGCCTATAGACATGAGCATATAAGTGATCTTATCCATAAAAAGGATCCATTAAATGGAAGAAGTCATGTTTCAAGGTTTTATATTAGATTAAATGTTTTCCATTTGATCCTCGAGGTAGGCTCATTTTGAGCTAGTGCAGGGTTTTGGTTTGTTTCTTTCTTGTTCTTCCTTTCTTATCCCTTGTTTATATATAGTGCTTATATATTATTTTTTTGCCTTCTCTTGTGTTTTTATTTGATCTCAATAAGTATTTTCAAGATAATCCTTGGCTCAAATTTTATCCAGTTGCTCAAAAAAGGACTTATCAAGTTGGGAGTGTAGGTATAAAGGGATTATGGGTCTAAAATGTGAGATTGACATTTTTTTTAATTTTAGGGAGACTGGTAAATATAAATGAATAAACAAGTCATTACCTAAAATATTTAAATTTTTTTTTATCTAAGCTTGATTTTGATAAGGTTTGCATATGTAGGATGAAATTTTAAATTATTGAAGCATAGTCATGCTTACACTTAAACAACATTCATTTCCTAGGGTAAATTTTATGACCAAGGATGACTAATTGAAGATTAGACACTTGACCAATTCTAAAAACTTGGCTAACTTAGTTCCTAACCTTTGCAAGAAAGATGAAAATTGTCTATAGAAATAAAAAAATACAAAAATAAAACCTCATTGTAAATTTCAAAAGGAACTTCTAAAGCAAAGGTGATTCAGGTAATCTCCACCAGGGCTATGTATGTCTAGCTGGTAGTGGAACAAAGCCCTGAATGGATCCAAAGGCATCTCTTTCAGGTCTATAGATGTCTGTCTAGTAGTAGAGCAATGTCTAAGCCTTCCCTAAGCTAAAATCATAGCTCTTAATGAATATTCAAACAGGTTGTAAGTCAATGTCAATGGTTAAAGGCATGAAGTCTAAAAATTTCTCTCTAAATCTCATGGAAAATAGTAAGTATGATAAAAAAACACAGACATTTTGATATGTGATCCTAGTTTTTCATGTGTGATGCTTGTTTTAAACATGACTAGGTATTAACAATGGTGCTTGATCAAGTGGAATGAATAGCCTAGTTGTAAATCTAAACCATAATCTCTAAATTTTAAAACATATTACTATGGAAATTCACTTGATTAGGGTGTTACTAATATGTTTTCACATTATCTTTATTTGAGATCATCCACACCTAGTTTGGTTGGCATATTTTTGCATGATTCTAGTTTAGATCTTATATTAATTTGATAACATTAGATTTATGAGTTTCAAATTTGTAGGTTTAAGGGAGCTCTCCTTGAAAATGGATTATGTTTGGGTTTCATGATTTAACATCAATATTGGTCTTTTAATGGATTTTGGTTTGTCAAAAGTTGAGTTGAGTTCATTTTGACCACCTTAAAACCCTGATTATAATTACCCTAGCCCAAGTCTTTCCATTTCAATTCAAAATTAGATGGAACATTTTTACGTGGGAGAATTTTCAAATTCCATGGAATTAGTTAAATTTTTATACTAAGGCTCCGTCATGTTTATTTACATGACCAAACCCTAGTCTAAAATCCATGTTTGGTCTCTTTTAGGTCCCAAGATACCTTATCCTATGTTTCTCATGGTCTGAACTAACACATGGTCCTTTTTATTTAGTAGAGCCCCCTTTTATTTCAAGCTTAATCTAAACTTTAGCCTAAGGTCTTAATTTATATTTATTACTATGAATCAAAACCTTAGTCTAATATTGTAGCCTAAGTCTTATATTATTTTAAATCTCTAACTTAGTTATATTTTTCACTATCCATAGGCACCAATCATGTTTTGACCTAACATATTGCAATCAATAGCCCACATTTTCTTGAGCAATTGAGATTGGATGGTGTGAATTCAAAGTCAAAAGATCAAGCTTATGGTGCATGACAAGGCTCAAGTATGTTCCTATCAATCAACAATATGTGTTTAAGTGTACTTTTGATCAATGGGGAATATTAGGTTAAGGTTTCAAATTGAGCCCAAAGTAAATATAGTGATGACATGTGTCATAATTATGTTAGATAGAGTATTGAGTAGCCAATGAAATTTGATCTTTTGGATTAAAATATAACAACATGCATTGATCCAGCCTAGCAAGAGCTAATGGCATGAGATCAAAGGGTCCCTTTTACTTATGTTTTGACTTGGTCTATGGCTTTACCCTGAAGTTTCATTTATGTTTATTAATAAAATGAAGCCTTAAGTTAAAACCTTATGCTATAGTCCTTTTTATTAAGCATGGGCCCCCCTTTTATTATGTCTTGAGCTTAGCCTAAACTTTAACCTAGAGTTTTAATCATGTTTATTAACATAAATAAGATCTTAGTCCAAATACTTTAGCTTAAATCTTTATATTATTCCTTAGGTTTTAAATTAGACATTTTTATTGTTTATAGGAATAAATCATGCTCAATCTCATGGATTGAAATCTGATGATGATCATTTTATCAAATAAAGAGTTCTAATGGTGTGAGGGCATGGTTAAAAATTCAATACATGGTCCCAAGCTAAATATCAAGCACATTCCTAGATATCGATGGTAGTTGTTCAAGTGTACATAATCTAATCTATGGTTTATATTAAGTCAAGACTTTTCAACAAAGCTTAGGATGAACAGAAGACCACCACTTGGCAAAAGTGCATTAGATTGATAGGATTGATAGAGAAAGATGTATAAAGCCCTTAAAGCTACCAAGTGGCACCATTTTTTATAAGACCTATATGTAACCAATAGCATTTGATCCTTTGGATCAATATTAATGGATCAATATTAATGGGACATGCTTGCTTCAGTGAGCAGATCCAACAATTTGATCCAAGATAGACTTTTCAAAGGGCCCAAATTACATGAGAAAGTGACAAGTATCCAAACTAGAGTTGATTAATAGACTTAGTCACTCTTAAATCCCACATATTCCTAGTTGAATCCAATGTGGCATGCCAAATGTGGGTGTGTGGAAAGCTTTAGTCTAAAAGTTAAACTTGATAGTTCTTTCTTGGTCAGGCAATGAGTCAAAGCATAGAAGTAGGTCCATGAGCCATTCTAGAGTGAATATTTCTAAACATGATCATGGATCATTTTTTTGTCTTATTTCATAACTAGATCATTCCCAAGCCATCATTACAATAATAGGTTATTCCATGGAATGCATAAAAAGGAAAATCAATTGTCCAAGAGGTTCCAATTATGCAAGCAACCATTCACTGGCATCTCTAGGTAGTTACACATCAGGACAAAGTTTGTTTGGCCCATGACCATGAATATTTTCCCTCCAGCTTGAATGAAGATATTTCCAACCATGAAATCAAAGAGTTTTTTGTAAATATCCATCATTCATTATAGAGGTATTTAGAGAAATAATTCTTTTCTTGAAAATGGATGAAGATTTAAAGCATGGAAAGGAAATATTTCCAAACTAGATGCATCTTAGTGGATTTGAATGTTTGTTTTGTAATTCTACAAATTACAACCTACAGGTCAAGATTTGAGAAGGATTGACAAATGTATAAATAGGGGGATTTTACTCTATTCAATGTTATTTTTGGCTATTATTTTTGGTCATTACTATTAGTCTTTGCTATATCTAAGTCTAAGTTCTATAAATTTTATGGGATCAATTATTGTATGTAATTTTGTCTCTCTTACTAAGGTGGTTGTAGTTGTATATCCATTATCAAGATTTGATAACATATTTATATGTCTCCTTTTTTAAAAGAGAAAACTCACCATGTTTGTCCCCTTGGAAGCATTTTATACAATTGATGTCTGAAAAGTTTATTTTCAATATTAATTAAAATGCTTGTGGTTATTTGCTCTTTCTTGTTGATGAAGTGTAATAATATTTCTTACAAGTCTTGATGATTGGATATTCAAGTTTATGTTCACTACTAGTTGTCATATTTGGCATTGATATGGGTTGTAAATCCCTTTCTACATTTTAACTTTGAAAGTGTGTTATTGAGTGACCTTTTAGGGCACCTTAGGTCTATAGATTTGATAGAAAAAAGTTTATTGAATGTTTAGTCTTAGTGTATGCTCTACTTTTTTAAGGACCATTTGGTATTTCCCATTAGCTTGTATTTGATATTTTTCTACATCTTTTACTAAGGATAATGTCATAAACATTGTAAGAGACTCTGATGTTTGAACAGGCCACCAACATACCACCTTCTATTTTTTATATAATCATCTAACTATCCTACCTCTTCCCGCCTTGCATATAATACATCATTTACATATTATGAGTATTATTTTCCCTAAAAATGCATAATATCTTGATTACCTAACATGTATTTACATTTTTTTCTTTGAATAATAGTGCTACAGTTTACCACTCATCCTATGTTCTAAATATTCTTCAAAATAAAAGTTATAATCATAAACATATCTATCTTTAATAGATTGAATGTGACCTAGTGAATTTGTGTATTCTTTGTGACAACTATTCCCAAGTGGAGTGTGAAAATTTGGTTATGTTTAGGTCACATATGTGTCTCTTTGTGCCAAAAATCCCCATAAAGGTTGAATTACATAACATCTCCATGTGAGCAAGCTACCCCATAGGTCCTCTCACCTTGGTTCAGGTAGAGATAGAAGTAACAGGGAGATGACCATCCCCTTTTTCAGTGCCTCTCAATCATTTTCTTAGTCTGGTCCATTCTTGATGTCCAACCCTTCGTCAGCTATAATGATATACTAGTGGGTTTCTCATCATTTTTTGTTACATTTCTTCAAATGTGCAAGGTTAGATTAGAGAGGTGTACAAGTGGGAACCAACATGTTTGGTAGGGTACATAGGAGAATAATCACCCATATTTTGGTGTTGAGAGGCTAGTTTAGATTTAACATATGCCCCCATGTTTTTAAAGTATATCATTATTATAGTGGGACTAGGGTGAAGGGGGAACAATGTAATGGTTTTTTCGGTAACTGTTAGAGGTAAAAGAAAAAGCTTGATAAGGTGAAGTAGAGTAAGCCTAAAAATAGTTGTTTATATGAGTATACTTGGAATACATGTAAAATTAAGGATGGAGACTATTAGACATGGGAGGTGTGGAAATTTTCTATAGTGGGTTATGTGTATTTTATGTGTAACTTGATCCTACATAGGCTAGCAAATAACATATCTATAGAGGGGTATTGTAGGTGGGAGACACATGGCATATAGGTGTAAATAATAATAGATTATTGGCTATCACATTATTTTTTAATGGTAGAGTATATATGTATATAATCCATGTAGAGATGGATTATAAAGATAGTTATATCAAGCATTAGTCATAAAAACTCAAGAAAAATGCACAAGAACATATAAAACTAAGAATTCTCCTTAGATGGGGTTTGGAAAATGATAGTTAATAAAAATTGAAGGAAAGCACATACACAATACCTTCCCAATAGCATCCCATCACATAAATGTGGAATAAAACATGATTTTCCCCTTGATTTGGCACTCAAGTCTTCATCAATGATGCAAGACAAAAATCTTACATCATCTCTTGCTCACCAATGAAACTAGGATCTTGATATGAAATCAAATCTATGCCTATCAATGAAACTATCCTATTAAAAATTAAGAATAATAAATACCACTCAAAAATGGCTTGTGGAGATAATTTATTGTAATATTTTTACACAAATTTAGCTTTTAAATTGTGGCCTTAGCCCTCTTATTTATAAATTTTTGAACTTGATTAGGATCAACCATGATCATCCATCTTGAGATCAAGATGTGTGGCCATGTCGGGCTCCATTTTTAAAGTAAGTATGTGGACTATGAAAAATAAACCTATCTCATCATGAGGTAACCCTTGAAGTCATTACTCCCCTTTTTGTATATTTTGGCACCAACTAGAGAAGTCTCATGGATTGCACACTAGCTGGCAGGTAGTTGCATAGTGCCAACTTACATAAAGACATCCCTACCAAGACTTGTACATGGTAGCTTAAAATGTGAGTGTCAAAGAGTGGAGTAGGTAAGATAGTGACCCTTTAATAAAAAAATAGAGTATGACATGTACTCATCCACCCTAGATAGTGTAGTGGAGCTGGTAGACTCATGACATCTCATTACTTAGCAAGCACCCATCCAACTTGGAAAAGAGACTCCCTTTCACCTATAGAAGAGGACTCGCATTTCAAGACCAAATAAGGAAAACCAAGGCAATGAATCTCTTAAAAAATAAAGAGTGAACCATTAGTATTTCTTATTTTAAATGATAGTTTAGACATTTGAATGTATATCCCAAGCTTACCTATGTGCTAAGGGCATGAATAGAATTAGGAAAAGCATATGATTTTTTTAAATTAAACTATGCTACTAAATTATAAGTTAATGAATAAATGAAGTATTGATTCTTGTGTTATAACTTGCATAATGTTATGCTTGTGAGTTATTTTCATTTGATTAGTTTTGTAGATGTTTAATTAAATGTATCATGAAATGGAGGTTCATCTTTGGTTTCTAATAGCATCCTTGTGCCATATAACAATCTCATCCCACCTAAAAAGTTACTAAGTCTGGTAAATATAATGCATCAAGGCTCCAAGACCCATGCCTAGAGCTCTATGTTGAGGATGGGAAATTAAATTCAAGCCTTCCCTATGATTAAACTAAGTACATGAACCATCTTATGTTATCCCTTCTCCTATCTTACACTGCTAAGAGCCCCACCTATCCAAATATGAACTTATACCTTAGGACCTATGCCCTTAAATACCTAGCACTAGAAGGTTACCTAAACCCCTCTAGTTAATGACTAAGTCTTGCTCAACCCCAAGTTACACCATGATGAAACTAGCCCAAGGCAACCTTGATTCCTTCACTATTAAACTTCAAGTGAGTGAAAAAGGCTTATTCCTTATGTGAAACTAATGCCAATGACATAACATGATTAAATTTTGTGCACTAGATCTTATTATGCTCATGCCTAGCTCCATCAAGTCTAGAACTGACTTGGTCTTATAGTTAAGTGCATGGCTAAGCACAAAGTCTAACCTAAAGAACTTTTCTACAACAGGCCATGAATTAATTAAATTTTGTATAATTAATCCATAAATACCCTCATAAATATTTGGAAGGGGCATTAAAGAGGCATGGGAAGGATTAAGCTTGATAGTTGTTGAATTTATGGCTTATGGATTTCTACCCCAAAAATGATGGGATTTGATGATGCAGATAATAAGAATAAATTTCCAATTAAAATATATTCAATAACTTCCATGTATTTTCCACATAATCTCTTAATTTGGATTAATTTTCCTAAGTAAGATTAATCATTTTTTATACAATTATTTGGAAATTAGTTGCACATTATTAATCAAACTAGTTAAAATGTCATATTACTAGGTCATAATTTGACTAGAGAGGAATTACAGGATGGTGTTAGTTTTATACAAACCAATATCCCATTTAGGATGTTGTTGATACAATATATCATATGCACATGTTGTATGCTTGTGAATTTGGAGAAAAGAGAAATCCAAATCACTAAAATGCATTTTCATCATTTTAACTTGAAATTATTTGAGAAAAATCAATAATCACATAAAATAAATTACCCTATTTAGGGATGAATTAGCCTAAATCATCACTTGTATATGATAATCTCAAACCATTTTGCACATTTAAGTGATTTTGGCCTAAATTATGCATTTTCAAAATTTTTGAGTAAGATTGACAATTTCAATATAATGGCATTATGAATTGGATGTATACACTCCCTACTAGAGTTTTAATGGGTAATTTTTAAGACAAATGGGTTTTGGAGGTGTCAAGGTGGGGGACCTTATGAGTGGGGATATCTCCAAGGGGTTGGTTAGATATATGGTTTGTGGTGGTAAATTCTCCTATGGTGGTGGAAACATGTAGGTTTTTTGTTATGATGTTGGGTGAGTTATCATTTTAATAGGAGAGGGATAGGGATTAATTGGTGTAAGAGGGCTTGGGCCCATCCCTTGACCCATAGCTTGCTTATTGTTCTCTAGGTCATGGATGTGACCCAATAGGGTGTTAATGAATTAGTTTGGGTTAGTGTTGGTGTTGGTCATATGGGAATCCATTATAGGATGGGTAGGTGATTGAGATGGGGTAGTAGGAAGAGGTTGGTTCAAGATATAATCCCCAAGCATAACATTTAAAGTTGATGTTGGTAGGTTGGAGGAATCTTGATTCCTACTAAGAGGATGATAGCTTCCATAAAATTAACCTCATCCTTTAAATGATAGATCCTTCTTAGGTAATGATAATACTTGGAGATGTTTTCCACATATATATTTTACAATCTAATGGATGGCCTTGTGGCTATACAAGGAGTGTCCATGCCTCCTCTAGTGAGGTTCATGGTGTTGGACTTAGGGTGATTACTTATGGTTTTATATATGTCACATATATCTTAAATGAAAACCTTGATCCTTGTTTGAGTTCTAGGAAGAGATTAATTGTAATCTTGGTAATCTATGTTAGTGTCCAAGTGATGAATAGCATATACCAATGGTCCACTCACACTATACTTGTTTCTTAATCCACTATCTTTAGAAATGCTTCACTAGCTCACTTCTTCATGCAAGAATAAAAATCTCAATGGATTGTTATATGGGTTATAGTATTGTTTTTTCAAGTTATATAAGGTCAAATTGTCCTCTCATTGACATACCAACTCAACACAAATCTCAACTCATACCTTTTTATCTCTCAACTCCTCTATCATGTTCTTGTTTCAATTCTTAACCAGAGCTCATAGTTTCATTTGTTTATAGGGTTTAATAAATTAATTACCAATTTTAATTCTTAAAATCACATAAGCATTTTCATCATAATATTATAACAACCTTTTTTTAACCTACACACTTTCCAAGCGTTAATTCATACCTTTTCCCAACTCTGCTTGCTTTATCTAAATCCTTTCTAGCCCTATTTATGGACTTTATTTGATGTATATGTATTTTAAATTCAAAATTTTTCAATCTAATTATTTATATAGATAAAATTTTCCCTATTGTTTTATCCCCATAAATTTAAGCCTTAACTCTTTAATATACTTAGCCTAATTTGCTCATTATTTCCTCTCTTTAGGTCTCTTAGGTCCATTTAAGACCTTATCTACATATAGTTGGTTTAAAACCATAATAAAAGGTATGGAAAAACATTAAAACTATTAAAATAACTTTTAATATAATAAACCCTATCTTCACACTAAATTTGAGGTTTTTTTGATGGCTCAATCTTCTCCTACACTCCAAACCCTAGTTTAGGGTTTCAAGCACACTTTCTCAGTCAAGAGCATTCTAAATTATTATAAGGAAATTTTATTGGATTAAAAATAATAAAATTAGGTTAAATATGTATTTATTTACCATTTACATGTTATATAATCCTTATATTTCATAATTTAATCCACTGTTATGCTTTTCTACACCAAAACACACATGGCTATGCATAGGAAATGATTGGTTACAGGTCTGTATCAATATTTGACCACTCATGCCACATTATTTATTGATAAAAAATGAATAATAACTTTAAAATTATTAAAATATTCTTATCAATTCATTCTATATCATTATATCTCAATTTTTTCATCATATCCTTACAAGGAAACATTACACAATTTAGATTGACAACAATCACTATAAAAAACAAGGATCAATCTTTTTAATGTCTATTTAAAAAAGGTTTGTTTATTTTATATGAATATTAAAACATAAAATAATGATTATAAAACCTTTAAAAACATGAAACACTATATTTACAATAACTCTTAATCCATTTACAATGAAATATACTTTGTAGGTAAAGGAAACACACCCAAACAAGGGTCTCTTAAAACAATCTTCATAAACATGAAATTTCTTCTTAAATATTTAAATATATATATTAAAAAATGTTAAAATATCATTTAAATACCTTGGTAATGAATTTTCAAAGCTATACATCCATCCACCTTAGTTCAAAATTTGCCAATAAATAACTATCATAAGAACAGGGTTTGTGTTAACTATCTTTCTTTGATCAGAACTCTCCTTTTCATATATATGATATCAAATGTTCACTATGAAAAAATTATATTGAAATTAAAACACACTAAAACATGATTTAAAATTAATTAATTATTTTAATCACAACATATTCATTCATACACAAGCAATGCAATCATCAAGATTTGCAAAGACCTTCAACAAAGGTCTAAATTTTCATTCACACAATAGAGTTTTTAGAAACATCATCAAAATATTATTACAAAAATTTGTCAATAAATTTTACATCCTCTACATTCTAATGTATTCTTAAAATATCTCTAACAAAAATTGACTCCTAGGCTCTATCAACTCCAAGAAAGTGCATAACTACTTCTTGGCCATCTTTTCCACGTAGAGGTTATTTTCTAAAGATAACATTATTACTTGATTTCACTATATGACATATCTATCCCATGATATTTTGATAACATTATTACTTGATTTCACTCTATATGTTCTAAACCCTTTCTACTTTCTTAACACATATTTCCATCTTTCCTAATACACAAAAGTCCTTGGAAGAAGGTTTAGAAGATTTAAATATACTTTTGGTGGGAAAATCATAATTTAAATTTTAAGAACCTTTAGACTAAATAGACTCCTCACATGGACTAAAAAAGACATATAAAACCTAAAATACACTAATTATACTATCTAAATATGAAATTGAAACAATTTTGGGGTCCTCATGGAATGTCCCTGCATCATACTACCAAGCTAGAAAATTCTTTGCCATAGGTTATTAAGTGATCCACTTGGTATATGTTGTTTCCTAAATGCATTGAATCTAATATTTGAAGGTTTATTATTATAATTTCCTCTCATAAATTTTTACATGCTCTTGGGCCCCACATTTAGGCCTTCTTGGGTTCACCTCCTTCAACAACATACCTGCACAAAAAATAAAATTGTTAAATAAAATATGTCTGTTGCTTTCTTGATTTGTTGGTGTATACCACTTTTCCTCTTTTACCAACAAATTTAGCTTCTTATTTTTTATATCATCACCTACTGATAAAAGTATGCATTCTTATTTACTCTATAATTCTTGTGTTTCCGATTTCATCTCATGCAAAACTTGTGATTTATCCTTGCATGCTTCATACTCATGTAGATTCTTAGTTTATTGTTGTACATCAACATCTTTACTACCCTCTTTCTCCTACACTTGCAAAGGATGTATACTCTCTTTCATTATCTCATCTTTTTTATTACTTTCATGGGACTATTGTATATTGTTCAATTCATTCAAATTCTCTTTTTGTTCAACATTCTCTTTCAAACATTTATGTTCATGTACTGTCACTTCTTGGGCTTCTTGCTTGTACATTTCAACCTCCAACCTATTCAATTTTTTGGTATTCATCCCAAACCATCTCCTTTCCATCTCAGCTATAATCTCTTTCACTTTTCTACTATCCTCTCTCTTTTAGGCTTAGCTTCCATCCTTGCCTTGGATTTATTCCCTTTTAAGCACTCTCATTGGTGCTATATTTTCTTCCTTCATTTGACACCTACTTGTTTCCACCTTGAAATATTCACTCCTCATATCAACCAAATCCAAACAACTTACCTTTTTTTCTTATTTCTTAGGTAATTTGATCAAACCCAATATTTCCACTCCTTGAATCCAATATTGTCTTGTCATCATCATCATCATCATCATCATCATGATTCTCTCATCTCTCCTTTCTTCTTCACATTTTAATGGAATACGTGTAAATGTTTGTCCATGCTACTTAATAGTTTATGTGTTTTCTTGAACGTCATGGATGGCATGCTTATCAAATTACCATGGTCTCTCTAAAAATAAATGGTACACATATATAGGAAAAATATCACATAACACTTGATCTTTATACCTTTATATCTGAAACTCAACCCAACTTTGTTCACTTACCAGTATTTAGTGACCCTTTTGAACCCATGAAACTTTTTATGATTATTGATGTGACATTATCTTCAATCCTAACTTCTTAACCATCTCTAAAGAAACTATATTGTTATTATTACCACCATCAATCACCAAATTACATGCCTTACCTCTTGTCATGCCCCTAATTTTAAACAAGCTTCTCCTTTGGGTTAGTTATTTACCTTGTTTCTACTATAATAAGAATCTCTTCATGATTAATGACTCATTACTATCATTCCTTCTATTCTCATTCTCTTCTCTCTACTACTGCATACTATTGTTCACATTCTTTAGACACTCTACTACCCTGTGTCCTTCTCTTTGGCAATTCCAACATTACCCCTGAAATCTCTATCTTCATCCTTGTATCATTAGACCTTATTATCTTATCATTTTTCCATCTATCAATTTTCTAATATACATTTAATGGTGTTTCCCCATGCCATCTTTTTGAACTATTGTTGCATGTTTATGTGGTCTCTTTTATACCACCTCTTCATTTTCTCTCTCTTCTATTATTGCTTGAAAAGATTCACCTTTTTACTTATAATTTATTTATTCTATTTATTATCTCTCCCTAATAACATCCTTGATATCCTCCATTCTCATCACCAATGGAACAATTAGCTGGGTCACATGGTTTACCATCTACTCAACCAAATCATCTTCTTCTCTACTAGTTCTCTCCATGGAACATTGTCCTTGATCACCTATCCTGCATTTTACTTAAACACATATTATAAAATATTTCAAGAATCAAAAAGAATATTTCCCTCACTCTGATACCAAAAATGATTTATAGCATATAACAATGGTCCACTCATACTATGTTTGTTTCTTAATCCACTATCTTTACAAAGGTTTCACTAGTTCACTTCTTCATGCAAGAATGCAAATCTCATTGGATTTTTAGATTGGTTTTGGTTTTGTTATTTCAAGTTATATAATTTCACATTGTCCTCTCATTCATATACCAACTCAACAAAACTCTCAACTCACACTTTTTCATCTTGTAACTCCTCTATCTTGTTCTTGTTTTAATTCTTGACCATAACTCATAGGTTCATTTATTTATAGGTTTAAATGAATTAATTAAATATTTAAATGATTAAAATAAAATAAAAATTATAATCATAGTCATATTAAAACCTTTGTTTAACTTTCACACTTTCCAAGTATCAATTCATACCTTTTTCCAACTCTATCTACTTTATCTCAGTCCTTTCTAGACCTCTTTATGGACTTTATTTGATGTGTAAAGACTATACATTCGTAAATTTTAAATAAAATTATTGATATAGATAAAATTTTCCATATTTTTTATATCCACATAATTTGAATCCTTAACTCTTTCTGTAAGATACTTTCTTAGCCTATTTGGCTCACTATTTCCTCTCTTTAGGTCTCTTAAGTCCATTTAAGACCCTATCTACATAAAATTGGTTCAAAATTATAATAAAAGGTATAGATAAAATTTAAAAAGATTAAAATTATTTTGAATAAAATAAACCCTACCTTCACACTAAATTTGAGGTTTTTATAATGGTTCAATCTTCTCCTACACTCCAAACCCTAGATTAGGGTTTTTAAGCACACTATCTCAGTCGAGGACATTCTAAATTCCATTGAGGATGTTTGAATAGGTTTAAAACACTCCAGTTTAATATTTATGTATTTACCATTTACATGTTATCCAATCCTTATGTTTCATGATTCAATCCATTGTTATGCTTCTCTACACCAAAACACACATGACTGTGCATAAGAAATGATTAGTTACATGTCTGTATCAATATTTGACCATTAACACCATGTTATTGATTCAAAAAAATGACCTAAAAATTTAAATTTACGAAAATATTCTTAAAAATTAATTATATATCATTATAGCTCAATTCTTTGATCATATCCTTACAAGGAAACATTGCACAATTTAGCTTGACAACAATCACTATAGAAAATAGGGATCAATCTTGGTAATGTCTATTTAAAAAAGGTTTATGGATTTTATATGAATATTAAAACATCAAATAACACTTATAAAAAATTTATTAACACAAAAACTATATTTTTAATACCTCTTAATCTATTTACAATGAAATATAGTTTGCATGTAAAGGAAACATGCCAAAATAGGGATTTACTGAAACAATCTTCATAAACTTGAATTTTATTCTTAATTATTGAAATATAGATATTAAAATATGTTAAAATATCATTTATATACCTTTAAAATTAATTTTAAAAGCTATACATCCATCCTCCTTAGTTCAAAGTCTACCAACAAATAACTATCACATGAATAAGGTCTGTGTTAACTATTTTTCTTTAATCAAAACTCTCCTTTTCATATATCTGAGATCAAATGTTCAATATGAAAAAATTATACTAACCTTAAAAAAAACTTAAACATAATTTCAAATTAGTTCTTTGTTGTAATCACAGTGTATGCTTTCATACAAAAACAATGCAGTCATCAAGATTTATAAAGGCCTTCAACAAAGGTTTGAATTTTCATTCACACAATAGAGTTTTCAAAAACATCATCATATTCTTACCAAAATTTGTTAATAAATTTTACATCATATACATTAAAATGTATTCTCAAAATATCTCTAACATAAACTAACTCCTAGGCTCTATAAACTCCAATAAATTGCATAACTACTTCTTGCCCAACTTTTCCATGTAGAGGTTACTTTCTAAAGATAGCATTGTTACTTAATTTCACTATATGACATATTTATCCCATGATATTGGAATAATTACACTTTATGAACCTCTATATGTTATAAAAACTATTTAATTTATTACCACATATTTCCATCTTTCCTAATACACAAAAGTCATTGGAAGAAGGCTTACAAGATTCAAATATAATTTTGGCAAGAAAAGCATAATTCAAATTTTAAGAACCTTTATACCAACTAGCTTACTCAAATGGACCTAAAAAGACCTTTATAACCTATAATACATTGATTAAACTATCTAAGGATTAAATTGAAACAATTTTGGGGTCCTCATGGGATGCCTCAACATCACAAAGGCTAGGTTATTATTGGTCATTTTGGCCCACATACCAGCTTTTGCCTAGTTTAAACAGTTGAGAAGGGTCCCAATAATTGATGAATGGATTAGGTGGTTTTTAAGTAGGATAAAATTTTCAAATGGAGAGGATCCAATAGTAGTGTTTAAGGATAATCCTATACACCAAAAGATAAGTGCAAAATCTTTTACTCAGCTAAGTCTTTACTTGTTCATTCTTTCAGACTTTATGGGGACTAAGTGTTCATATATCTCAGGTATTTTATTCAGGGAAAAAGTCCAAAACAAATTTTTTGAAGGGTATTTTTAAAGAAGAAAGTGCCCCAAACATTTTTTTTGAATGGTCCATTTTAATAAATCCTAAAGGAATTGGTCTTTTGGGAAAATTTTCTGAAGGAATTCCTTCGGGATTAAATTTTGAGGAAATAGGCACTTTTCAAAAGCCAATGGTCCAATATTTTAAAAATCCAATGGTCCAAATTTTTTAGAATCCAATGGTCCATTTTTCAAAGCTAAAGGGACTTTTCAAATAGGTTGAAAGAATCAAGTTCATAGGAACATTATCTATGAAAATTGAAGAAAACAAAAAATTTAAAGGATATCTTTCCAAAAGGTTTGTTTCAAACATTTTGTTCGAAACAAATTTTTTGAAGGGCACTTTTCTTATGAAAAAGGTCCACTTAAAAAAATTAGAATGGTTCCTTACCATCAAAAAAGGCATTTTCACAAAGACGAAGTGGACCAAACATTTTTTTGAAATGTCATTTCAAAAGTTCCGAGGACCATTTCAAGAATTTTGAAGGTTATTTTCAAAAGAAAAGGTCCTTTTCAATTTTTCCAAAGGACCATTTCAAAAGTTTTGAAGGGTTTATTCAAAGTTTTGAGGGCCATTTCAACTTTTCTAAAAGGTCATTTTTAGAAGTTCAAAGGGGTATTTCAATGTTTTCAAAGGGCATTTGTAAAACTTCTAAAAGGTAATTTCCTTTTGAGAAGGTCCAATTAAAGGTTTTCAAAGGGTAAACAAACTTTTTGAAAGAAAAGACCATTTTAAAAATGCCAAAAGAAATATTTCAAATAAATATGTCTCTGGAAAAGAGGAAAACAAAAATCTTGAAAGAATTCTTTTGGGAAATAAGTCCAAAAGAATTCTTTTAGGGAAATAAGGCTAAAGAAAAAGAATGATTTATCTTAGAGAAATAAGTCCACAAAAATAAGTTCCAAAATAAAAATCCTAAAAAAATTCCTCTGATGGAATAAGTCATGGACAAAAACCCTAAAGAAATACATGAAAAAGTAAAAAGCCACAAAGAAATAACTCGAAGGAATACATGTTGAAAGAAAAGGCCTAAAGACCAATTCCCATGGAAGAGTGACCAAATGAATAGCTCAAGAGAAAAAGACTAAGGAACTTCAAGGAGATAACATAGAGTTTCAATGCTACATATCTAATCTTAACATGGAATTTCATGCATGTTTCAATTATCAAAGCCCCTTTTCATGCAAGTGGAGGCCATTTAGAATGATTGGTCTCGATTTTGAGTTGACTTTTTATATAAGTATCACATCTATTCTAATTTATCTTGTTAATTGAAGGCTTTCAACACTTCTAACTTATTCAAACTAAATTTATTCACCTAAGGATTGGCATAGCTTCTTCTCATGTAGGATGGAGTTACTTAGATTTGACTAGACAAAGCTTATCATTCATCTTCCTTGATTTCCATGCAAAGGACTTTATTTTGTTTCAACTCAACTTCCAAACATATTAGGTAGAGTTTCTCTTTGAAGATTTGGTGTAGCTTTCCATGTATGGAATAGATTAGTCCAAGATGGTCCCACCATCCTTTTCCAATACTAAAGATCTTTTTTTATGCAAGACATAAGACAAAAAGATATTATTTGAAGGCTATGTTATCTTTTAATAGCTCAATTTGGACTTGTGTGATGTGGGAGTTGATCTCCTCTCCTATTTTCAATGCCAATCTCTTGGGTTTTCTATGATTTTTATAATATAAGTTGGATTTTCAACCATTTAAAAGTATCCCTCTCTTCATAAGACTAGACTCTATCAAGATTGAGTTTTGTAACCTTTTTAGATAAATAAAAGTACTATTTTTAGATTCTAGGGGGCTAGTATAGTGTATATATGTTAGTGATTTGCATATGTGATATAATTTTCTTCCTTGTCAAGTCCTAATTCTTACCAAGTTACTAGTTGATCAAATTATGTAGGTCATGTTCTATGTTTGATGTCTTTTGGCTAAAGTTACAACAGATGTAAGTGGCTAGTTAGTGCCTTGAATCAAGCCTATTCCATCATTTCCCTCAAGATTTGATCACCAAATAGAAATTTCATGAAATACTGATGCATAAGAGTCAATTAGAGTTGAATATTCAATCTTTTCATATATAATCAATGATTTATAAGATCAAATTGAGTGTATGAACCAAAATATACGTGTATCACCATCATTGGATAGGATTTCCTTTCAATTTTATTTCTTACCTTTTTCCTCTTCCCTTTTCTTAGTAGTTTATAGCATAGAGTAGAGATCCTAATTGATACACCAATGGGAGCTAGACCTTAGTATATAGAGCTTCAATATACTAATTAGGACACCCACAACCTAGGATTATTTCCATGTTTTAGTAGACTATAAAGGCCTGAAACTACCTTCACAAGGGTGTGAGTCTAATTGACAATAGTTTTTTGCATGCCTGGTGGGACACTTACTCCTTGGAATAACTAAAGTTTAGATTTTAGGAGAAGCATTTTTAGTAGAGGAGACTATCTATCTTCATCACAAACTAAATATTCTTCAAGTTATAGAGTTCATATCATCATTCAAGCAATTTTTCATGACAAAGGTTACTACATGTTCAGCTAGCAAATGTATTCCTTTTGAATTCATTTATTTTAATTTTAAATGATATAAAAGATCAACTTTTATTAAGATAAACCCATATCCTCAAAAATAATATTTGTCTCCTGGTTATCCTATTGTTCTAATCACTACAACCTCCACCATCCAAATGGCTATCAAAAACTAGGTGTTTGTTCCATTCAATAGAGGTAGCCCACTATATTTAACCTAATTTTATGACATTATAGTTTTTTCCCTCAATATCATTCCATTTTTATCAAGATAAAATTGAACAACCCCTATTGATCATATCCAAGATGTAGCTAATCTCTATTTAGTCCATAATATTATTAAGTATAATATTTCTATTAGATTAATTTCTTATTTATTCAAAGGAAAAGAATTTTAGTGGTATATAAACTTGCCACTAAACTCCATTTCTACTTGGAATGAACTGGGTGTAGCCTTAGTTAAGCAATTTGAAGACAAATTTGATCACCACTCTTTGGTTGAACATTTAACTACCATAATGGGAGCTCCTCATGAATTCATGTTTAATTTTAATCTCAAATTCTAAAATACATGGAATAGGATACCTATGTTTATTATGCCATCCCTTGAATATGAATTCCTATACTATTTTAAACCCCTTAAATATGCCATTCATGTGATGATATAGTCAATGGGTGGTACTAACTTACCAGATGCTTATGAGGTTGTAATAAGGGAAAAATATAGTTTGATACAAGATGGTAATATTTCTCTAAGGACTAAAATGCATATATTACCATAATTAAATTCTATACCAACCCCTTAATTTACTCAAATTATTCAAATTCTATCCTTAACTCCTATTCCATCACCTCAAGCTCAAATTGTAGCCTTTACTAGTCAAACTAGTGAGATAAGAGAGTTAAAAGACCTGTTATAATCCTTTGGGATTAAAATAGTGAAACTTAAGAGATAATAATATCAGACTAATAGGCCCTATCATCAATAAAATTAGACCACCTATCAGCCCTTCAAAGATTAAAAGCCTCTTTATCAAGGTTTCAGAGAGAATAGACCACCTTTTCAAACACAAGGAGCCATAATTATAGTTAAGACATATGCTGCCATTGATACTAATTATCATTAAAATTCAAAGGTCATCATTCCCACCCCACCTCAAAATAACTTGATGTAGGATTTGGGTTGGCAGTCCTCAAATCTCAATGATGCTCAACACCAAGCCTTGGTATCACAAAACATCATTATACCACAAATGATACAAGAAGATTTTTATTTTCAAGGAGGTCAGTACCAAGATACAAGTTTGGAATCACAAGGAGAGAATCAATAATTTTAAGGGTATCCTAATACCATTAATGTAAATTGGCAAGTGGATGATCATGTTGCTTTTAATCAGGGTGTTGAAATTAATAATATAAATGGTCAAGTTGTAGCTATAACTAGAGATAAAACAAGATCCATTAAGGAGGTGCAGGAGGTGAAAAGTTATTCAATTACTCCTAATTTTATTTATAAGAGTATAAAAGAATAATTTTCTACCCATACAACTCAAAAAAAATAGAATATAGTGGTTAGTAAAGTTCATCGAAAACCTCTAGTTCGTGAGTAGCCAGTGCTTTATAAAGTGAAACCAAAGGTTATTGGATCTCAATTAAATATAGTGGATAATATGAAGAAGTATAATATTATAATTATAATTTTAAATTCTCTTTCCATCCCAAGATAAAAATATATGCTCATCCAAGAGCTTTTGGCTCTAAAATTATCTCAAAGACTAGTTGAGAAAGAAGGTGTTGTCTTAACTAATTCAAATCAGCCAACTAAGTAACAAGTACATAAAGTAAATAAGATGTTAAGTATGGAAAAATATAAGTTAAAATCAAATAAAAATCCTCATTTCTACCTTTATTTGATAATAGGTGATACTTTGGTTCATAACTATATGGTAGATAGTGGAGCTAGTAGTACAGTCATGCCTAAATAGATTACAAACAAGCTTAGCCTTGTTTATGAGCCAAACACTAAGGGGGTATTTAAATTGGAAAATTCACCAATTTTTTTTCTATTAATCATCAAATATATTAAATTTACATTATATACTTTTCCTAATGTTACTATTTAGTTGGATGTTGTTGTGGTAGACTTTCCTCCTTACTTTGCTATCTACCTTTCAAGGGACTTCACCTCAAAGATTTAAGGATATTTATTAGATGATTTTAATTATTTGATATTTATAAATAGGTATGTTACCAAGGTAAATATTCATTATTAACCTATTTAATTTTTCCATATGGATCCATATATGCTAAGTGTTGTGAACACTAATTGTATCATCTCAGAGGATGTACTAGAAACTAGAGGAGTAGAAAATGGATCACATTTGGATGGAGTTTCATATTTGATTATTTATGATTTGTATTAAAATTTTCATGATCATGATCCTTTTAAGTTTATTGAATAATAAGGAATTGGTGTTTATTTCCTTCATGAGAATGATGTACCAATTCTAGCAATGGCTAGAGATGATGAATCTAGTGAAGGTTTATGGAAATTGTACTTTGATGGATCAAAGAATAAAAATGTTACTATGGATATAATTATGTTGGTTTATTAAAAAAATCAAATTTATTTATCTTATATTAAGTTTTAGTTTGGTTTTTCAAACAATGTTGCAGAGTATGAGGCACTAGTTCATGGTTTGTAGTGGGCTAGGAAGATGTAAGTCAATACCTTATAAGTTTTTGGTGATAGTGAACTTATAGTTCACAAAGTAAGAGGTTTAAATGTATGTAATAATTTTTTTATTAAAGATTAAAATCATATAATATGGGACTTGAATATTTTCAAGCATTTAACATTTAGGCAATATCAAGAGGTGAGAATAAACACGTAGATAGGTTGGCTACCATTGGGTCATAATTTAGTATCCTAGATGATATAAAAAGTGATAAAATTAACTCAAACATAAAGATGGTTGTAAGGTCATATATTATATATAATCATGAGAATTGGCATGTTTTTTAAGATGACAATCAAATTGTGAGATTCTTGCAAGAGGAGGTTAAGTTTTCTTCAAAAAACTAATCACAGTATTTGTAGAAATATGGTGATCAAATTATGCAACTAAAAAAATAAGTTTCCCAAGGGAATGGTCACACTTGAGAAAATTTTTAGTGGTGATGATGAGTTAAGGAGGGAAAAGTCATCCTTATCAAACAAAGAATAACACTATGCCAATGTAGAGATTACAGCTGGTAAGAATTTGAAGTTGGGTGACGTATGCACTCTTTCATGAAAGGAAGATTTGATTGAGTTATGCATAATTTTTTCTGATGTATTTGATTAGAAATATAGTGATATCAAGGGAATTTACCTAAATTTAGCTCAACACACCATGGAGTTAGAGGTTGAAACTAAACTAGTGAGACAAAGACAAAGGACCATCAATCCTAAGCTTGAGACTCTAATGAGAGCTAAGCTTCACAAGTTCATAGAGTAAGCTATTATATTTCCAATCAAACACTCAAATTAGGTGGCAAATCTTATTTTGGTATAGAATAAGAATGGTTTAATTATATTGTGTGTTGACTTCTGTGATTTGAGTAGGGCTTCACTTAAAGATCACTATCCATTGTCATCAATAAAACATATTTTATAGTTGGTTGTAGGTTTAGAGAGGTTTTATTTGTTGGATGGATAAAGTGGCTATAATTATATTTTTGTCAATGAAGATAAAAAATTTAAGACAGCCTTCATAATGAAATGGGGGGCCTTTGCATACATAAAGATGCCATTCGATTTATCTAATGTTGGAGCAACCTTTTAGAGATCCATGGATATGGAATTCTAAGGCCTTTTTAACAAGTTTTTACTTTTTTATTTAGATGATATAATAGTGTTTTCAAAGAATGTATATGATTAGATGGTTCATCTCAAATAAGTGTTTGAAAGGTGTAGCCAATTTGGTGTATCTCTAAATCCCAAAAAGTGTGTCTTCTTAGTTCATGAAGGTAATCATCTTGGACATGTGGTTTCAAAATATGGTTTAAGAATATATTCTAAAAGGATAGACTCAATTATTTCACTCTCCTTGACTATGCACAAAAATTCTTCTCAAAGCTTCTTTGGGAAAATCAATTTTAGAAGGAGATATATTTCAGATTTCACCATTTTAGCTAAGCCACTTACAACCATGCTTATGAAGAATCAAAGTTTTAGTTGGTCATAAGAAGGAGTAAAGTGTTTTGATGAGATTAATAAATCCATAGCTAGTGCTCCTACACTTATAAATCCATATTTCACAAAGGATTTCATTTTGTATACATATAATAACATGGACACTATTTCAGGCATTCTTATGTAATAAAATCATGAGGATTTAGAGCAACCAATATCCTAATTTATTCAAGGATTGGAAGAGTATGAAACAAGGTATTATTTTTTTGAAAAACATGTACTTTCATTTATAAGGTCTCTTAAAAAAATTAGATACTTTTCTAAAAATAAAATACAACTAATGGTTTCTCATCTGAGCATCAAGGAGTTCCTTCTAAACAAAGATATAAATGAGAAGATATCTAGTTGGATACCCAAGTTAATGGAGTATGATGTGGAAATTAAGGTCATAAAGATGATTAGAGGTAAAGGACTTTGTGAGCATCTAGCTCATGACTTGCAAGAGACTAATGAGGTTGTTTTGGTGTCAAATGATGAAGAGGTTACAGCTGGTCATACCTCACCTTCCAGCTAGTTTCTTGACTTGGTAAGCTATCTCCAAGATGGTATTTATCCATCTCATATAAATGATTCAAAAATAATATATTTCAGGTTGTAATCAATTCCATTTTTTCTTGTTGATGGTGTTTTTTTTCAAGAGGGATATCAATGGCATATTGATAAGATGTATGGAGCCAAGCCAAACTTAGATATTTCTTGAAGAATTCCATGGTGGACATAGTGGAGGAAAATTTTCCACAATAAATACAACCCTTAAGATCATGAGAGGTGGGTACTATTGGCCTAGTATATTTAGTGATTACCATGCATGGGTAAAAAAGTGCAAACAATGTGTTATGTTTGTAGGAAAATTGAAACTTGAAACCTTACCTCTTCAACAAATTGTGGTGGATCAACCCTTTGTCTAGTGGGGATTATAATTTATTGGTATCATAAATCATCCTTCAAGTTTAGGACATAAATGGATTCTAACTGCTATAAATTACTTCAAACATTGGACAGAAGCAGTGACTTTGAAAGAAGCAAATAAAGCCAATGTTCTAGATTTATATGAAAGTTTGCTTACTAGATTTGGAGTTCTTTAAACTATTATTTTTGATAATGCAATGGATTTTATGGGAATTAGGATCAGCCAATGGGCTGTCCAACATGGAATTTATCTTATCACTTCATCAAACTATTATCCACAAGGCAATGGCCTTGCTGAATCTACGAATAAGAACCTATTAAAGATTATAAGAAGGACTATTGAAGACAATAAAAGGTTATGTAATCTTAAGTTGAAGTTATCTCTATGGGCTGATAGGATCACCTAAAAAATATTAATATCCAACTCTCCATACAAGGTGGTATATGGTAAGGAAGCAAGGTTACCCATTTCTCTTGAGTTTCCTGCTTTAGAACTAATGCATCAACTTGAGTTATTGGAGAATGATCCCATGGATATTATGTATGCTGAGTTTATGGATTTGGAAGAGATAAGAAATCATTTCATTCTAGCCATGGAAATTCATCAAGCATAAGTGAAGAGAGATTTTGACAAGGGAGCTTTTTTACGAAGTTTCAAAGAAGGAGATTTGGTCTTCAAGTAGGATGAGGATAGAGATAAACCATGAAGGAAAAAAATGTTTGATTCCCTTTGGAGTGGCCCATACATGATATCCAATTTCAAATCCAACAATGCCTTCTAACTTTCAAAGATGGATGGTGAAGAGCTTCCAATCCCAGTCAATGGTATACATCTAAAACATTGATACTAAAGAGCTAGGTTCCTTATTTTTTTGTTTTCCTCCAAGTGTTGTTAAATCACATTAGTTTAGTTAAGTTTTGTCCCAAATAAGTGATTTATTTGGACATCTACTTTGTTTAGTTAGTTTTCCCTACTTTGTGTTTTTCCTTTCTTATTTTGGAGGATGGAGTTGTCTTATTTCAAGTCAAAGGTTGTACTTGCAATCATGGATCAGATTTGTCATTATTTTTTAAGTTTAAAGGTCATTTATATGGCCTAGTTCTCAATCATATTAGGCATGTTTCCCTACAAGTCCCTAGAAATTTTGTCCATTTTGGCACACATACTAGCTTCTACCTAGTTTAAATAGTTGAGCAAGGTCCCAATAGTTGATGAACGGATTAGGTGGTTTTGAAGCAAGCTCAACTTTGAAAATGGATATGATCTAGTAGTAGTATTTAAGGATAGGCCTATAGACCAAAATATAAGTTCAAAATCTTTTATTTAGCTAAGTATTTACTTGTTCATTCTTTTGAACTTTATGGGGACTAAGTGTTCATATCTCTCAGGGATTTTGTTCAAACAAAAATTCCAAAACAAAGTTTCCAAAGTGTCTTTTGAAAAAATCAAGTGCCCCAATTTTTTTTTTAATGGTCCATTTCAATAAATCCTAAAGGAATTAGTCTTTCAAGAAACAGTTATGAAGGAATTCCTTTGAGATTAAATTCTAAGGAAATGGACACTTTTAAAAAGCCAATGGTTCAATCATTTCAAAATCCAATGGTCCAATAATTTCAAAATCTAATGGTCCATTTGTCAAATCTAAAGGGAATTTTCAAATCGGTTAAAAGAATTAAGTCCATGGTAAAATTTTCCATAAAAATTGAAGAAAATTAAAAATCCAAAGGATATCTTTCTGAAGGGTTTGTTTTAGACATTTTTTCCAAAACAACTTTTTTGAAGGGCACTTTTCTTGATGAAAAGGTCCATTTTGAAAAAATCTAAAGGGTTCCTTCCCTTCAGAAAAGGCATTTTCAAAAAGATAAAGTAGACCAAACATTTTTTTGAAAGGTCATTTCAAAAGTTTCAAGGACCATTTCAAGAATTTCGAAGGGTATTTTCAAAGGAAAAGGTCCTTTTCATTTTTTTTAAAGGACTATTTCAACTTTTATAAAAGGTTATTTTTAAAAGTCTGAAGGGGTATTTCAGTGTTTTTAAAGGGCATTTTCAAAACCTCTAAAAGGTAATTTCCTTTCAGGAAAGTCTAATTCAAGGTTTCTGAAGGGTTGACAAATTATCTGAAAGACAAGACCATTTTTAAAATTTTAAAATAATTATTTTGGAGAAATAAGTCCGCAAAAAAGAGGAAAGAAAAAATCTTGAAGGAATTCTTTTGGGAAAAAAATTTGAAATAATTCTTTTGGGGAAATAAGGCCAAAGAAAAGGAATGATTTTTTTTAGAGAAATAAGTCCATGAAAATAAGTTTTGAAAGAAAAATCTTGAAAAAATTCCTCCAAAGGAATAAGCCATGGACAAATAGTGTGAAGGAATACATGAAAAAATAAAAGGTCACAAAGAAATAGCCTAAAGGAATACATGTAGAAAGAAAAGTCCTAAAGACTAATTCCCATGGAAGAGTGACCAAATGAAGAGCCCAAGAGAAAAAGCCTAAGGAATTTTGAAGAGCAAACATGGAGTTTCAACATTGCATATTTGATCTTAACATGGAATTTCATGCATGTTTTAGTTTTCAAAGCCTCTTTTCATGCAAGTGGAGGCCATTTAGATTTGATTGGTCTTGAGTTTGAGTTGAATTTTTGTCAAAGTGTCACATCTATTTTGATTTATCTTATTAATTAAAGGATTTCAATACTTCCAACTTGTTTAAACTAATTTTTTTCACCTAAATATTAACAAAACATCTTCTCATTCAGGATGGAGTTACTTTGAGTTGACTAGACAAGGATTATCATTCATCTTCCTTGATTTCCATGTAAAGAATAACTTTATTTTATTTCAACTCAACTTCCAAACATATTAGGGAGATTTTATCTTTGAATATTTGGCATAGCTTTCCATGCATGGAGTATATTAGTCCAAGATGGGCTCACCATTCTTTTCCAATGCCAAAGAGTTTTTTTCATGTAAGACATAAGACAAAAGGATATTATTTGAAGGTTGCATTATAATTTGATAGCTCAAGTTGGACTTGTGCGATGTGGGAGTTGATTTCCTCTCTTATTTTCAATGCCAATCTCTTGTATTTTGTATGCTTTTTACTATATAAGCTAGCTTTTTATCCATTTAAAAGTATCCCTCTCTTGATAAGACTAGACTCTATCAAGATTGAGGTTTGTAACCTTTTCAGATAAATAGGACTATTTTTAAATTTCAAGGGCTGGTATAATGTATTTATGTCAATGATTTGCATATGTGATAGAATTTTCTTCCTTTTCAAGCCCTGATTCTTACCTAGTTACTAGTTGATCAGATTATGTAGGTCACATTCTATGTTTGATGTATTTTGGCTAGAGTTACAGTGGATTTAAGTGGTTGGTTAGTTCCTTGAATCAGGATTATTTCATCATTTCCTTTAAGCTTTGATCACTATATAGAACCTTTTCATGAAATACTGATGCATATGAGTCAATTAGAGTTGAATATTCAATCTGTGCTTGTCTAATTAGTGTTTTAGAAGCTCAAATTGAGTGGATGAACCAAAATATAGGTGTATCACCATCATTAGATAGGATTTCCTTTCAATTTTATTTATTACCCTTTTCCTCTTCCATTTTCTTGATAGTTTTAGCATAGAGTAGAGATCCTAATTGATACACCAAAGGGAGACATCCCTTAGAATCTAGAGATTCAATCCACTGATTAGGCCACCCACAACCTAGGATTGTTTCCATGTTTCAATAGACTGTGAAGCCCTGAAAATACTTCACAAGGGTGCGAGTTTGATTGATAATATTTATTACAACTCATAAATGAATGATCATTAGATATGAGGTGACTTTTCATATAACCTTTTAGGCCAAGAGATACATCAACGTCCTACTTAGACATATTTTAGGGGTATATAGATACCCACAAAATAAATAGGGGGAGAGAAGATGGAAAAAGGAAAGTAGAATAGGAAGAAAGGAAGACATGAAGGATTAATTCCTTCATGTTGGGTTCACCAATTTTTATGAACATGAATAACACATGTTAAACTATGCACTCAACTCCTTGAGGTTTGGTCAATGTAGTTGACATAATGAATGGGCTATGGTTTTGGTTGGTTATTTGATATAATGGGATTAGGGATAGATGGTGGTAATATATTATCATGATGGAACCAAAAGACCTTAACAACATATTTATTCTAGTTAAGAGTCTCGAACTCTATCAAAACAAAGCTCTAAGGTCCTTCAGTCTCTAATATCACAAGAAATTGAATCTCTTGGTCAATACTAATACTAGTAAATGAGGGAGATAAGTTTGGATGAATCATAAAAAAAGGTCTACTCTATTGGGTTTACTCTACCTGATCAGTGTCATACACTAAGTGTGAATGATATAGGATGAGGTTAGAATCAAGGAGAAGAAGGATATGTGGATGGGAAACTAGGCATGGATGACATTATACTAATGTATTATATGATACAAAATAAAAATTATAGGTGGATAAAGAGTTCATTATTATTCTTCTAAATAATATAAAGAGTCTACAATGAGATGAGGAATGATAGTGGAGCAAAGAACTTTACATCTTAACTTAGTGCTAATATCTAATTATGTGACAATGATGAGATTAGGTGATCTAACCCTAGGGAATAAACCATGCTATAAAATACCAAATATCTTGGGAAGGGTCATTTGAAGGATATTAAGAAAAAGCCAAGGAAAAGAATCTGAGCTTGTTCAACGAATGAATTGTAATGTTTTCTTGCTAGAATATTAAAGCAATAATTTATATAGGATGTTTGTATAGATGGGAAAGGCTTGGGTGGAATTCATTTTCTTTCATTTAATTTCAAGTATTTTTGTATTTATATGAAGCTTTTAAGTGTTCTAAAAAAAATTAGCACTATTTTTGTTAAGTTTTTATTGTTTTTGGGTTTTCCTGGTTTTATGGGAATAAATTCTTATTTGCTAAAAATGAAATGTTTAAAGTTAAATAATCACAAATTTGAAATTAAATGAAACCAAAAATATATTTTTTAATATTTTTCCAATTTTTATAATGAATGCAAATAAGGAGATAAGGAACCTATACTAATGTGTAAGATGCTGATTTTTCCTAGCTTTGTTTGTATGCAAACTAGGTGATGATGTTTTTGTTTTTTTTGTATAGAATGGAATAAGTGTGTAAACTTAATCTACAGATTAAATTAATTTAAAAATAAACATTATCTAAAATATAAACAACATAACACTTTTTTTTAATTTTCTTTGTTCATAAACAAACTAGACTAGTTTTTAAACTTCTCTAATTTACTAAAAACAAGCTTTTTGAATGAATTGCTAAGATGGAAACAAGAAATGGAAGTTTTTTTTTTTTTTTTTGTTCTAAAGAGGATAATGATATTACTTTCAACTCACCAAATTTAAATAAAATTATAAATATATTACCCTTGTTTATGCATCCATGGTTACCTAAGTTCTTATGATTACCTAGATGATTTTTTGGAATGTAAGAAACTTGTTTAGACCCTGAAAGGGAAAATTTATATTGGATATAAATGAATTGATAATTTAATAATATATTTACTATAATGATTGGTGAAGTTTTTTGATAATTTAAATGAATCTAATCTAAGGGTTTGTAATAAAAAAATCAAAGTAACTATCTTTTTGTAACAAGAACAAATGAAAAGAAACATATCTTTTTCCTTATAAAAAATTATTTTTTTTTTTTAAATATTAAAAATATTATATTGAAAAAAAAACTATAATAATATAATCTAATAAAGAAAAAAATATTGAAAATCAAAGATAACTTCAACCTAACTAAGGCATAAATCAGTTAGAGTGCATGTGATGTATTTGATAAGAGAATCCTTAGTATGCTATCTCCTTATTTTATTGTATAAATTTTAGAAACTCTCTAGATAGAGGATGCACAAAGTATAGGATAAGATGGGGAAAAGAGGAGAGAAAAATAAAAATAAATGGTCATTGAACATAAGTTGGATAATTTCATAGCTTGCAAAGTCCGAGTTACACCAAAAACACATCTTCACTTGTGGAAATGTTGCTAATTTAAAAATAATATAAGATGGAGATTTAGGTAATTGTATCAGGAATGTGAATATAAAGATTCATAATATCAAATTTTAATGATAATTTTTGGATCTAAAATCAGACCAAAATTGGCTTTATTGTAGAAAGAGAGGGTAACTTACACAGGGGAGTCCAACTAAGTATAATGGGGAGTTCAAATTGAGAGGAATTGAATAGGATTAAAAAATATAAGATGGAGTGAACTAGACCTAATTGGATAAAAACACAAGGCGATAAAAAATCAAATACGACATTAATCATGCAAAACATGTTAAAATTGGAGTTATAGGTGCTAATTTTGGAAGACATATCAAAGGGGATAGAATTGTTACTTTATGTAGGGGTAGTTGCAAAACCACCACTTATAGTGAAAAAATTGCCACTATAAAGTAATAAATTCCTATATATTATTATGCAACCACCATTTGAATTCAAAACCACCACCTAAGCTACAAAGCCATTATGGAAATTGTGTAATAGAAGGGGTCATTCTATAATAGAGAGGGGTGATTGTATCACATGGAGTGGAAGTTTCATCATACATGGAAATTTTTTAAAACAAGGTGAAATAAGCTAGGAGAGTAAAAAAAAAGGGGAAAATATGGGTCAAGGGAGTAGTAAGAATGTAGAGGGAGGGGAAAGAGCTAGAGAGTTCCCTATGGAGCACAAAATAAGAGATCACTACATCATCATCAAATTTTTGTCAAGAATGTCACACCATGTAAATTTTGGGTGAATATAGGGCCCTCACCCTTTCATTAATATAAGATTATAAAATATTATACTTAAAAAACTACTTTAGAATAAATAATTCCACAAAAAATTAGTTTTAAGGCACTCAGTCATCACTAACCATTTCACACTACCCTAGGTTAGTCTTATGCAACAATAAAAAAGATATAGTTAAAGATCAAGGGATTAAAATATATCAAAAATGAAAGTCATAACTATCTTGAAATACCTTTCAATTAGGTTTATTCTTCCCCAATAAATTAAACCCCTAGGCCTTTTTATTTATTTATTTGATAAACCATCCAAGTCATTTGGATCACTAATGAAGATAGATAATAAGAGATCCTAATCCACACTTGCATTATATAGAATATTTGTTTCTTGATTTATTTCTTATAAATAATGCTAAAATTATATATTTGTCAAATATATTTCCAAATCCTTAGCTTTATATATATATTTTCCTCATTTTCATCTAGACTCATTCCTTTTATCATAACAGTAATGATAAACAATGAATTCCATTCTATTATCATTTCCTAAAACATTTGTCCTTTATTGGATTGACCCCTTTTAACAATGTTATGGCTTCAATGTCATTATTAGTAACTTTCAAAAAGAAAATAAAACACCCTCTTTAAAATTTTTATTTTATAAAATGGATTATTAAACCTACTCCAACTACACTTAAATTACTTCATGAAAATCCATCACTATTAATTTTTAAAAATCCAAATTTGTGTTGAATCCACCTAGAATCAATTATATTATTTTTTATCATATGGATACTAAACTAAGCTATAATAACATAGGAAAAATATATAAAATACCTTTTTCTCTCATATTTATTAATTTATTAAAACTTTTCTAAAAGAGAAACAACAATGGAAAAAAATTTCTCAAATTTCCCAATATCTCTTCCAACACACTACTACATAATTGAAAATTATATTTTTATGTTTCAACTAGATGTTCTAGATTACATTAAATGGGGATAAAATACAAATAGTGGAAAGGATTTTCAATCCTACATGATAAGAATGAAAAGTATCCTTCACCTAATTGAGGTGAACCCTTTATTGATTCAATTTTGAAATAAGATAAGACCACACATTTATTACATAGTTATAAAGGATGAGATGATCCACATATTCAACCTCATCTTTACACATTATATAAATAAAATTGCAATTAAAACTCATCCTCTATATCTGATCATGAGTGAAGATTCTTGAAAGGTAATTCAAATGAAGTAAAATAGCTTTATACACATTATTTTAACTTTACTATGACTATTATGTTTCAATAACTTTAGAATTATTAGTATTTATAATTGCATTTTCATGTATACATGAGAATCATAGGGGCCTACCCATATCACTTTATGAGAGATGTGTCATAGAATACCCTTCATATTAAATACTTTAAATTGTCATAACACAATCAAATTTATATTCCTTGGTGTTTGGAAAAATAATATAACATATTTAGCACATATCCAATGTCATTATCCTCGTGGATGCTTTCATTTATAAATCCCTCAATTTTACAACATCATCAATTAGGATAATGATGAATAATTTATATTTCTTCAGTTTGGATGATGACATTAGATAAACCTAAGTTTTAAATTTTAGGGACTTGATTTGTATTTATAAATTTCCATTTGTCATTTCTCAATAGATAAATTAATAATCCATTCTATTTTTAATTATAAATATGCCTTAGGAAGAGCATTAAGATTTGGATTTAATAGGATCATGTGCACATGAATACAAGTTAGCATAAAGGACTTGAATACATATAGAATAGGAGCTACACTTTTGACATTTTCCAAGTAATTTTAGTGCCCATTTTTTTAATACTCAAGGTTTAACCTATCCATTTTGACTTTATATAAAAACATATATCATAAATAACTAAAAGCCAAGGGGAGGTTGATAATATAATGCCAACCAAAGGTAAGTATCTATAGCTATAATTCCATTTTATTTTTTACTTAGTTGATATTTTGTTTCTTTTTTGTTACTTTTATCTATCTTTTACATTATTTATATTTATAGCTCTTGCTTGTTTCCTAGTGATAGTTTTACCTTTTCATAGATTATGTTTATCACCTATTATTATTTTAGTCATTATATCTCTTTATTTATCACCCTTAGTTTACGTATATCTTACTCAAACATCTAATTAAATCTCATATATATTAAGGTTATTCACTCTATATCTATTTCTAGATTATATATTTCCCTTAGATACCTATTATAACCTCTTTTACACATAATGTATTGGATCTAGAATATTATTCTAGATTACACCTCTTAATAGGTTTGTTATATTTTATAATACTCATTCTAGTACAATAAAAATTGGTGCATGTGTTTAATTTCAATGGTTATAACTTGGAAAAAGTGGAAAGGATTGGATGAGATAATGTATTAATGAGGAGAGACAAAATGTTACTATGACTACACAATATGATCCAAATTTTTTATTAGGAACATAAAATATAGTCTACATAGGGGAACAAAGGTTTATTAAAATATAGTGGAAGTTGTATCAGGGTTTTGAAAAGAGGGTTTCAATATTTTAAAGTTGACTAAAGTACTAGTATTTCTCAAATGGAACCAACTATCTATACATAGCTAATGTAAAAAACCAACATAATATTATGATACATTTTAAGATAGTAATTTTTTTACACATTTAAAGTGAAAACTTAGCCACAAAGTAGGTGTCATGGGTTGCACTTCAAAGTATAACATATAAAGGATATAAAAAAGGATATTTTTGATATAGATATTTTAAAATGTAAATGATGAATCTTAAAACTTGTAACATCATTTTAATATATATACATAGATGAATGGAAAATAATAAATTCCAAATATATAAATAAATAAAAATACATATCCTTAGATATGAAAGAATTTGGAGTGCATATGAACTCAAAAGATCTATATGTGAATTAATAGTTAAAGAGTACACATAAATTGTAAAAAAGATTAATAAGACACAACACATATAATTAGGTGGAATAACCTCAAAATGAGGTAAAAAACTAACAATGATTATTGAATTTTCAAAAAAGAATTACCCAATACAACATAATTTTTTTTATTATCACTTCCTCTCAATAACTTCATGCAACATTTTAAAATTACATTAGTAAGTTCGAATGATAATGTTTCATATCAATCCACTACGATTAACAATAGGGGTAAAACCCTATTTATAATAAAATGTGAAGGGAGGTGACCATTGTAACCCATGGGTCCAACCATCCTAAAATCCATTAATAACAATGGTAAGTATTAAATAAATATAATATTATTATTTATTTTTACAATATTTTCACCGCGTATTAATAAATAATAATAATAATATTATTATTTAATTATCTACCAAGATAAACTAAATGTCATTTATTTCCATTGATTCATTGAATGCTCTAACACTCTTTAATTCTAAGTGGAAATAAAAATCATAATCACCATTTAAAAAAGGAATTATGATAGTATATAGTTTAAGTATTTAAAAGCCTTCATCATGAAAAACATCATATTTAAGAAAAAAAAAACTATAATCCATAAACTACTTGAAATTAAGTTTAAAATAACATGATAGAGAGACTATATCTCACAATTTCTCATGAATAATCACTAATCATATTTAGAGTCTTTTATAACATAAGGAAATCTATTACAAAGTATGATTTTAAGTATTGGGTAAAAAAGTAAAGATTCCACATGAATTTTAATTTAAATTACATAAATTATACATGAATTTTACAATGAGAATAAGTATAGATAAGAAGAAGTAACACATGGCCTTTAGGAAGTGGCATTGTCTTGCATATTCCCCCTCAATGGTAACTCTGAGATGCTTATCATTATATGAAATCGATATAATTTGGTAGAACCAAGTGGTTTTGTGAAGATATATGTAAATTATTAATCCATAGGATTAAAATGTGCATAAATATCACCATTGAAGATTTTTTATCAGATAAAACACACAAGAACTTCAATATGTTTAGTTTTTTAGTACTGCACTAGATTTTTTCAGTGCTATATAGCTTTATCACCTACACAAAACTCAAACATATATCAAAAAATATATTCATGATTACAAAATATGGTTATAATTTCAATAACCAAATACATAAATATAAAATATGACATATGTTTATTTACGGTAAGGCACATTTTAAATAATCAAGTTATGTTCTAGGCAAACAAATTCACTACTTTGATTACAAAGTTAATAACAACATGAAATTATTGTATCCAATTCATTATTGGGCATATATAATATTAATAAGATGAACATATTCAAATTTCATGCAATACACATATAATAAATTTATTAATAATATGATACTAAGTTTATCTAAATATTTTATAATTTGAGTCTTAACAAAACTTTGCAATTTTAATTTGTTTCATTTTTCTAATGATATATAATTGTATTTAATAATGGATAAAAGTATGTAACCTCTCATAAATTAAATATATATAATTTTATCATGATATTTAATCATACAATCAACAAGATATGAGACTAAACAAATAATTTCATAAATGTATGAACATAATTCTTAGTAAAGTAAATTATGAAGAGTCAATAATACAAACTCTATTTACACTTTGCATTTCATAACATATATTATTATAAAATGAGTCATATAAGAATGTTATCATGAATTTAACCCACTAATCAACTGAAAATATCTTAATAATTAAACACAAAATATCCAAACTTACTAAGCTTGGTCTTCTTACCAAATGCAATAACTAAACATGATCATCTTTGTCAAATTAGGCATGATGTTGTGAATATAATGTATTATAATACTAACTAATATGAATGAAAAATATAATATTAGTATATTTTATTCACTTTATTTTATAATAAAAAATATATCAATTAAAATATAATTGTAATTATAAATTAACAAAAATCAATCTAAATAGTTTAAATAATAAATATAAATGTAGCTGAAATGCTATTACTTTAGTTAGTAAGAATAAAACTATTATAATGGTAAATAATATGCAATTAAAATAAATTTATTTTGATGTATAAATATTAAAAAAATAAATAGGGACTCTATTTTTAATATTCATAGGAATATTCATGGCTTTGGCCCATAAGAACTTAGGAACATTCACAAAATGTAACATTGTGCTAGCCATTTCTATAATGGAGAAATTTTTTCTTTCAATAATACCATTTTTATGAGGGGAATATGGAGTTTTTATCTCCATTTTAATATAATAATTAATTAAAAAATAATAAAACTCTTTAATAATGTATTCATCATCATTATCAGATCTTAATCTCTTAATAAAAAAATCAGAAGCATTTTCAGCAATAGCTTTAAATTTTTTAAATTTAAAAAACACTTCAGATTTATTTTTAATAAAATATGACCAGATCATTCAGGTATAATTATATATAAAATTAAAAACAAACAAGGAACTATTAATAGATACAACTTCAAGAGGTCCTAGAACATCACTATTAATTAAATCTAGAGGATGTGAAGAATTCACATCATGATTCTTGTGGAAGGGATTAGTATGTTACTTACTATGAAAGAAACCTCCAAAATTTTCATGATGGAAAGAGATATAAGTTAAACCAAAAAAAATATTAATATAATACATATCATGTAAACTTATAAAATTAACATGTCCTAATACTTGAATCCATAATTGAGATTCATTATTATTATGCGATAAAAGTAAACATGTAGAAGTAGTAAAAATGTATAAGCCATTCTTTTGAATACCTTCAATAATTAGAGAAATAGATTGATTTATAATGGATAATATATATTTAATAATATTACAATTAAATGATTATTCACAAGTTGAGAATAATATAACAAGTTATTTTTAAGCTTAGGTACATATAAAATCTCATTAATAACAAAATTTAAAATTTGTCTTTCCTTGCTTAGTTGTTTCTAAAAATGATTTATCTCCTAATATATATTTTTAGATATATATATCTAAAATCACATAAAATATTAGATAAAAAATTCATATGGTGCAACACACCACTATCTAAAATCCACTCATTTTTATTTGAAGTAAATACATTAGAATATAAAGTAATAACATTTGAATTATGATCCTAATTATTATATTGGTTAGGGTTTTGATTATTATACTTATTTAGATTAGATTTATTCCATTTTTTTATTTTTATAAGATTAATTTTTAACTATATCCTTATTTTTATAGCATGTTTCCATGCTATGACCAAATTTACCACATAATTTGTAATTTCTATTAAACTTGGGATTATGATTCTTATCACTAAATTTATTCTTCCTATTTGTATCTTTAGTATAATTAGGGTTAGGTTTATATTTTTTATTGTTATTATATATAAGGTTAAGAGTGAGAACTTCCTGAGTGATATTCTCCTTAGAATAAAAATTGGACATCACTTACTCTTCTTGATTCGAAAGAGTTGATAGGGTGTGAAGTTTGTGATATCTTGCTCTGTTTGGTATTTATAATTTACAATTAAAATAAAATTGTGAATTTTTTCATGATGTTAAGATGAATAATAAAATAATTGATCTTGAATAAAATTATATTTGTAACCATCTAACAAAGCTTTAATATTCTTATTTTTAGCAAGAAAATTAACACCCTTTTCATCACATTTTATAGGTGTAGTCAGCTATTCAAAAATACATTTAATAATATTTGAGAGATGAGTGACCTCATGCATAAACTCAATGATTTTACAATCATTACTATGGGATTATTTATTACTAATTTAGATTATAAATCCATCCTTAACACTCCACAAGATAGTTGATATGGCTTCTTGTGATTTATGTTGAAACACATTTGAAAGTTTAGGGGTCACATGTCATGCTAATGGCACTTTTTTAGTTCCAATGATAATGTTCCATAACTTTAGGACATAAATTATTCTTTAACATGAATTTTCCATATGTTATAGTTAGATATATTAAGTATTTATGATTTATCTAGTACAAAATTTAGAGAAGTCATTCCTTCTCTTAAAAAATTAACACTATGACACTACATAATGTTTAAATTTGAACCCTTTTTAAATGTGAATTTATAATATATTTTAAAATAAAGTAAATTTTAAGTCTAAAAAAATATAATTATTCAAAAAATATTAGATAAAATAAGAAAACTATAAAATATTATCATAAAAAAGGTGTCACAAGTGTCACAATAATATATTAATGTAAGAACAATTAAAAAATGAACCTTATTTAATATTAATTATTTTTTTAATATTAAAACAATTTATAATTATAAATAAGTTATATTTGTTCAAATATATGTTAAATAAGGTAAAATTTTTGAAGAAAAAAACATTAATTTAAGTGTCACAAGAGTCGTACACAAAATAACAATCTAAACATTATGATTAAAAAAGGTGTAAAAAATATAATAGGAGTTTTAAAAAAAATATAATACACCAATGCATCTTGAATTTTACAAAACTTAGAAATCGATTGGTTATATGACTATAGTTGAAAAGGTTTTGACTAGATTGAATGTTTCAAGAAGGTCAACAAGAGAGAGGGGTTTACACATGAGAAAATTTGACATGCAAACCAAAAAATGGAATTCAAAATTAATTTATTTGAGTAAAAAAATAGTTTTGAGATATGGTTTGGAGAGTTTTTAAAATAATACTACCCCACTTACAAGATTTTAGTTCAATAATAACCACCAAAACTTCTAATAGATTATTTAAGAATTTACATGCACACTAATATTTAAACTTTATTTTTCATTATTATAAAAAATTATATGTATGTACGTACGTATGTATGTACATATACATATACATATACATATACATATACATATACATATACATATACATATACATATACATATACATATACATATACATATATATATACATATATATATATATACATATACATATACATATACACATATACATATACATATACACATATACATATACATATACATATATATATATACACACACACATATATATATACATATATATATATATATGTATGTATATGTATATATATATACATACATATACATATATATATATATATATATATATATATATATATATATATATATATATATATATATACATATACATATACATATACATATACATATACATATATACATATATATACATATATACATATACATGTGTGTGTGTGTAAAATTTAAATACTAAAAAAATGAAATTTTTAACTTTTGGTAAAAAAAAAGGTTATCTCCCAAAGTGGGACTCACAAGGCTTGCACAAAAACATTAAGATTTTCAAAAATAGAACATTTTTAAAATAATTTAATAAACTATATGATATTAAAATTACCTATAGTAGGCTCCAGGAAGAAGAATAGTGTTTAGGTGAGAGTTTGTAAAATCACAAGAAATTGTATATGCCACCAAAGACCTTGAAAATTTGTCAATATTTCTAAAATCTTGTCATAAACTATATTAAACATTAAAAATAAAGTTTTGATGCCAAAATATAGTTTCTTGATATTTTTAAGAGCTAAACGAAATTTACAATGGCACCTAAAGAGGATAAAAAATTCACAAAAGCTTTAGTCAACCTCCATAGGCTTTAAAATTTGTCAAGTAGTTTTCAAATATTCAAATAAAACCTCCAAGATTATCAAAATAATTTTTTCCAACCAAAATATGAATTTTAAGATTTAAAAAAAAAAAATCAACTGTACAAATGTTTTACTATAGCTAATAATGGCAACCAAACTAAAATCTATCTTCAAAAAATGAATATTGGTTGCAAGAAATGAGTTTTTAGATACTTGAATAGAGATTGTATGCTCAATAAATTGATATACATGCATCTATAAGAGATTTAAATTAATCAATATTCTTCCAAGTTTTTACTATGGTTGTACTAGTCTGATGAAATAAACTATTTGTTAAACTTTGGAGTTTGAGAAGGTTGTGTGGAGATCTTCAATGTTATCGACAATTAATAAACACATCAACTTTGCTTTGATACCATGAAATAATTCATGGTATTAAATAATCAGTGTAGGTTCTTTTACATGTGAATTAATAATACAATAGCACACATATATTGACACATAGATTAATAAGACACAACATGGAGAATTAGGTGGGAAAACCTCAAAATAAGGTAAAAGAACCTATACTGATTATTTAATAGTAAAAAAACATTTACCTAATGAAATATAAACTTCTCCTTATAACTTCCTCTAAATAAATTTCACAAATCCTTTTAAAATAACCCAAGTAAATGAGAATTATATGGTTCATATCAATTCACTATGATTCTTAATAAGGGTAAAACTATATTTCTAATAAAATGTGAAGGGAGGTGACTATTGTAACCAATGGGTCCAACTATCAAAAAATAATTAATAACAATAATAACTATTAAAAAAAATATAATATCATTATTTATTTTCATGAGGTTCACCTCATATTAATAAATAGTATATTATTATTTAACTATCAAGCTAAACTAAGGGTCATTTAAACCCCACTTAATCATTAAATGCTCTAACAAGATATACCTCTCATTTGTTTTAGTTTATTTTATCAAAATAATAAATTAAATATATCTCAAATAAGGATACTAAATCATGAGAAGAGGAATAAAATCCATTATAAAGTCTAGATCCTATATAACATAAAAAAACACAACAAAATGATCATAACACACAGGAAGAGAAAAAATATACATATTATACACTATTGGATTGTCCAACTCATTGAATAAAAATATTTAAATTTTTTTTACTCACATGCAACTCAAAAAATTCTTCATGAATATCCATAGGACAAATTTTATTTTGTCCATGTTTTCTATTAATGGAGTTTGGTCCCATCCAAATGGGTCCAAAATTACCATATTTCCATTTGTATTTATATTTGTTAGCCTATATATATATATATATATATATATATATATATATATATATATATATATATATATATATATATATATATATCCAAGATTAAAATATATAAGATGGAGCTTCTTATATTCATTCATTCATTTTTATTTTATTCATATTTTATGTCCATTTCATATTGACTCATCCAAATCTAATAACTAATTCATTATTCTTGTGACAAGATATGGATAAGTATTATTTAGTTCAATGTTTCAACTTATTCAAGGGGAAAAAACATTCAATCCATAAACCAAATCAAATGGGATTTTGCTCGTTGACTTTTTTTTGAGAGATTCTATTAGCACACATAACATATTTCCTCTTGTCATCCCATATGTTATCATTAATATTAATGTTTATTTTGAAAATATTCATCAAATTTTTATTGTTATAATTGTAATGCTTATTGACCTTTGGGTAATGATGTAAACAACCTTTTTACTAGGTTTTGTTTTGAGTAATACTAGGTTTGTACTAGCCTTATTCTTTGATTGTGACCAACACAACATAAATTATTATGTATTATTAATATTATTGAGACATTTTTATACTTTTATTAATTTTTTCTAGTTAAATTTAACTGAATTTTTCTTCTTTAGAATTGATTCTTTGAAACAATCTCTAAACAATCATTTAAGGCCTTGACAATTACACCTACAGATTGAATTTCAATAATATTTTCTTTTTTAGGATTATTTTATATATTAAATAAATTTTAAAACATAAAAAATAGTATATTATACCTCCCTAAAAAGTTTTAATTCATTTGGTTAATTCTTTTTCCTTATAATGGTGAAATTAGTGCTATAAATAAGGGTTTTTAGACCTTGTTCTAGGAATGCAATTCTAAGTTTTGACCATAAATATCTATATATTTTTATAAAAAATATTAAAACACTTGAAATTATTCATATACATTTTAACCAACCTCTCTAAAAAATTTTAAGTCATTTTTATGAATAGATTTTGAGATATTGAGGTTTTTATACTGCTAAAATAGGATTTTTGACTTTCTTAATAGGATATAATCTGAGTTTCACAAATATATTTATATAAATATTTTTTTTACCTTTAAATAACCTTATACATGTCATAAAAGTAATATTAAACATGTATAAAAAAATTCATCTCACTTGAATCATTTATTTCAAAGTTAAACACTTCTTAGTCTTCCTAAACCCTTCTAAAACCCTCACCTATACACATGTTGATTGTGTTTTAGGAATAAATTTATATACATGTGTATAAAACAAGTGATACAACTTATATATACTTTAAAACATAATATTTTAAATTGGTATACATTTTCATGTAGTTTGGACATTTTATTTTCAAGATATTAAATATTTAGTGACTGGTTTTTTGAACCTTGTGTGTAAGTCTAATTTTTTATTTTTCTCAAAAAATTAATCTCAAAAAAAAAAAAAAAAAAAAATTAAAAACCTTATAAAAATATACATTCATCTATCCTCAATTTTTTAGGGTTATTTGATAGTTTGTTTTCAATATACAATTATTTTAGTGGCCTAAAATCCTGACCTAAGGTTTATAGACTATCTAACCTGAAAGCATAAATATGGAGGAATATCAAATTAAAATGGTCATATATTATTACTATTTATTGGGTTGAGACATATATTTAATCATATTTATCATACACATATATTTCAAACTTAATAATGATTTTTTTAAAATCTTCTTCTTGTCATATTGTATCATTTAAAAATAATGTTTTTAGATTTCTAAAAGATAAGAAACATCATAAAAGTATAGTAAAAGATTAAAAAAATATAAATAAAAAATAATCAAACATTAAAAATTATGAATATTCATCCAAAATCATAATAATTTTCCCTTTTATTCACATATCTTCAAAAATTGATATACAAACCTGTAGACGTTTCACACACACCAACAACTCCACTCTTGTCCTTTTACTTATGTATTTATTACTTGATCATTTTTATATGGTATAATATATATAATATTTTTATTTTATACCTAATATTATTATTTTATTGTTACAAACATCTAAATTCTCTCAGCCACTCTAAGACTCATCCAAACATGCCTAGTTTTGTCATCAACCTACATTGCACATACCTTGATTGAATTTAAAATAGATTTAAAGTGAGTTAATGGTTGAATTTTTTTTAAAACATATGTTTTAAATATATTAAACCCTTACTAAAATATAAATAAATTTAAAACATAAAAAAACCTTCCAAACTCTTAGTAATAAATTCAAAATTTTAAATTTCTAATTTTGATGAGAAACCTAGAAACACTACAAAATGACCTATAAATTAAAAATGAAACCTGGAAAAGGATTATTATTGACCAATAATTAACTATTAGACCTCATATATAAAAAAATAAACATAATTTAATCATATATATAGATTCACCTACATCATAATTCCAAAGTGGAAAATTTTGAGCTCCAACTCAAATGAAGCTTCTTTCTTGTCTTCCAATTATTCTTACCTTCTTATCTTTCTCTTCTACTTTTTCACTTATTCATCTTCTCCTTCTGTTCATTTTATCCCTTCCTTTCTTTTTGATATTTTTTAACTAGTTTCCCATAAATATTAATATTTTCAATTGATCCACATTTATGTTTCCTCTTTGCTAGATTTTCTAATGTTGTACCTTCACATGAGTTTTTTTTAATAAAGAGATCAAAAACTCCTTCATTCACTACATCATGACTTTGAGGTAGGTCATTCCACTCTCTTACATTGATATAAAAATATTTTTGGCTTAAATAATGGATTATAAAAGATTCATTATCAATTATAATAATCCTATTTTCATTCTTACTATGTCCTATGTTCACATATGGATGATCTATGATCATGTTCTCCTCATTGTGTGCATGAATTTGAAATTCAACCATATTCTTGAGTTGTTTCATGAAAATATGTGTATTTTTTTTAATCTAGAGTCCTATTCTCAAGCATTAATCTTATTATTGATTCATGACTTCTTACTCTTGACTTTATTAAGTCTTTCTCACATACTTCATATTGATTTGCTCTTTTAAAAATGTTTTCCATATAGTATTCATGTACTTACAATAGTTAATAAAACCATGCCAATACACAAAATATGATTACCAAACACTAAGTGTATTCATCTTGCCTTTTCCTTCTTGGTTTATCTTCTTGTAACTTATTTTATTGTAATTATTCCTTCATGTGACTTAGCTCTTTTTGATCTTCCAATGATCATTTGAATTTGCCTATCCTTTGACTGATATTTTCCTTAATCAAACTTTCCTTTTTCTTCCAATTATCTTTTTCATGAATAATTTGATTGTTATCCTCCTTATTATATATTGAGATATTGTGTCTTATATCTTTTCTTTTCCATGTGTGAATAGAGTATTTATTGCCTTTGTATATCCATATCTATATAAATAATATTATTGACACAAATAAATTCATATTTATAAGACTCAATGGTCTATTTAAGGATCTTACAATCCTCCACATCTTCTCTCTTTTCTATGAGCTTCTCAGGTTTCTTATAAGATTTTCTTGATACTCCTTTCATTATTATAATATAATAATCATTAGATGACCTATTTTTATCCATGGTTTTCTTAATTATGAATTTTTAATCCTTTGACATTGATTTTGGCTTGAAATCCTCTACCTTTCCTTTTTGGGTTTCTTGAAGTTGATATTTAATACAATGTTCTTCACCATCATTATTTTCTTCCATTGAACTCTTGTATACCCACACTTATTCCTTTATCTTCTTGTATGTTAATATACATGGTTTGTTTATGGAATTAAGTATAAATCTATCAATAATTCTAATTTTTCCTATTTTCATATATACTTATCCATATTCTTCCTTCTCTATTTCCCATCTTGCAATCCGCTTGTAATGCCTTTGAGAAATTGGTGCATGTCTTTCATTCACCTTGATTATTTCATAATCATCATAAAATTTAAATATACCTCCTTATTCATATTATGCACCTATTATTTATCGACATATCTCTTGGTTCTATTATCATCCTCTTGGCTGAGGACTGTTCCTTTTTATCATCCTCGTGTTACACATCTGTAACCAACTCTTTATAATTAATTAATAACTTATTTCAAATCACATGCATACCCAAAACCATAAATTTATATATATTATTATAATTAAAATATTTAATCATTATTACTATTTAAATTCCTCCTTGGCTTGCTCTTCTAGCACCCTTGTCATCCTTTTCCATCTTCTAAATTCTTATTGTCTTCTTTTCATTTTTGTAATCTATTTGATTGACCACTTAAACACCTTATTAATTTTTATGAATAACCATTTTTTTATTTATTTAAATCATCTAAAAATTTCCTTAAACATGATAAGGCCTATTTCATCTTATCTATCTCTTTTTTAATGTCCTTTTCTTTTCTTACGTCATTCACTTGGTTCTTTTTTCTTTTTAGTCCTTGCACTTGTTTTCTTCTTCTTGTTGTGCCTCACCCAAAGTCTCTACTTGGTGTTTTGACATCTCCAAGTATATTTAACCTTGGATTTCACCTCCAGTTATATTTCAACCTGGATTCCTTTCTCTTTAGCCTCAATATGCTCATATTCTTACCTTTTTAATCCTCATGGCTTGTAGGACTGCAGAACCTTTTTCAGCTTATTTTTTCTCAAATCACCTTCAAAATTATTTACTCTTATCTTTAAATATTTAAAAAAATAATTCCAAGATATTTTTTTGGATTTTATACCAAACTAATGTAAACAACCTTTTTTACTAGGTCTTGTTTTGAGTAGTACTAGGCTTGTACTAGCCTTCTTCCTTGATTTTAACCAAAAAACATAGATTATTATGTATTATTAAGATTATTGAGATAATTTTATACTATGATTAATTTTTTCCACTTTAATGTAACTAAAATTTACCTATTTAGACATGATTATTTTAAATAATCACCAAACAATCCTTTTAGGCCTTGTGTAATCACCTAAATGTGAACTTCATTCGATCTGATCTCACTTCATTCATCTACCTTGAAATACCTTTATTATTTAATTATTTTAATACAAGTAGTACCCCATAACTCATTTATTTTAACTCATTTTCTCTATATTAGTATCATACTTATATGTTAAGAGTGTCACTTGAGTTAACCTATCCCTAAGCTAGCCATAGACCTATCCTTGAGAATTAGACTTACTTTTCCAGTCATTCAATAGACCAAAATCACCAATATCTAGTCAAAAAATAGTACCAAAATTTTCATCTTAAACCCTAATCCAAATTTCTTATTAGTATTCAAAGAGCACATTAAGACCACATTTTGGACACTATAGCCACATGGGTCTAGTGTCCCCAACTAGATGCTATTGTCCTTAGCCCTAGCTCTTCCTAATGGAGATATTTTCAAAAGTTTTCCCCTCATAAGTTTAGACTAAGGTCATTTTATTATCTACACAAGCAATATAACCCTATTAATATAAGTCTAATCCACTTGTATTCACTATATGGAGAATACATACAAAATTTATTCAAACTAAAGACAAAGTTGTGAAAAATAAAGGTATTTGAACCCTATTATACCCTAATTTATGCATACTACGATCTAAATATACTTAATCCTAGTTTTCAAACATTTCAAATGTCAATCACATTCAAGGAATTTGTGGCCACTTTCATTCTTGCATTCACTTGCACTTGCATCAAGCACTAGGTGGGAAAACTATATTGGGCTTATTCCCTCTTTGGATTATTGGTATGTAAGAAAATATCTACATATTAGGGTGTTGAGGATGTCTAGTCCATCCTAATAAAATAAAAAAAAATATTTTTCATGTGATACTTTTAAAGAGATTAGGATTTGCACACTAAATCAGGTTTTCTAGGTACAACACATCGCTTTAGGTTTTGATCACACAGGATTAGAACATACAGACATAGGTGTAGGTGCTCTCAAAAAATATAAATAGTAATATGAAGAGGACATTAGTGAAACATTAATGAAAATACACATAGATGACACTATTGTCCAAATTGGGTACTACTGTCTAGTGAACATATGAATGCTAGAATTTTTTTTGATGACACAAACTACTATCTAAATCTTAACTTTCAAAACCTAAATCATCTACGATAGTTAGTTTTTAGATAAGTATCTATTTATTCCTATTTATTATTATTATTATAAAGTCAAACAAGGTCACAATAACAAAAAAAATAGTACTTAATTTTTTTCATATTTATTTAACTGATTTAGGCATCTCACCCCCTTTAATCTAAACATAGTATTTTCATTGTAAAACCCTTCAAAGTTAAATCACCTTGACAACTAGATAGATAGACTAAATTTAAATTATATTTTATCTTGTAGGATTATTTTAACTATGAAATAAATTTTATCACGTCATAAACAGTCTATTATACCTCTTTATAAAAATTTAGTAATTTGGTAGAGTCATTTTCTTGTAATGGTGAATTTAATGCTACAAATAGAGGTTTTTAGACTTTATTCTAGGACTAAAAGTCTGAGTTTTAATCATAAATCTCTCTATATATACCAAAAAACTATTAAACAAATTTCAATTATTAATAAAACATTAACCAACCTATATACAAATTTTTAGATCATTTGCATGATTAGATTTTGAGATATTGAGGTTTTTTACACTATTAAAATAGGTTTTTTGACTTAATAAGACAAAAGTCTAATTTTTATCCTATATATTTCCCTACAATAATTTATTGACATTTAAATCACATTTTACAGGTAATAAAAATCCTATTAAACATTATTATAAATTTTCATCTCATTTTAAGTATTCATTTTAAAGTTATGCACTTTTTAGTCTTCCTAAATCCTTCTAAGACCCTCACCTATAGGCCTATTGACTGTGTTTTGGACATAAATTTATATAAATGTGTAAAAAAAATTAAAACCAATTCCATATAATTTAATACATAATATTCTATATTGGTATCTAATTTCATGTATATTAGACAATTCATTTTTAAGATATTAAAGATTTAGTGACTAGTTTTTTTGAACCTTGTGTGCAAGTTTGATTTATAAGTTGTCTCACTAACTTCCTCACCAAGTTACTCCAAAACTTTAAAATATTTTATAAAAATTATAAACATATTCATTAATATATCATAAAATTTTAAGTGTTCTATTATTATTCATTTTCAAGATATAATTGTTTAATGGCCTAAAACACTGATTAGGGGTTTTCAGACTTTGTCCAAGAGCATAAATGTTGAGAAATTTAAACATAAAATGGATATAAATGGTTATTATTTATTTTTTTGAGACATATATGTACTCTTATTTATACACATACTCTTACAACTTAACAATCACAAAAATTCATTGAAAATGTTCTTATTAGATTATATCACTTTAAAATAATGTTTTTAGATTTATACAGGATAAAAACCATCATAAAATTATAATAGAAGATCAATTAATTATATAAAAAACATAATCATACATTAAAAAGTTTTAATATGCATCAAAATCATAAAAAAGTTCCCCTTTACCCACATATCTTCAAATATTTGATATACAAACCTTTAAACTTTTCTCACACACCAACAACCACCTCCATTATTTTCCTTTTCCTCCTATATTTATTATTTAATTATATCATTTTCATATGGTTTGATATTTATCATATTTTTATTTTATTCCTAATATTAATCTCTTATTATTTCATACAACAAATATCTCGCAACCACCCTAAGACTCATCCAAACATACTTAGTTTAGTCATCAACCTACGTTCTACATATCTCGATTAGATTTAAGATAGTTTTAAAGTGAGTTAATAGTTTAAAAAAAATTCAAAACATAATTTTAGATAATAGTAAACCCTTAATAAAATATCAATGCATTTACAACATACCAAAGCCTTTCAAATTCTTAGTAACAAATTTAAAATTTTAAATTTCTAATGTTGGTGGGAAACCTATAAACACCACCAAATGACCTATAAATAATAAATGAAACCCATAAAAGGATTATTATTTACCAAACATGACCTCTTAAACCTCATATATACCAAAATAAACATAATTGAATCATCTATATAGGTGCACATGCATCAGTTAATGTCTATAAGAATAGATAAATATATAATAAAATGTATACACATATACAAGGTCAAATACCTAAAAATAATTGCATAATAAATTATAATTTTTATGGGCACATAAAATATAATGATGATTTTTTCAATTATAAATATGATACAACCTTGTGGGTTAATATATTTTTGGAATAGATTCAACTGATTTGGTAAAGTAGTACGTAACCACTAATATACATTTTAAGCCATTCCTTGAACTTTCAATAATATCCATAGTGAAATCGGTTACCAATTCTAAAATTGACCATAAATAAAAATTGGATAAATGGGAATACATCCTAACACTTTTATTCTTCCTACACATATTTAAAAAGGGTTGCACCTTATTAAACTCTTAGCCACATATTTGAATAAATGAATTCACCAATATCTTTCCCTAATATTTTTTTGGGAAGTAATCTTGGAAGTATAGTGATTTCCACATACTCCCTCATATAAAGTTTCTATATTTTTATTGGAATCCTCTTCATCAACACAATTCATTAATAGTGATCTATCCATGCAATTCTCTTTTTTTTAAGGAAACCATTTTTAGAACTAAACTTGAGAGTTATTATATTTATTTATGTTTGGTGTATAGATCATTAGATTATTTAAGTAATATACGATATCCCTTATATTGATGTAAATTTATAACTCATATTTACAATCCAAGATAAAATTATCTTTAGTATTTACATATATTGCATCAAAACAAGATTGTGCCATTAATTTATCTAAACCTTGACCTCTTACTAACTTGGTAGTTTCCATATAAAAATCTTGAAAGATGTTAATAATTTTATCTCTCTTTCCTCAATATATCTATGGAGAGAATATATCATGCACCATGGTGTTGGGAGCATATGTTTAATTTTTATCATTTATATTATAAGCTCTAAATGCCTTCACAACCTTAATCAATGCATTTTTTAATTTTTTAATTTTTTTAATAATTTATATGAACATCTTATAAATTTTAATTGTAAAAAAAAGGGTTATTCCTACCCTTCATAATTCTTCTAAGATAAAAAACAATGGTATGGAATGAATAAAATGAAAATATGTAAAATAATTTTATATAATCATGGATTATGAGTGCATGGGTTTGTTTCAAAATCATATATAATTATTGTGAATGGTTTTTGAGAATAATCATCCAATTCTAATGATTTATCCTTCTTTAAACCCCTATTGATAGGGGTTTTATTATCTATAATATTATAGAAAATATTTTAAAAATAATAATTTGGCCAAATAAATATTACATTCCATATTTTAAATAAGGCATGAGTATAAGTTCAGTATATTTCATTATTTTAGGGTCTATTATCACCAATTTTTTTGATAAAATATGTTATAACAATTCAAATTATTAGTATCCAAAATTATAATTATTAGGATTCAATGATGTACCAAAATACTTACATATTTTTAAAATAGTTTTGAATTTATAAAAATGATTTGCTATTGTATTATAACACATACTGAAGCCATATTAATAAAAAAAAATAATTTGATTAATTAATCCTTAAAATGTATAATCCATATCTATATGAAACATGGATCTTGCATTCATTAGTATAAATGACATTATAATATAAACATAGGTGCTCTTTTGAGTAGCGAAGGTCATTTTGTACCTTTGATATTATTTTAACAATTGATTGTAGGAAAAAAAATCCATTCATCATGGATATGTTTTTTTTATGAAGTAACCTTGTAAAAATTGATCCATGTTATATAATGGATAATTGTATTTCAAAGACATCTTAATCAAATTTATAAACATTACACATAACCTTATATCTCCATTCTTATTTATAGTTAGAACTGAATTAGATACCTAAGAAGAATTTCATATTTATCTAATAATACCCCTATCTTAGATTACATAAATCCTTGTACGTCAAATGGAATAAGGTAGGATTTATGGTTTTTTTTTTTTAATAAAAGGGTATGGATTTATGTTAGAGGTGAATTAAATGTTTGAATAAAAATTCTCTATATTTACTCAAATCATCATAGGACCAAGAAAAAGTAGTCTCTATATTATGTAAACAACTTGATGGAATATTTATTTTCAATAGTAATGATAATAATTCTAATTATCACTATTCTTTGGGTTTTTATACTTAAAAATTTTAATTTCTCAATCTCTTGAATATCTATTAGTTTAATCCTTTTTATGATCATATCAACTCCATAAATGGTTCTTTCATTATCAATAAATGATATTTAGATTTTAGTCCTTATTTGAATGATCTCATTATCCATTGATCATAAAATAAGTTTTTTCCATTCCATGACCAAAAAAATAAAAAAATAAATCCCAAAAATATTAACAATATTTATTTTTTTGGAAAAATGTGAATTCACTATGTATTTGTATATATAAGCTAAAAAACCAATTTTATTAATTTTAGTGAACTAAAATCAAGTTTTTTGGTAAATATGTTAGATAATATGTGGCCCCAAACCTCCAAAAAGTGGGAAACATTACTATGTTGTCACCATGTTAACACATCTTTATAGTCTTGCATTTTAACAAAAGTATCTCAATATAGTCTCTAATCTTAAAATTTATTAATATCATTTATGAATATATAAATTATATTATAATATTAAAAATTTCAAATTAATAATATTATCAAGATAATATACACTAAAAATAACTTATACATCATATTTACAAAATGGTTCAACCATATCATTATTAAATTGAGAAGAAAAACACCAAGTTGGCCAACATGAAAGATTTTAAATATACAAATAGAATTGATAATATATGAATTAAAATATCTACATTATCCCATACGGATTTCATACATTTCTTTAAAATATTATTTTTTTTGCATAGTTACTTCTTCCTAAAAATACTAATAACTTAGAACTACATGAAACCTTTAAGAATTTTATACCATATTTATTAACTAGCCTCAACCCCAAGATAAATGTCTCATATTCATTCACATTATTAATAAATAATAAATTAATTTTAGAAATTTGTTGGACATAAGGTAATTTTACTTGTTAAATTACATTATTCTAGGATAATTGTGTACTTGTTGATTATAAGTTCTTGTTAAGCTCTTATTGGTGAATTTTAACATGTATTTTGGCCTTGTTATTCCATGTGTTTTATCTTCCCTTTCTCTCTAATATTTCATTTTATCCCTATATATTTTTATAAACTATATACTATATAGTTTTGGGTCACTTGAACTATAAACTATATGGGTTTGGGTCACAAGGAATGTACACTATATAGTTATGGTATAGGCTTTTATAGACTTATTTTATATCTCTAGTGCTTTAGGTTCCCTATTTTTAACCTTTATAAGATATTGTGTGTTACAATGCACATAATTTTGGTCCTAATTTGAATTTGATAAGTCTATAGGTTCAATAGTTCATATAGGAGAAGGAGTTTGAATGTAAATGTTGCTAGTGATAAGTGAATTGAAAATAAGAATAAATATTTTCTCTAAAGAATATAATATTAATGTTTAGAGGATAATTTGATTGAAGATTTAAATCTTAATTTGCATTATCCCACTTATTCATGATGGTGTGAAAATTCATATAGGGAATATGGATTGCACCCAAAAATTAATTAATGAATTATAATGAGGTATATATTCCAAATTTTTTAAAAACATGTGCCTAATAATAATGGAGGAATAACACATGAACCTCATTGAATCCCTTATTATTAATTGTTATTCAATGAGTTGTTAGGGTTGTAGAGAACTAAGTTTCATAGATAAATGCACATAATTTGGGAAAATAAATCAAGGTTCTTAGAGACTCAAAGTGTTGGGTATAATATCCAAAGTTTAGTTTTACATTTTATAATTTTTAGTATTACGTATGGTCATGTATATTTTAATAAGAAAACCTAATTAATGTGTTGAAATATAATAATTATTTGTTAGTATTCTAATCATTAAATTATGGAAATAATTTAAGTGAGTGGTTATATGGGTAAGTAGTTAAATCTTGTGAAAATAAAAAGTTGGGTTTATTATATAAAATTGATTTAAATAGGTATTATAACAACATTATATAACACAAGTTTCCATCAGTAAAATTATATGGTATATATCATTTTTATACATCATGGTTTTATCCATTTTATATTAGTGGCATCATAGCTATAATGACAATGGGTTGTGATAATGGTGGAAAATATTAAATTATGTATGAAGAGCATGTGAAGAGAAAGAAATGAATAATGAGGAAGGAGAGAAAGGTTTTTATTATTTATATTTAAGTTATTTTTAGTAAGATATTTGTAAGTTATGTTTTTTTAAGAGATGATATTTGAAGAAATAAAATTGTATGAGAGGAAACAAAAATTCTTGAGAGAATAAATATATTTAAAAATATTGGTTTAAATTAGGTGATAAAAAAAATTTGATTACTTGAATGGTTGAGAGTGAATCAAAAAATATAATGGTGAATTAAGTATTTCTCTTTTATTTTGAAGAATGAAAATATGGGTTTAAGGTGAAGGGACAACAATAATAATGATTTTTTTTTTCATGTGGAATTGAAACAGTATATGAAAATTGCTTTTGGTAGTCCAACTTGGTGAAATAACATTAAAACTAATAAACATCACATGTGGCAACAAAAATATTGTATTAAAATAATTAAAATAGAAAATGATTGCAATGGCTTTAAAAATTCATCCATAGCATGAATTAACTATTATAAATGTTTTAAAAGAATTATAAAACAAAAATAAATCTACCTAAAGTGCCTTTATTTGAAAAAGGCATGGTTTCTCAATAAAATAAATATTACAAAGCGGGCTAAAGCAAGAAATAAATCAAATTCTGGTTGATTAATATTTTCTACTTTGTATATGTATTTATTTAGGTACTAGTAATAAAAAGTTAGTTCTAATAAATTTTTTGTGCCATATATTTTTGTGTTAAATTTATTATTTATTTTTTAAGTTTAAACAAAGGAATGGTTAATTAATTATATTAATAATTAAAAAAAAAAAAAAAAACCTTAAGTGCCTTTATTTGAAAAAGGCATGGTTTCTCAATAAAATAAATATTATAAAGTGGGCCAAATAAAGCAATAAATCAAATTCTAGTTGATTAATATTTTCTACTTTGTATATGTATTTTTTTGGGTACTAATAATAAAAATTTAGTTCCAATAATTTTTTTGTGCCATATATTTCTATCCAATTTTTTTTAAAGTTTAAACAAAGGATTGGTTAATTAATTATTACATTAAAAAACCATTTCCAATATAAGTGTAGTTTAATTGGTTGAAACACTAAGTGGAGACATTGTAAGTGGAGAGGTTATAAGTTTAAATCTAAGTTCTATTTATTTTGCAAGTAGAAAAATTATAAGAACTAGCATACACATATAGAGTATTTATATATTTGTAAAATTCATATATTAAGTAGCTATGTATAAGACTTGGTAAAAGAAAGGTTTTTCAAGGTATTTTTGCATGTAGTAAAATTACAAGAACTAACATGCACATATAGAATAAATGCATGTTTGTAAACTTCATATATTAAATATTTATGTAGAATACTTGGTAAAAGAGGATTTTTTCATGTATTGAGAGTATATTAGGTCAATATTTATATTCCTATGAATTTAAAAATAAATATGTCTAACTCACATAATTTTAAGTCATTTACCCTATGCATATGCTATTTTTTTATCATTTTGAATTTTCATGAAGGTAGGTGTGTGAACACTTGTTTTATAAGTTTTAAAACACTCCATGTCTACGATTTTTTTTATATTTTAGTTTGGAAATACCCGTTTTGTTTTTTAATAGAAAATATTAAAAATTGAGAAATAATATGTTTGTACTATAAAATAAATGCATATGTGATTTGTATTGAATATCTTATTTTAATGTTAGATTTAAAACTGAGATTTTTTTATGTGTACAAATGGATGTAATCCCATACCTTTTTTTACACTAGTACCATAAAATTTGAATCATATTATATTTTGGGATACAATCCCATCAATATCAATATAGTTGAGAGACCCAGATACCCACCCATATTGACTTTCTTAGTAGCTCAAGGTAGTTGAGTACATGACTAGTTAATTGACAAGTTATTAAAATATTTATGTGTTATATATAATTGGTTCATATTATGATCTTATTATCATTAATTTATTATGTTTTTATTGACTTGTAATATTTTATTTTAGTTTTATTCAATTTGTGGTATTTTCAACACTTTCAAATATATAATTTTCTGGTTGAAATAATTTTATTCTCTATTTAGCTAGGTATCCTTTGTATTCTGGATAACTTATATTTATTTATCCTCCTTAATTTTATATCTATCTTCCATTTTTTTGAAATTTCACAAGGTTTTCTGAGACTGTAGTAGTGTAATATTGGATAATATAGAATGTAGTATGTTATTGGTTTGACTAGGAACATAGTAAATTAATAGTAATTTACTTTTTATGGGTTATTTAACCCTTTTTTGTCTTATAATGATTGTGAATTTTTTTAATATCCTTTAAAAAATTATGTGTAATATTTCTTACCAATAGGGTATTATTTTGAATTTAATAAGTATATAAATACATAAGTGCTTACATGCATTTAGGGAGAATATATTCACACTAGATCTATTTATTGAATTTGTAAAATCAAGGAATTCATTTATTTAGAGTGTCACCACTCTACCAAAAGCATAAGTCAATAATTTAACTAAAAGATATATATTTATTACTAGTTATTGTATTCATTGAAATATAAGGGTTGGGACACTTGAATGGTACATGATTGCTTGTTAAATTGTAATATACTTGAGTGTTAATTATAAAACTATAAAATTCCTAGAAGCTTGATAATAATGGATTATAAAACAATATCCTTATTAACCCCTCTAGTTATTTTTGATATTTTGAAATGTGTTGTGAGTTAAATAGGGTTTCAACAAATGAGATAAATTTCTTAATGAATTATAGTGAATTCTATAACTCTTAGTGAGGTTTTAGAAGCCAAGAGTAGAGGAACATGATTTTATTTTTATTTTTTAAATATTAAAATTTATAGGAACATATTGTATACAAATAAAATTTTAATATTATAAATTTAGTGATACTTTCTCTTAAAATAGCTTATTAACACATTAATATCCTTGAGTGCATGCCTTAAAGGTGCATTGAGAATGGGGCCAATTTAGCTTGTGGTAATTTGTGAGATATTTTTCATATTATCCTATTACATTATTAACACTATTAATATGACCTCCTTAAAGTCTCTATCCATATTTAGATATTAAAATTGAATATTTATAGTATCTTAGTCTTATAAATTTGAAAAATATCAATCAAGGCTACCCTTCAGTTCTAGACCTCCCTTCTACCAAAAATATCACATTCACCATGTAATTATCCAAACACTTATCTCTTAGTTTTATTAATATCATTATGATGACCTAGGTCTCCTGTACTACATAGAAATGTTAAAATCTAATAAACATAATTCACTATCAGTTTTAGATCCATATTTTTTCTAGCCTTTTGGACACTACTAGCCATATAGGGACAACACCACTACTGATAGTGTCTAGATACTTATCAAGTATCTAATTATGAAAATCCATCCAAATTTCATATGTTTCAAAACCTATGCGTTGACCTATTTGTCTTATTGAACCCTATTATGAGATATTTTAAAAAGTTTTATTATAAATACAAGTCTAAGACTTATCATTCTTTGTCTAACAAATACTGAGAAAATGCCTACTAAACCTAAATCAATAAACTACACAACCAATCTATTATACCCTATTTATCCCTATTTTCATATTAAGTATAAGAATAATCATATTACAAGTCTAAAGCATTCAAATATTATCCCATAAATGATGTTTATCTAGTTACAAGCTATAAAACTTCATGCATCATCATATAGTATATTTCACCTTTGTACATACAGTTTCCCACACATAGTAAAAAACTACATAAGGCCCTACTTGGAGTATTGGATATGTAGACATTCCACATTAACATAGGGGTATTTAGGGTCATCTCAACACTATAATACCACTAACACATTTTTATCAAACCCATTTTAAGGGTGAATAAGAGTGAAGAGATAGGGTTTGATAAATTTCCAAAGAGAGACAACCTATATCCTAAATATGAATATATCAGTAAAAAGCCAACAAAAACCCCATAACAGTTAAGTTGGTCACATTCATATCCATTCATTAATCTATATTGGACACCTACATCATAGTCAAATAATATCATCGATAGTAGTGTTTATGTATGATGGTAGTGTCTATGACTATAGAGGTATAATTTTAATAATCTAAAAATTGATCCATAATATTGATCTTGTATACTTTACACCTGTTTCTATCTAGATATACATGCATAAAATAAACTAGTTAAGTATTATTTTTCTTTGATATTATAATAAATTTAAAATATTTATAACTAAGTACTTTATATATTTATCACATCTTAGTATTATAATTCATAATATTCATTTATCTGAGTTTGTAATTAATTGGAATTATATAGATTAGTTTTTCACCCTTGTGCTTGAACTATTTATATATTATCAACCCTATCCTACACATCTAAAAATTTAAGGTTAAACACCATTTTTACCTTCAGTCTAATTCTTATCCATATTTTATAGATTCCCTATATCCTATGGTATCAACCTATATGGTACTATATATTTTGTGCCTTTATCCTTTATGTACTAATATTGATTAGCCTGATATAGTTCTAACTTTATATTCTAACCTTTATATTGTACTAATCTAGTTGATACCATACTATACCAACCAACATCTTCCAACTGTATCCACCTAGTTGATACTACCAACTTAAAGTTTAGGTTTGGTTTCAAGTATTGGAATATATATATCTGTGTGTGTGTGTGTGTGTGTGTGTGTGTGTGTGTGTGTGTGTGTGTGTGTGTGTGTATACATACATACATACATATATATATATATATGTATATATATATATATATATATATATACATGCATATATATATATATATATGTATGTATGTATGAATGTATGTATGCATACATATATGTATGTATGTATGTATGTATATATATATATGTATATATGTATGTATGTATGAATGTATGTATGCATGCATATATATATGTATGTATATATATGTATATATGTATGTATGTATATATGCATGCATGCATGTATGTATGTATATGTATATATGTATGTATGTATGCATGCATGTATATATGCATGCATGCATGTATGGATATATATGTATATACATGTGTGTGTGTGTGCGTGTGTGTGTGTGTGCATGTGTGTGTGTACTATCATAGTACACACACACATGCATGCATGCACGCATGCGCATGTATGTGCACGCACATGTGCACACACACACACACACACACACACACACACACACACACACACACACACACAAGGGTCATATTTTATTCCTAATAAAATATATATCACATTAATACAGTTTACTTATTCTCACATTTGTTCCTTAATAAGTATTTAGGAGAGTTAGTTATTTATAACCTTATCTTGGAGATGTTGTATTTTGGTGTCATTTAAGCTCAATAGGAGATGTCATTTTGAGTTCATAACTAAGTATATCTATGTCATCATCTAAAAATTTAAGGTCTTAAACATAAAACATCTCTTTCAAATCTTCACTTGAGACAAAGGAGGAGGTTGAAGCATCAATGGGTCCACCCCAAGGTAAGTATTTTTTATCTATATATTCTTTCCTTTAATTATTATATTAGATGTTTTATATGGATTTTTTAATGTATGTATGCATAATTTCTTAGGCTCTTCCTTATACTAAATAATATAATATAGATATAGGATTGCTAAGGTTTATGTATATCACCTTAGGTTGCATAGACCCCCATTTGTTTATCATTTGAACTTATCTTATTCATAATCATTTTCCCATCATTTAGTTTACTTATAACCCTATACAACCATTTAATTTTTTTGAGCTATAAGTAGAGTTATAACCTTGTGTCATAGGCTTAGGATTTTTAACCCTTTCTTATTAACATTTGAGATTTAGGTTACTCTCTACTAAATCTATAAATATCATAGGTCCTTACCCACTTTTCTAGGTATGCATAGGATTTATCTAATTGACATTATTTGAGTCCTAGTCTATTGAGAGGGAGGATAATTTTAGATCATCCTATCCCATGCATACATTTTGGTGAACCTGACATAAATATTATCCCTCCTTTAGTTTTATTAGTTTAATGCTTAATTTTTTAGCTTCTTATAAACATATTCTAAATCATCATATATATTTTAGTTCAACTATATCAGCCAACCTAATACCATTTTTTATTTTTATCAATTTTATCAAAAACCTTGATACTATTCTTTGTCTATTTAACAACTATATCATCTAGCTTGATACCATTCCCTATATATTTATAATTATATCATCTCACCCAATATTATTTCATATATATATCTACTAACTATATTAACCAACATGATATCATTATGTGTTTATCCAAAATGTATCTACCAATCTAATACCATTATGGTTGTTTTGAACTATATCAACTAGCCTGACATAGTTCTATTTGATTAGTTTTATATTTTGATTGTATCATCCAACCTAATACCATTATGTTTACTTTTTCAGTTCATTACATGATGTAAAATTTATTTTTGAACTTATATAATTTTCATATTTATGTTTGATTTAATTCATCAAAACTATGCTTTAATAGTTTTAAAACTAATCAGAGTTATTTTTGTCACCCAATTTATCATCATTTTTACTTGATTTATGGTGTGAGGGGCACTACCATAATTCTCAAGCCATCAGACAAAAATTTATATGAAATTTATTTTCCATGCACCTCAATGTATATAGTAAACACATAGGATATATATTTATAACATTTTATCATATCCCCATCCTATCCTACAATTATATGGGTAATAATTAGTGAAATTTAGTATCGATATAGCATTTATTTTAATCTATTTCCATATTGTATTAACTAAGTAATTTTAAGTTTTATGACCATTATTGACTTATAGTAAATTATACACACTAGTTGTATTTTAATAAGTTACTTCATGATAATGATATGTTAATTAGATTTGATATGAAATTATTCATCTTATGTTACTTACAAAGCTTGTAAGTAACATTTGTATGTTTGATAGTTTTTAGCATGTCATATTAATTCTTGGTTGTTGCAGGTTGAACTAGTCAACTCTATGGCTAAGACATCACATTTGATTGTAAAAAGGTTTGTTATTTTCATGGTTTAAATGAGAAATATATTCAGTAGTTATATGTCATTAAAATCTAATAATTTTAATCATTTATTTTGTTAGTAGATAGTGCTTGGATATTTTATAAATGACCATTGAGTTTAATGAGATACTAACTCTAGCTTTTGGTCTAAAGTCAAAAAAGCAATTATTAATATTTTTATGGAAGACCTTGATTAAGTTCAATCATAAAAATTATGGGTTGGACCTAAAATTAGGTCAATGTCATGATTGATCAATTGTTTTTTAATCTCATGTGGGTTTCTAGACCTTTGAGAACCTAATCAAGGTGATAACAATGTTTTATCTTGATAATTGTGCCTCATCAAGGTAAAAAAATTAATCATTATTTAGTGGGAATTAGAACCCTAATTTTTTATTGGATTTCAAATTGATTTTTTTAATCTATTTTTCTTGGCATTTAGTAAACATTGACTTATTTTTGGAAGAAATGGTGAACTTATAGGGCTTTGGGAAATTCATGGAATTTTTACTTGAGGAAAATGTGGAATAAATTTATAATTGTGTTCTAGATCTATAGATACTAAAAATATGATTTATGTATCATCTCAATCTTGTATACATGGAAAATACCTATCAGGGCTTCACCCTTTAATTATAGACCTTCATGCTAAAAGGCTCACATTTACCATTTAAATATGCCTAAATGTTTATCTTGTTCCATAACCATATCATTTATAATGACCTAGATCCACTACACTATATATAAATACTAAAACCTAATATATATCTTTCATTGTCATTTTTAGATACTCAATAAATTCTTATCATCATGAACACTTATGTCTTATATAGGGACACTCAAATTGATGCAAGTGTACAAATTATTATCAAGTGTACAGTCCTCAAAATTAATATAATTTTAATATATTTAAAATCTAATGGGTTGATGAATTTATTATATTTAACTCTTCTATAAGATATTTTCAAAAGGTCCAGTATAAATAAAAATCCAAGCCTACTCATTATTCATATAAAAATACCAAACAAGAACCTATTCCATATCACTCAATCAATTTCACATCTGATTTATACTTAACTATTCTTCCCTATATTTATATAAATCATAGGATTGGTCATATTATAGTTCTGAAGCACTCAGAATATCCCATGAGAAGTATTTGTCAAGTTAAAAGATAGGTCATCCAATGATCTTGCATATAGTATGTTTCACCCATATGCACACATAAACTCACACCTATAGGAAAAATACACATTTCTAAGGCCATCCTTAAAGTATTGTCTATGTAGGAAAAACTCATTAATAGAGGGGTCCTTTAAGTTAGTTTGACACTATAATCCCACTAACCCATTTGGTAAGGTACAAAGATGAAGATCTAGGTTTTGATCCATAAATAATGATATACATCATGTGTACATGAATAAAATACATCAATATAAAGGTGAAAAAAACTCAAAAATCTCCAAGTGGTCACTCCAAAATATAGTGAATATTTTTTTATCAAATAGTTCTATTGGGATTATGACAACTATATTGATGTAAATGTCCCAAGGTTGACACAAGTGTCTAGGCCTCAAGAAACAATATTTAAATAATCTAATGAATAGATCCTAATCTTGTCCCTACCTATTTCCACCTATGTACATCTCATATCTACCTATGAATTTATAAATACAATAAGTATTATCTCTTCCTAGTGTTTATGCAATCAAACTAGTATTTTAGATGTGCTTTTTATATTTAACATAGCTTAGGATTTTAATTCAAAATATTCATTTATCCAAATTTTTTGTTAATTGGATTTCTCTAGAATAGTTATATTCATCCTTGTGCATTTTTTATTATACCAATTTAACCCTAAATCAAACACATATCTAGAAAGGGTTAAACATTTTATGAACCCTACCACTAAGTCTTCTTATGCAAATTTTTTTTCTCTAGTGTTTTTTAGCTTCTTGGGGTTTTATAATTTGTTTATGATCTATTATATTCTTTATTTTACCAAATATAAAATAAAGGTTTTCACCATGGCACCATTTGTAATATAAAGCATAATCTATGAGAAAGAAGAGGTATATATTTATAAATCCATAGATATTGAGAAAAATCAATTTCAAATGTTATCAAGTGAAAAAAATCAAGCATGTTTGACCCTTTTCATTGGGAAACATACCCATAAAATTTATAATGGTCACCATCCCATGCCCATTATTCACCGATGGCCTATGTTGGGTTCTATGATCCATAGCATTAGTAACCAAAAAGGCAGGTCCTCACATCAAGGTGATGGTCACCATGTTACAAAAATTACTAAAATAAATTTGGATATACATGGCCCAAATTTTTATTTATTTAATCATGAAAAGTTTTGTAAATTTCACAAGGATGTCATGACGTCTCTACAAACATCAAATTTTGAGAATGTTTCTCCATGCAAAATAATAAAATTACTAAAGGTTCCTAAATTTAAAAATGACACACCCATTATTAATAATATGAACACCAATATTCCATCACTTTATTGTGATATTTTTCATAATATTCAAAAGGACATCATGGCTTCCTTGAAAACTACAAATAGTGTACCCTTTTTGAATGTTCTAACATTTGAAAACAATATGAAATTAACAAAGATTTAAAAGGAGGTACCATTATTAAATATTACAAAAACATATGCATGACATACCTTTACCAAAGTTCCAAAGTTTTCAAATGATGTACCATTATTAAAGGTTTTAAGGTCTCCAAAGTACATACCATTATGAAGTTTTTTGAATGTTTTAAGTGATGAAATATCAAAAAAAATACCTGTAATGATGAAACATTCATTATTCCCATGTTCCAAATATATGGTGAATTACAACCAATGATTACATCTTTTCAAAATTTTAAAATTCCTACTAATTTTCTTATGTCTATGATGAGTACTATAAGAGATCGCTAAAGGCAAGTTTCACTTGTCAAAGTACAAATGTCATCTTACAATGCTACTAATAATGATAAAATTATCCAAAATCAATTTATTTCAATATGTGTATTTGAATATCCATATCCACAAGAGTTTATCATGATAATATTACCTTCATTTTTTATCTGTGAAGATACTTCCAAACATATAATTAAACATGTACATATTTTGAAAATTGGGTTAAAAATGGGTGAATATTGTTAAAATCATTTCATATGAACATTATACATAAAACTTGTGATTGGTTATATAATTTATCAAATGGTTCCTTAATTACATTAAAGAAATTATAAGATGTTTTGTTCTCAGTATTTAATACACACAATCTGCCAAAATTTAAATTTGGAACATTTTTAAAACATTAAAAAACATGACGAAGAATATCTTAAAGATTATACTATTAAAAAATATATCATATTACTTAGCATATCAACCTTAAAATTTGGAAATACAATTCCTATTTATTATATGTATTTCTCCTACACTAAAGGAAAGGGAATTACATAAATGGTATACCTTATTTACCCACCTATACATGGATATGCATAGATATTCTTGTTTCCTACTCAAATATAATAAATAATTAAATATATATCCTAGAAAGTAAAAAGGCTTTGTTCATGATACATATGATGGGGAAAATTTATCAAGTGAATATAATGAATAAACATATGATATGTTGAATTTTTATATGACACCTTTGCAAAGTTTACTTAATATAGGACCAATATCAAATGGTCATACTCCACAACCACACTTCAAAATTAACCAACCAAAAAACATCCTCGCCAAAAGGATTTAACAATTACATTATTCATGGGTGGATATTGTTTTCACCATAACCATATTGATCCTATAGATAAAAAAACATTTTGTAATGAAATACATTTGGTACAATTTAGTTTTAACATCAAAGCCTTACATCATAAAGTAAATTGTAAAGGAATCATTGGGATACACAATATTACCAATTTTGTGTGGTCCATGTGTTATCCAAATGAAAGTGTGGGTAATTCCTTATACAACTCAACACAATTTTACATTGGGTACATTTTGGCTATACAAAATAAAAGATAAAAATAGATTAAAATCAATAAGGAATTTCATTTTCATACAAGGGAATATTAGATCACATACCAAACAATGGTGATGGTAATTATATTAAGAAAGGAGATAAGAGGAGCATGTTGTGAACCTTTTTCACTCAAAATTATCTAATCATAACAAACTTGATCCATTTGATGCACATTTATCAAAAAAATAAATATTCTAAAAATATATAAAAAATTAAATATTTAATAAAATAAAAAAACATTAAAAAAATACAAAAATATTTAACACTCATGTGTTTACTAGCTCATTGACATCTATGTTTGTTTACTTTATGTTAGTAGATAACATGGAATTTATTTTCAATATACACATATAAATTTTACACATAATTTAGTGTGATATATGAATACATCTAACCTATGATACTTACACATATATGTGTTGGACCTTTCCTCTTCCCACGTGGCATAATACATTGGGGTAATCTACTTCCTTAATCATGATTGATAAAAGATATATTATTTTATGGTCACATTTCTATTATCATTTTAGCTTATATAATAATGATTACACATGTGTATACTCATGGTTACATCTTTCATAATATACTTGATATTTTATGTTACATGAAATTTTTGTTAACACACACACACACACACACACACACACACACACACACACACACACACACACACACACACACACACACACACACACACACACACACACACACACACACACACACACACACACAGACACACACACACACACACACACGCACGCACGCACACGCACAAGCATATGCACACGCACACGCACACGCGCGCACACACACGCACACACACACACACACACACACACACACACACACACACACACACACGCACGCGCGCACGCGCGTGCATGCACACACGCACTCGTGCACATGCACACACACACACACACACACACACACACACACACACACACACACACACACACACGCACGCACGCACGCACACACATGGAATAGTATTATATGCTTATGATTGTTTCTTATATTTCATTTATTCACATTGTAAGTTTATTGAGTGTCTTTTTCTTACTTTATATTGTCTTTTTTATGAAATATTTAATTATGTCCCTTACTTATTGGTCCATGTGCCACTATATGTTGATTTATTTTTATATATGGACATTTGAATATGTCATTTATTCAAGTTGGTCGAATTTGAATATGCCCCTTGTTTTTGTTCTCCATAGACCCCTTTTTGTGTGGTATTGAGTTCTCTTGTGTGTGTGAGATTGATCATTTGTTTATCTTGTAATTTTAATTTTTAGATGTTTAAATTATACATATCATGAATATTAGGGATTGACATGATCATAAATTATGGGCTTTATTGATAGATATACCTATACATGTTACTCATATACGCTACATGATTCATACATAGATTATATAGTCATTTTATCCTTTTGAGGTAAGGTAAATCCTAGATCCCATTATTCTCACTTCAAAATGGGGGAATATTACTGGGGTTGTGTCATATATACATGATATACACACTTTTATAATTCACATAATTTCTATAATTTCATTAAAGTTTTCATTTTTTAGATATACACTTGGGCCAAAATCCTATACACATTGTACTAATTTTTATAGATTTGGGACATAGTTTTTCATATTTGTGATAGATATTATTTATATTTTAAAATTAGATGTTACATTTTGATATATATTTAAACTTGATACACATTAAAGGTTCATATTCCATGCAAGTTCACCAAAAAATTACAAATACATATTCAAACTTATTTACCAAAAGCACCGATACTTTACCAGAAGCACCATTTTCATTAGGAAGCATTATTTTGAGCCTTTTATATCTCTAGAAGTTATCCAAATTTATTATTTTATTTTATATATAATGAGATAAATAGCCTAAAATTAATTCCATTTTATAGTTTGAGTTGGCTATATCACTTATCTTGTGTTTTAGTGTATTGTCACTTGAGTTGTGTAATTGAGATTCAATGATCTCAATTGTCATGTCACAACTCACCCTTAGACCAAAATGGGGGAATAATTACCTTATAATATTCCTTTTAAAATTTAATTTTTTTAATTTTGAACCTATCTCAAATAAAATTCTTCATGAAGAAGCATATTTACCAAGTTAAAGTACTAAGGGGAATATGGTTGCATCAACACACATGTGTACTCCTCCCTTGCTCTCTTTCTATTAAATCATTTAAATTATTTAAAAATTTAGAATATATGTATTGATTTATAATTTAAAATGCTCTTGTTTATAGGTCTTACATTATAAAACACTCAAATTAGGCTCAAGCAAAGGCAAGAAATTTTATACATACCTAGGTACACATTTCTTTCCTTTAAACTAGTAATTTCATCCTTATGCATTACTATATTGGGTGGGAGGGGTAATTTTGATAAAAAAATATAAATTATATAAATTCTCAATATTTTATACTTTTAAAATACATATTATGGATCTACCCTTCAGTTCTAAACCTTTCTACTGAAGAAAGTCTCACATTTGCCATATCAATATGCCTAATTTTTTTTATCTTAAGGTCCAACCATATAATTATTGATGACTTAAATCTCCTAAACTATATAGAAATCATAAAACCTGATATATATCCTTCACTAAAAAATTAAAATCCTCAATATATTCCTATATTATTAGACACTTTCATCCCATATAGGGACACTTGTGTCGATGCAAGTGTCAAGATTATTATCAAGTGTCTTGCCTAAAAATTCATCTAATTTTAAAATATTTTGAATCCTATGGGTCAACCCATATGACATATTTTAAAAAGGTATGGTATAAATAAAAATCTAAGACTATTAATTATTCATCTAAAAAATACCAAGAAATCACATATTCAGTCTCATTCAATCAATTTCACAACTAAGTTGCACTACCCTATTCTTCCCTATTTCTATATCAATCATAGGAGTAGTCATATTATATATTTGAAACATTCAAAGAATAACCCATAAGAAATATTTGTTAAGTTATAAGAGAGATAATTACATTCCCTTACATATAATATATTCCACCATTATGCACACATGAGCCAACACTTTGGGGATAATTCCATATGTTTGAAACCCTCCTTGGAGTATTGGCTATGTAGGATTACTCATTAATAGAGGGGTCAATGAGATCAACTCAACACCATAAACCCAATAACCCATTTTTGGTAAGGTATAAATACCTAAGGTGAATAACTAGGGTTTTATCCCAAAATATTTATTTATATCATATATGCAATTTATATCATATATGCAAAAATAAAATACATCAATAAAAAGGAAACCAAAAACCTAAAAAATTCTAGATGGTAACTCTAAAATGTTTTAAATATTTCTTACCAAACAGTTTCATTAATACCATGACACCTACATTGGTGAAAGTGATCCAAGGCTAGCACAAGTGTCCAAGCCTATAGAAATAATATTTAAATATTATAATAATTGGATCCTAATTATTTATTTATATATTTCTACCTACTTCTTAGATCTACTTGTGAATTTATAGATAGGCTAAGCATTATCTCTTCATGTTTATGCAATCAAACTACTATTTTGGATGTACTTTATACATTTATCATAAATCATAATTTTAATTAAAAAATATTAATTTATTTGAGTTTTTAAATTAATTGACATGATTTAGAATGAAATTATTCATCCTTTTACATAATTTATTCTTCCCATTTAACCTTAAACAAAATATATATCTAAAAAGGGTTAAAATAATAGGTTTGTGGAACTTAATAAACTCCTTGATTGGAGGCATTTAAAATATTTTCATGTATGATACACCCCATTAAAATCATATAGGTTTTCACTTTCAATGGGTTTTTATACAAAAAAAGGAACACATGAAGGAACCAAGAGGAAGATAAAGAGAAGAAGGGGTTGTGGTTAGCCATTTCACTCCTATGTAAGTATAATTTTATAAACCCTATAATTATATTCTAAAAGTTTTAAATATTTTGGAATCTTGTAACTAATGCTATTAATTTTTATAGTATACATTTGTATATGAATGTGAGTAGTCTCACACACACACACACACACACACACACACACACACACACACACACACACACACACACACACACACACACACACACACACACACACACACACACACACACACACACACACACACACACACACACACACACACACACACAGAGACACACACACACACAGACACACAGACACACACACACACACACACACACACACACACACACACACACCATGTATTGATATTAAATTTATAGTTTTTCATGTTTTTTTCAAGAAGGTTTGGTGAAATTTCTATTTGTAAATTGAAAGTCATTTCAATTAGAATATTATGAAGTTTTCACCTTCTTATGTACTAACCTAAAAGGAATTCTATGTATTTAATAGTTATCATATGTAAATTATTTTGAGGTATTAAAACACATTAAATCACATGAACTTCACATGAGGTGAATGGAAAGAAAAACAAAAAAATATATTTATTTTTAGTTTGAAATTCAAATGAAAATCCCTATAACATAAGGCAATGAACTCTTTTGGGTTACTTGATATTAACTCACCTCATTCTATGAGGTTTAATCCCTGATGGAAATGTCACATCAGTCATTAAATGGACTTTTATAACATATTATAAAGTATCTAGATGCATTAACCAAGAAGAACCTAATATTTTGATAAATGATCATTAAATTGGTGTTAATATAAGGCCTTGAATTAAAGCATTTTGATATGAAAATTTAAATGTGCATGTATTATTTAGGTATGATTGATTAATATGATGATTTATCCATTTTTTATGGGAATTAAATGAATCTTGATTTGATAAATCAAATGTGTATGAATTATTCAGTATGATTGTTGAGTATGCTAAATTAGCCATTTTATATGGTAATTGCTATGGTAGTTTCCTCTTCTTTCACTATTTGTGAAAAATAAATGTTATTTATAGAACTTATAAAATGGTAGTATATTTTATCATGAATCCCTAGGTTTTTAGTGGTGAAATTATTTAATTTGGATCTAATATATATTTTATTTAATTATATTTAATATAGTACACATTATTCATAGAGTTGTAATGATTTGCTAGTGGTGAAATTATTAATATTTGGAATGATGTGTAAGTATGTCAATTTCAGAAGATGTTTGGTTTTATATATCATATGTGATGATGAAATTTTTTATCCATTTGATTTAATACTCTTATAAGGGCACAATGGATTTTGGAAAGTATACCCGTTAGTTTTTATTGATGTCACTCTACGTTGTTTTTCATTCATGGTTAATAATAGGAGTAAAGTGAATTTTAGAGTCATAAAAGAGAAATTCTATTTTTTAGCATGATTTCACCCTTATGAAAATTGGTTAATGTGAGACCATTTGGTTGTGAAGCATGAAATGCATGATTGTAGTACCCAATGTAATTAGCCATGTTCTTCTACTTTAATATTGGGGAAATGGTTGTAACACATACATTTAAACCATATTCCCTCCTTTTAAATTAGTCTTGAAATTACTATATCATATTTATAAAATCTTAAATGTTAATAGACATCTTGTTATAATTCTATTTTGGTAGTAAGAAGTTTTCATAGTAGTATAACCTTTATTAAGTGAGTTGTAAGATACACTTGAGATTATCTTAAACATGCACTTAATATTTATTATTATTTCCTTATCTAGTTTTCATATACATTAAATTATGTTTTAAGGTGATTATGCCATCTCTTTTAAAATAATCAGTCCTTTCTTTGGATTGAGTGCATGGTTAACTTTTTGGTTGGAATCATATCCATATTGGTTCTCTATATTATTCTCCTTGCTTATGGACCAAAATAATCAACAATATATTGAAGTGTGAGTCCTATTAGTTGCTAAATATGTCTTTCATCCCAAAATTGTTCATGTTTTTTATATATTTTTTGAATTGAGTATGTTCTACTTTGACTTTCCTTTCAACTTTAATATTATGATCTTTTAGGAATGATATTCATGCCTATTAGGCATACGAACTTGTTATAATCAAAGGTATATTATTCAATAATTTTTTTTAGTAGAGTACCAATTAAATAGTTATGATGTTTATGGTGGTTCAATTCAATAGAACATTCTTTGGTTATCTAATGATTGTATAAACACTTGTCCAAGATTTAGTTTTATTGAGATTATCACAAAGTAATCTATCACTAATTTTTAGCTGTGATATTAATCATCTTGTGATTAAAATAAGTACATTGGGTGGTTATTTGGTTTGAAAGATAAAATTAAACTCACCTTATTAATGAGTTAGCTACTATTATCCTTATTCCTTTTCTGAATATAAAAAATTAAGACCTTAATTATGAGGTAATGTGGTTATTTATTAGCCTTAATTAAATATTTTGAATTTTATTTTATAATTCTAGTATATTTTAATAATATTGTTAGATTTTATTTTGAAAGGATTATGTAGTGAATGTTGGATTAAGTAACTGGGTTGGTTATTAAAAAAATGATCTTGACCTATGTTGGAAACTTTCAAATTAATTTTTTTAGGGCTTGGATCTAGTATGAGATTATACTAGTACATATGGAGTTTGGTTTTTTACTAGTGAATTGGACTGACTATTTGTTCTTGGTAATCAAATAATAGATAAATTCATTATGAGATTAGATTGTGGTTGATAGTAGCTTATTTTATAGACCCATAGTTTTTTTTTCATTTAATTATTTCAATATGGTATTATTAAAATAATGTGTTTTAGTTATAGATATTATATGGTGGTATTTCCATAGAGTGAATTATTTAATAATATCTTAATTTTGATAGATTAAAAGTTTGAATATCTAGGTTAAAACTATTTATTATTTTTATTACTATTTAATTTATGGGGTACTCTATTTAGTAAAAATTATAATGTTTACTTGGAAAGGTACTTCAATATTGCATAGTTGGGATTTTTATAATGTTTCAATAAATTACATGTGGGCCAATTGCATTGGTAAATAAGAGGTATCTAGATGAAATATAGAGGTATATAGGGTAATTAATTTTTGTATATTAATAGAATTATACTTAAATGATTTGACCTTATTTCATGACAAGAATCCTATGTTGTCTATAATCAGTATAAAATTTGGCATGTAAACATGCAAAGCTAAATCTAGTCATGACTTGTGAGGTTGTTAAGGATTCTTGCATGATTATTGAAAAATATATTTTTATAAATAGAAATGTCATATGAAGTATTGATATAGGAAATAAAGTAAGATTAATTATGACATACACAATTTGCATATTGCTTTAGTACACCTTTTAAGACTATTTATAGTCTGGTGTATGAAGTATTGATATAGGAAATAAAGTAAGAATAATTATGACATACACAATTTGCATATTGCTTTAGTACAACTTTTAAGACTATTTATAGTCTGGTGACTTGATGAAGACTAAGTAGTTGGTTGTTTGATTATGAGTAGATTCATTGATTAGGGGAAAGTTTGGTGTGAAATCATAAAGATCATTGTTTATGTCATGAAATATGGTTTTATATTTTAAAAAAATGGATATCATTGATTTTATAAAAATCAGCACACATGTTTTAAGAAATATCATGGAAGGGAGAAATCCTAAATGTGATTTGGCAATTTATGTTAATATTATTTAGGTTAATAATACATATTTAGTAGCCTTGACATATTTGGGTAAAAGGCTATCTTGAATGCACTCTTTATCCCAAGAAGAGTATAGGAGAATGTTGAATTGGCATTTCCTTATTGTGGATCTATAGAATCATTCTTTGAACTTAATAAGGTTAAGGGTTAAAATAAGTTTATTCCTCATACTACAACTACCAATGAATATTTTAATATTATTTTTATGGAATTTGTTACATAAGTTGATAACAAGTATTTTTTATGGAAATCTTTGAGGTTTGAGACTCTTTTTAGAGTCTTTAGAAGAAACTTATTATCTCTACTTTTAAGTAAACATTATTAATCTTTACAAATACCTGAAATGAGTCTAGATAAATAGTGGTCTTTTATAATGGTAGTTAATTATAATGTCATTATAAGAAGATATGCATGTGCAACCAATGTGTGTGTGTTTCTATCACATGGTCAAGTCTTGTTATCATTCTTGATGGTAATTTTTTAGGATCACTATATGGTAAAGGTATAGAGCCTCATTAAGGAAAAGTGTTTATCTTATGGAAAGGAAAATGACCAAAAAGGGTATCCTAGGGATTTGAATAAAACACTTAATCTATTCATTAGTGTATTTGACTCCAAATAATTTAGGAATATAAAAATAACCAAATACACCACCTTGTTACATAATTTTTGGAATCAAATTTAAAATTACTTTAATTGGTGTGGGAAGCTTAAGTATCATAACCTTAAAAATTCATATAAAATTGGGTTGAGTTTGGGGTATTTATGACACCTTTTGGTATCTTTTCATCCATTTTATTTTTTAATGCACTCATAAGTGATTATCCATAATAAGTTACTCTCAATGTACCTTAGAGATAGGATAAAATGGATACAAGAAAGGTATAATACTTTATAGTTCACTCCCTATTGGTCATGTTCATTATTTATGACTATGATCACGAAAAATTATTTATGAAACATGATGAGCTTTGGGTGGAGCATATGTATACATATATTATTCTAACTTTATCACTTTACAAATGCTTTTGTTTATCACACATTAATATACCTAAGTGCATGCCTTAAAGGGTACAATAGGAATGGGGTGGGGTTGGATCATGATACTTTGTGAGATATGCTTACATATTATCATATTAAACCATTAAAACTATCATTATAACCTCTTCTAAGTTTTTATCTAACTTTAAATTACATATATTTCCTATATAAATTATATATCTTTCATATATCCTATGGTATTAACATGGCCTATATTGTATTATGCTAACCTACATCTTCCAACTCTATCATCTTAGATAGTACTATCAGATTAAAGTTTAGACTTGGTTTGTGGTATTATAAAAATATATAGGGTTAATATTCCATTCCTAATAAAAGACATATCATATTCTTACACTTTGATTGTGCTTGCATTGATGCCCTAAGAAATATTTGGAAGGGTTTGTGGTTTAAAGCATTATCTTAGAGGTCTTGTTTATGGTGTCATTGAATCTTAATAGAAAATGTATTTTGGATTACTAAATAAGGATATATATGCATTAATCCAACCATTTTAGGTCTTCAACACAAAAAATATCTTGTAAATCTCCACTTGAGCTAGAGGAGGATATTAAAGTGTTGATGGGTCCACCCCAAGATAAGTATTTTTGTCCTTATGCTCTTTCCTTTAATTTCTTAAGAGATTATATGTTTTTTAATTACTTTGTGGATATATGCATGTATCCTTTCTTATGATAGTCCTTATACCAAATAAGATGGTATAGAAATATGATTTATTAGGCTTATTATATATTACCTTAACTTACATAGCCCCCCATTTTTTTACCATTGCACCTTGTCTTATTTACAATCATTGAAAAATAATTTTATTTACTTGTTCTCATTTAAAATAATTTAATTTAATTTCATATTTATAATCATAGTTAAAAAACTTTACCTTTGTTGAGGTTTAGTGATATCTATATCCTTCTATCATAGTCTTAGGATTTAGAACCCTTTCCTCTTGAAATTTGTGTTGTAAGTTACCATTGAATAATTATATAGATATTCTAAACCCTTACACTCTAATCTAATTATATTCAAAATCTATTCAATTAACCTTATTTGAGTCCTAAAATATTAAAAGAAACAAGATAGTTTAGGTTATCTCAATTCATGCATACACATACTAGTACAATCTTTGTAGTGCTAAGATAATAATGATACAATTTTAGTTAAAAATATGAAACATATCTATTTACCACACTTTTTTAAGGCTATGTTTAAATTGGTGTATGGACCTATTTATAACTTATGATTATGTAAATAATTAATATAATATATTATTATAGCATCTATTTAAAAAATAAAATTATTCTATAATATTACTTAAGGCACTTAGGTTTTATTTTTATTATTTAATAGGGAAAACTTGAATATATTTGAATTTCACATGTTTATGGGTATATGTATTGAATTTTGATGTAAAACCACTTTCATGCATCACATTTTAGCAATACCATACCATTTTATATCCATTAGGGTTAGATATTTATTATATTATGGTGTAATTGATTTTTTTCTAGGGTTTCCTAAACCATTCATGTGTTCCCCAATCATATTAGGGTTAGACCTACATGTTACTATTGTTTCTTTGCTTATGGATTTTTTATTCATGTTAAATATATTTATATTTAATTTCTCTTTTCATGTTTCACATCCTAATTTGTGTTTGTATTATATTATGATTGTGCTTGAATTAGTTATTTCATTTTTAATGTTTTCAATATGGATTCAATAAATGTGATTGTAAAGGATGTATTTTATTTAGGTGATAATAATGTGTGAGATATGTATGATTTGATGATGACTATGATTATGAAGTTGAATTAGAAGAACATTATAGAGATGGTTCAATTGAAAATATTTGGAAATATGATATGCATAATTATCTTGATATTAATATAATTATAAATACATTTAAAGAGATTCATTTATAAAATATTCATATCCTTCTAGTGTTATGATACCTAATGTTGAAATCTTTTCTATCCAATCATCCTCTCTATTTTTTTTTAAAATGTTTTAAATGATGATGTCCTTTCACATGTTCTATCTACTCAAATTGATTTAACCTAACCATCTAGGCTTCCTTTAGATCCTTATAATGTTTAAAATACTTATTTAAAATATCCATTTCTGGTTATTTCTACATCCATATAAAATTTTGAAATAACTAATATGATGAATGCAATATGTGAGTTACGAATGAAGGTTTAAGTACTCACTCTAGTTTATCAAAATCATAATACTAGGTTAATTTTTCTTGATCTATTATTAAACCCTTTAGCACATGATATATTGGATTATCATATTTTAAGTGGTTTCATTGCACTTGATTTCAATTTATTTAATGGAAAAGTGGACCATTCTCACCATACTAGGTCCTTATATGTATCTTGCTTGGGTTATGTTCATAGAGATATTTTATTGCTTAATAATTTTCCAATACATTTGAAGGACTATGCTCTATATTTATAAGGACTATTTTAGATAATATGGACTTATCAAAATTCCAAAATTTTGAAAACTATCAGAGATATAGTGGCTTGTATCAATATTTAGTTAGACTTATTATAATTAAATCACATCTATATAATGTATTTGTAATAAGTCCAAATTATTCAAAATCATCATAAATAATTAGTAGTCAAATTTTTGAAAGCCATCAAAAATAAATTGGGTTGTATCAAGAATTAATTGGAATTTTAGTTAGAATTATTATAAATAAATCACATATATATAATGTATTTTTAATAAGTCCAAATTATTTAAAATAAAAAAAAATAATTAGTAGTCAAAATTTTGAAAACTATTAGAAATAAATTGGATTGTATCAAGATTTAGATGTACTTATTATAAATAAGTTACATTTATCTAATGTATTTGTAATAAATCCAAATTATTTACAAAGATAAAAAATAATTAGTAGTTTAATTTTTGAAAAATATCAAAAATAAAGTAAAATTTATCAAGAATTAGTTGAACTTATTACAAATAAACCCATCTATCTAATGTATTTTTAATAAGTCCAAATTATTTAAAATGATCAAAAATAATTAGTAGTCAAATTTTTGAAAACTATCAAAATTAAAATGGGATTTATCAAGAATTAATTGGACTTATTCCAAATAAATCACATATATCTAAGTGTGAAAAATAGTCACATCACACCATTAGAAGTCCCATGGTCATTCTATCTTCAATGAAATTTATATGGCCATTTAACCATTGTTCAGATACTGTACATTTATAGATAATAATCCCATGATTTTTATTTCATAAGGAAAGATAATTCACACATCAATCGGTCCAAACATAGTGAAAATAGCCATTTAATGTAGTCAAGTTTTGATCTTAGGTTTTGATTAACTACTCAAATTACATCATCTACAAAATCCTAATGCCACATGTTGATATGTGATTAGGATACTTGAGATGATTTGGATGCCATGTGTTATTAGTTGATTATATCATGAACTATTTGTTTAATATTTAGATGACATCCTAATAACCATCAAATTTTAGCTCACATAGGCCACATGTCAATCACATAGAAACTTGGTAGTTCAACCATTTTGAATTTGGGATAAGTGTCATGATCATAGGTTATCAAGTCACTTGGAACCTCTTGATGTTTATATAATTTTCCACATAGCCTAGTTACCAAATTTGAAATACATGTTGAAGTCATGATTGCTCATATCTAAGTCATTAAATTGTGTCACAGAACATGATATTGGGTGATCATAGTACTCAAGACTTTTTGTTTTAATTGTTCATATTTTTTCATAGCCAAATCACCAAGATTATTATACATGGCATGATATTGGGCACTTGGTATTTTGTACTTTAAGTTTGTCATAGATAGGATTTACGAGTATCAAGTTGTAGAATACCATTTTATGAGACTTGAATGAAGTGTAATTTGAAAATTGACAAGTTGAAGACCATTTTTTGATATTCAAATCCTTAAGAATAAAATTTATTAATTCATAAATGGAAAATACCCAATTCTATTTTCTAAATCATAAAATGCAAATGTAGAAAAGATGAAGACATTTTCATAAAACTTTAACTATGAAGTGGAAAAACTTAGGACATAAATGCCAAAGTTAAATTCATAAAATGTAAATGATAAAGTGGGGAATTCCAAAGTGTAAACCTTGAAGACCATTTTTTAAACACGAGAATGTCAAATTGTAATTTTAAATGTAAAAAACCTTATGATTAAATCTTGATATGTAAACTATGAAGACCATTTGTTAAAGACCCTTTCACAGTTCATAAAATTCAAACGTACTATTTCAAATACAAAAAGCTAAATATAATTTTGAATACTCAAAATACAAAGTGCACATTCCAATTCACAAAGGTTGAAGGCCTTTTGTTGATGAATAATTGTCAAAGACCGAATTTCCATAGTAGAAAATATAAAACACAAATACCATAGTGTTTATTTTAAGACCCAAAATGTGAATACCTAATTTGGAATACACAAAATGTGAATTTGCACATGAAAAACTCTACCTAAATAACTATAATAATAAAACAATAATTCATATCCTAAGTGAATCCAATAAAACATTTTAGATATCCAATTAAACATTTTACATGACAAAAATATGCACTAAATTTTGAAAAAAACAATTTGTACTTATCATTCCAAACTTAAGGAAACACTATTTCAAGATACCAATGTCATAAAAGAAATAAATAGATCCCAATCCTTTTATCACTATGTTTTAAGATCCTAATGCGATGATGCATTTAAATAGTCTATTACAATGCCTTCCAAAAAATTAGTGAGAAAAAATGAATGACCTCTCCAATTTTTATTTGGTTTTCAAGCGTAGATGATACTATCTATAATACTAGATGGTAAAGAGGTGTTATTTGGGTTTGGATTCCATTTTTTTTCCAAAAAACATGAATAAATTTTGGCTTCTTCTACATCTTTTTTTCTTTCATGAACTGGGATGAACCAATCTATTATGACAACTTATTTTATATATCAATTTATTTATATTATCTCAATATTGCTTTCAGATCTAACAACCCTTATTATGTAGTTAACTCCTATAGAATCATTAGGTCTAACAAATAACATATATCCTCTTTACACATCTTGAGTTGGATCAAATGATTTTTCTTTTTTTACTTCTTGGACCAACATATGTATCTTTAGATGACACTCCAAAATCAAGGACCCTGTCATGAACCATTTTGTACAAATCTCTATGTAGGGGTATGTCATGGTGAGTTCTAAGCCAATAATATCTTATATATTCAACTTCATAAGGGAGCATGTCTTATTTCATTGTGTCATGGATATTTTGGAATTAATATCCTAGATCCTTCCACTTACTATTTTTTGTCAAACCAAATTTATTGAATTGATTTACATACCTAGTCAAACTATCTTTAATTTCATTTTCCCTCTATTTTCTACTTCTATCTGAGACTTTTCAAATAATGGAATCTTACAAATTTTCTCTATTTTTTAAGTCTTTAAAAAGTATTTTCAATAAATAACCTTCTGTAACATTTAGATCACCATTTTATTTTTTCCCCATAATTTAATCATGGGGGACAAATTTCTCTCTTATAGAGTTTTTTCAAAGAATAATGGGTTGACCTTGCTCCATGAATAGAAGAAAATATTGACCTTTTGTCAATCCTAATATTTCATTTTGTCTCTTCAGCTAGTAAGTATTAACATAGGATTTGAAATATACTACTTTTTCAACAAAATATAGCATGAAGTTTCTTATTTTTTCACATGTCCTATAACTATCCATCATCTCTACCACACTCCATACATATTTCCTCTTTACACATTCAAACAAGTTTCTAAATGTGTTATTGATGTCCTCATGGGTATGTTCTATAGGGAGAAATTCAACCTCGACATCGAGTAAAATACCTTTGTAGATAAGGATAGATAAATACTATACCATAAACCTATACAAAAAACTTGATTTTCTAAATTTATAAATGTGATAAAATTACATTTAGTTCCATATAAGGTTAGGCAATTTTTTAATATAATAATGGATGGAAGGAACTACCCATTCTTATTATCCCCACAATAATTGTCTATTTGAAGGTATAGCCTGGAAGGAATATTCTTGAAGGCACCAATTGGTTGTGATTCTTCTATGTATTTCTTGAATTTAGGGTAGTAGTTATTAGACAAAAGTACATCATAAAATGGATATTTTGAAAATCTAGGTTTATATAGTAAAGATACATAAGTATCTAGTATTGTTATTTCCATATAATTCAAACACTTGTTAATTGAGGTGATAGTAAAGTTTGACCCTCCAAGAACATATAGTAAAAAAATGTCCATATCCATCTACACCATGACCATTTTTATAATCCTTTCCATTGAAAACTTTACTATTATATCAGTAACTACTTTGATTTTTGTCATAGTCTGTAGCACAAATGTTTTTTAACATTTCACCTTGTCATGAATGACACTGAGGCATTCTTCAAGATTTTTATTTGAAATTGATTTGTGTGTAATACATTTGTCTTGTAGAAAGTAACTAATTTAAGTGCATCATGAATTCTTGATCGATACAATCTTCTCAGTCTTTAGATAGGGACCTAGAGCATTTTTGTTGAGTAAAAAAAATACATGTTTTAAACCTAGTGAAATCATCAAACTTGGCAATGGTCACATCATGAAAATTAGTTTTCCACATGTTATTGAATTTTGGCTAGTATATTGGATCATATTCCATATATTCTAGTTTTGAATGGATGTAGCGCGTCATAAATTCTTGAGTGAAAGATAATGGAATATGTTGAACATTATCTCATGCACCATCTATATATGCCTATCATGTAAGTCTTCAAGAAATATCTATAAAATCATCTACCAATTGGTCCAACAAATCTTTAGCTTCCATTGTCTTATTTTGTGGATCTTATCTCAACCTCCCTACATGGAATAAAGTTTGTTCCCCATTTTTTTGATAATTTTGAATCTAAAAAAAACTAATTCTCTTTAATCCATATATTTTAAGCCAAACTTACAAATAGATCTTAGTACCTTGAAAATCAATGGTAGTTTTATTTTTCTTAAACAAACTAGTAGAAAGGGCATCTAAAACATGTTTCCTCCTATCTATTGTGGTGGAATCAAGAAACTTTATCCTTGAAAATTTTAGCATCTCAAATTATAATCCTAACTAAGTTTTTTTAGTTAAACATTTCTTTGCATATAGTTTTATAAACTCATTATCTATGCTTGCATCAAAATCCACTTGGCTAAGTGGAGTGTTTGGATAAATTATTTTTTGGCCTAAGTAGTTGTAATCATGAGATAAATTTTTTGGATTCCTTTGCTCTAGGAATATCATGCAAATAATGACTTCATTATCCACTACTTCCTATACATTTTCAATTTGTTTATCCTTTAGTGTCATGTGTTGTAAATTGATTTCTCTAAATTAAATGTCCACTATCTTGTTGGAAGGCCATATAATGATAGGTGTTTTAGTTACCTTTGTACTTCAAGTCTCACAATGTTGTAGAATGTGCCTTATGTAAATTCCCAATTTAGTTTTGATCATTGGGATAGGTTTTCAACAAAAAATCTTCCTTGGTTGTGCAAATTTAGCATAACAAAAAGCATTTTTTTCATCATTTGTAAGAGTTGTACATTTGTGTAACCAATGTACCCTTTCAAAAATAAATTGATTCATCAAGATCAAAAATGTGGTATGATCATTGATATATCTAAATAATAGATCCAAGCAAGAGTTTTATTGTTGCAATGGTTATATATGTATAACTGAACTAAAATTGTTACATCCTTCTTTTATGTCATCCTATATAGAATTTTTTTTGTGACAATTTACATCATTCTTGTGCTCCATATAGTAAAACTATCAACTACATCCCCAAAATTATCTATAAAATCTGTAGGAAAAGGAAGTGGTAGAGTCAAATCAAAAACTTTTGTCACATTAACACTTACACATTCAATAGGTATTTTCTCATTGTGCCATGTGGAAGTGATATTTATGGATTCCAAAGAGTCAGTACCTAGACTTGGAACTTTGTGTATTCTTCCTTCACCAATGACCTTACCATTATTAATGAGAAAAACATAGTCTCCACATTAGAAAGACATTGATGTATGATTTTTCAGCCTAGACATTTGTAAAAGACACGAGATGATTTGTTAATCAGGGTATTTATAGAATTAGTTCAATTTATACTTATATGTAGTAGATAAATATTTATTTATACCATAACAAAAGCTTAAAGATAAGTTAAAACGTAAAAAATGTTAAAAAGGTAATGTATAACACATTTTTTTAACGACACTATTTATGTCAATCTTAAAAAATAATAGATTTTAATATCATATACTACATACTTCAATCCTTATTTCATCCTAATTTCAAGATATCTCCTAGGATATACCTTTAAAACATGAATAAGAGTGGAATAGCTAAGTAGAGAAAAATAGTTAATCAAATCAACATTCAACCATGTATATTAATAGTATACAAAATGATATTGAGGTATGGGGGTTTTAACTAGAATCATGGAAAATGATTAGATATTTATATTTTGGGATTCTATATGTGATTTGAACCTTTGTGTAAAGCCCAAGAGTGTGATGTTATCTCCTAGGAGATACCTTTCAAACATGCATAAGGGTACCTTTGAAGGTATTATAAGGCCCTTCAAAGGATATTTAAAGCAGTAATGGGTGATATCTTGAAGGACCTTATAATACCTTCAAGTGTACCCTTATGCATGATTGAAATGTATCTTCTAATAGACACATTAAAGGTACCATTGAAGGTACTATAATTCCCTTAAAAGCACTATTGGGTGATATCTTGAAGGACCTTGTAATAACTTAGAGGGTACCTTCAAGGTATCTCCTAGGAGATCCTTATTGGACCCCCACATGCCCCATTCAAGATAATATCTTTGAAGACACTATTAGATGATATCTATCGGTATCAAAATCATTAAAGAGGTTACATGTTTGAAAGGTATATCTTAGGAGATACCTTTAAGTTACTATCGTACCCAACATCCCCCACTCTTAAATTTATATTGAATAGGGACCCATTACACTTTAAAGAGAAAGTGGTTTTTATGTGAGAGTTGTTATTGATATTTGAATTCATGATTAATAATAAAAGGTATCTAAAGTTATCATTTCTTGAGTATAATATATTTTTAATATGCATTTCTCTAAGATTGATTAGAATTAACATTTTCCTAGTTATCTTAGTATTCAATAATTCGATTTTGGGGCTAACCTATATATGGTTGTTGAAATAATTATGTGTGCATAGGTTTTTTAAGTTTCACGAGATATAATTCCCCAATAGATCTTTAACATTTTGTTTTTTTCTAAACGTTTATGTAACTTCCTACTTCTAGCTTTTATTTCTTTTAAGATAACTAGTTAACTAGTTTGCTAGAGTGTTTTTATTGCCTCATGTACGTTGATCTTTACTTGGATTTTTTCTTGATTTTACTTAGAGAATTTATAGGTCATCCAAATATACCAAGTGGTGTTTACCCACTTGTCCATAGTGCAGACATCCAATTCCTAACACCATTTGTGTTGAAATTGTCAATCTTACTCGAATTGCACTCAAATGCACATTTTAGGTCAAAATACATAAAAACATGCTAAATGATTTGAGTTTGTCATTTAAAAGTGATAATTTACACTAATGTATCCCTAAATGGGGCAATGTATTTTATGGGATACCTAAATTTGATTCATTTTGAGTCAAAATGATGATTTCACTATTTTGTGCTCTGAATCACTCTTTTCTTCTAATTTGTTAGTACATATCAAGTACCTTTGTTATTTTATTTCAACAACATTACAAATGGGAATACGGTTCAAATTCATCTAACATAACCTTCTAATTCTTCTTGAGTCAAATTACAACCCAATAATATGACTTTCTAACCATTTTGATTAATTGAGGGCCAATTTCCAAAGAATTACACTAAAATTGAGTAATCTTGTTTAAGATAATTAATATCGATTAAGAGCATAAGTAAGAATTCCATGGAACTTATTGAATATCTCAATATTAGAAATTTATTGTAAATATGTTGATTACCTAGTGAAATAATCATATGGGGTAGCATTTATAAGCCATAAATGCATAAAATATCAGGATTATAGGTCTCCTATGCCTCATTAAGACCCTTTATGCCTCCTAAATGCCCCTATATCTCAAATATTTATGAGATATATTTATGGATTTAATTATATAATTAGATTGATTCATAGCCACACATATCATTCTTGAGATGGATGGTCATGGTTGATCCTAATCAATCTCAAAAATCTATAAATAGAGAGGCCATGAACATCATCTTTAAGCCTGAATTATGCAAAGTTATAATTAAAAATTGTTTCCACAATACTTTGCATTGGATTATTGATTTTAGTTGCAATCTTTATTTATAGGCAAATTAGATAGTTACATATCATGAGCCTAGGTTTTATGGAGAACATGTTTTTGAGCTGATCTTGGAGGATGGAATCAATTGGGAAGGTATAGGTTTCTTAATTTCTTAATTTTGGTTTATTTTCATTAAAAAATCCCACATGAATATATAGGCTTAATTTGGTTTATTATTATGCATTTTTCCTTTGATTTATTGGACTAATGTTTGACTAATCATGTTATGTAATCCTCTAAACATTTTGTCACACCCAGTGGGACATAGCCTCACAAATTTGGTCAAATTACACATAAAAGAAACTTAATAACCATTATAATATAGGATCTTAGAGTGTGGAGGTAAACAATATAAAGATTTGAGCAAAAATCTATTTTTTTGTAAGCCACAGTTTTGTTCTCAGGACTGTGTAACCTGGATTGACTTTGTGCCCAACTCATCCCAACTCAACCTTGACTCAACCAAAATTATCTCAAATTACACCGACTCAGCCCCAACTCAGCCCTAAATTACCTTGACTTAGCCCAACTCAGACCTAACTCAGCCCTAACTTACCTTGACTCATCCTGACTTGACCTAACTCAGCCCCAGTTCACCCTGACTCATCCCAACTCAACCCCAACTTGGCCCTGACTTACCTTGACTCATCCCAACTCACCCTAACTCACCTTGAATCACCTTGAGTTGACCTAACTCACCCCATCTCAGCCTTGACTAGCCCCAACTCAACCCAACTCACCCGTGAACCCAACTCACTTGTTAACCCAACTCACTTATCAACTCGAGAGCTAAGTTCTTAATGTCATTTGCTCAAACTCCTGAGTGCTTCAAAGTAGGCCCTTATAATTGTGTTTTTACAGGGTAAGGGGGTAGTTTGAAATTTGGTTTAAATGCTTTTGACTAACCAAACATAATTTCATTTGGGTTTAAAATGAACATGCTTGATTTCACACATTTGAATTAGTGTTTAGAATGAACCTAAGATTTGGATAAGTCTTAGATACATTTTATTTAGTGCTTAAAACACATCATAACTCTTGAAACATTTTAAATTTGATGTTTTAATCATGAATCTAGGCTAAGTCTTAAATCTTCAATTTGGGCTTAAAATGAACTTAGGTATTTATTACTTCATGTGGCCTTTTTTGTGCAATCTTTTACCATTTTAGCAATTAAGGCTAAGGGCCAAAAAGAACATCACCTAGTATCTTATTTGGTGCTTAAAATTAAACTCATTTGTCATGTTTGTATGCAATAGGTGATTAATTAATTGATTGGAAAAAAGAGGGACATTGCATGTATGCTCTTCCATCCATCCCCTTTAGGGAACTTTTAGAATCAAAAGCACCATCCTTATTATAAGTATGCCTAGTCCAAGGCATAGAAATAATGTTGTCTAAATCACTCCCCAAAAACCTGTAATAGTTTGGGTGATCTTGAAATGACCCTAAAGTCATTATATTATGGTTTTTATTTCATTGCATCTTATCTTTTGTGGGGGATTTCATCCCCTCCTATGAGTTCTCTAGGGATAAATCACTAGGATGTAGTTGTACTTTGGACATCACATTACGCTAAGTAATCAATGGATGTAGTAGTTGTAAAAAAGGGAAAGACCTTTTTGCAACAAGCCAAGTGTCGTGGACACCTAATTAAAGTGCACTTATTTTGCATCATTTGGCATGAAATCCATTATGGAATTCGTCCATTTAGAAATGATTAAAAACCAATTAGTTTTAGTCAACCCCATATTGCCATACCCTTTTTAGGATTTGGATGATTATACTTAGTATATTTTGGTCATTTTTGCTTGGTATATTTTGAGACTAAAACTTATTTGTTTTTTTTATAAACCATGTCAAAATCAATTTGTTTATATGCCAATATTTTGTTTAAAGAGGTGTTATGTTATCCATTTTACACCACACTTGTGCCTTGAAATTTTTGCTAAACATGTTTTTCTGTGTGTGCCATTTGGACCTCATTTATGTGCCATCATGTTGTCTGCTCTTGTCTACCTTATTTGGTCCAATCCTAGTCTTCAACATTGCATTTTAAATTAACCTTGTCAAGTATAGATCCAAACATTGATTTATTTCTATTTAGGCCTCAATTCATGAGGCTGATACATAGATCTTTCTATTTTGAGTTGCATAATTTTAGTTAAATGATTGTCCAAAATTGGAGACTATTGATTGTTTGTTTGTTTAAGAACATATCTTCATCATTGTTTGTGCCTTTATTTGGGATAATATAACATTTCTCCAAAATACTTTGATGTTATACATTTGATGTTAGGTTATTTTATGCCAAATCTTGGCATAAACCATTTTGAAATATAGCTCCACCATTTCAACCAAATTTGAACCTTTTATCTTTTGGGCATCACATTTTAGAGTTTACAGAACTCTAAGCCTTTTATTTTTGGAGCTTTCTTCATTAAATGTGGATATGTCTAGTTACACTTATGGTGGAGTTATGGATAATCCAACTTATGATATAATAGCTACATAAAATGACTTTTATGACTTTAGTCAAGACCCCAATGGTGATAATATGGTTTATGAGATAGATTTCTATCCACCTCACAAAAATTAGTCATGGGAACACAATCAAGATCTAACTTACTATCCAACTCAAGATTGGGATGATTGGGTTTATTAGGAAGATTTAGATGGTTTAGATTATGTGAGCAACCAAACTAAGAAGCATCTAGTCATCACCATTTTAGGACCTCTTCCTTTAGTTTGCCTGAGCAACCAAAGTAATAAGCATCTAGTCATCACCATTTTAGGACCTTCTCCTTTGGTTTGCATAAGCAACCAAACTAAGAAGCATCTAGTCATTACCATTTTAGGACCTCTTCCTTTGGTTTGCACAAACAACCAAACTAAGAAGCATCTAGTTATTACCATTCTTGGCCCATCACTATTTTTTAATGAACCTATTATTAAAGAACCTCCATTTGTTGAATAAGTTGTGTTTGATCTCTTCTTTAATAGTCTAATTTTTGGAGAGTCCATTATTGAACCACAAACCATTGTTCCTGTTAAACCAAACATTCCCCAATTTAGAAATTTCATGTTAATATTTTATCTAAAACAAGAACCATTACCTCTTTAAGATCCATCTTATGAAGATCAAAATGTGTTCAAAATTGATTTTTTGTAACCAATTGTGAACCAAAATTGAAATGTTATTGTTGAAACACCCATTTGTGATAAGTCAAACTATGATAAGTTACCTATTCATATTTTACCTATTTTTAAAGAACCTCATCTCCTTGACAAGCCAATCTTGGTGGAGTTGTCTCTTAATCTTTTCCCACTCATTGAGGAGTTTCACTTTGATAGACACAATTTTATCGAGACATCCATTTAGCGGTTACCTCTCTTTGAGGGGATTCAATTAGATGAGCCAGTCTATATTGAACCCTTCCAAGATGAATTAATTTTTATTGAGCCCATTATACCATCATAGGCCATTACTTGTCAAACATTTAACATTCAACATAACATTATCAAAACAACCATATCAGATGAAGAATCAAAATTAGTGTCATGTTCTATTTTTTAACCAACATTGGATTTAGCATAAAAAATAGAATCAACATCAATTATGACATTATATTTAGAGTCCCTTGCTTTGGAATCAGATTCATAAATATATTATACTCATGGTTGTTACAACATTGGTTAAAATTATGTTGTGAATCAATTTAAATATATTTGTGATCCCTCTATGATTTTTGAGGATGATTAATTCAACATCAACGCAATTTATCCTAGTATTTTTTATGATGATTATTCTACCTTTCATCATCCCACCATTATTCCCACCTAATATATCCATTATATTAACATTCTACCTCCCACAGATGTTGAGTATGACTGATATAATCACACTTTGTTTAACTGCATCCATGGTGACATATCATTTGTAGAATGTTAGTGGGGTCAAGAGCAAATTCATGAAAAAGAAGAATAATATCCTAGTGAAACCTTTTTAGAGGTGCTAGGGGATGATCAAAGTTCAAACTTAATATCTTCTAGTGAAAGCTTTTCATAGCCACTATAAGACAATCAAAGTCAAATGTTAACATCTCTTTGTGAAACCTTCTCAAAGGCACTATGGGATGATCAAAACAAATTTATTGGTGAAAACCTGATTGAGGCACTAATAACTGATCACAAAAGTTGTTCACTATTTATTGAAGATATTATTCAAGATCAAATCCAAATAGCTTCCAATCTACAACATAATTAGATGGTAGCTACTATCAAAATAAAGTAATAGAATAATTTGGTGGTCCTTCCAGAGCATCTTTAAAGGTCTTTGGCCCCACCATAGCCAAAATTATGTTGAATCTAGCATCAAAAACATTACATATAACTGAAAGTCCTGATATTCATTTATTTTCCATTCATTATACATTCCATTATCACCCACCTATTTATTACCCACTTATCTCATTTATCCTAACATTATTTACCATCACTGGCAACACTTTTATTTGTTGAGGTTATAATGATATCTTGTCTCAATGTTTGAAAGAAACAGAATCAATGATCTACAAAGATTACAAACACATTATTGAGATCTAGATCAAAAACAAGTCCTTGATAGAGTAGCTTTTTTATAAGGGGGTTGGATAAAAACATCATAACCAATCATTTATGTTGTCTAACATATTGACTAAGACATGCATCTCCATGTCAGTAAGAGTATCATAACCATTTTTCATTTTTCCAATTTCTAGTTGCCATTAACATGCCTCATCTCTTAGGGGTAAACCTATAAACCCTTTTTAGGTATTATTATACCATTATGATCCATGAATCATGATATTTGAACTACATTAACTTAAGGTACTTTGGGACACTGTAGACAATGATCAAGTTCTATTGAGATTAGCTCGGTTACCTATTTTATTCTCTCACCATTTTGTTATAAATTATTCTAAGTTTGAATATTCTCATCATTTTACGAGAAACCTAAGCCTACACTCTTTCCATTTTGCTAGAAATTTAATCCAATCATTACTTGGGGGGAAAATTTGTTACCATTGTAGCCAATTGTATTCTTATCATTTTATTATACCATTTCTTTGCTATTAACCAAATCTTATTCTTAGTCATCTTATCTTATCCCATTTTAATCTTGGTTCATTTAGTTCAAGATGCACTTTATATGAGGGGATTCCAATATAGTTCTAGGAGTTTTTTTTATAAATTTTGTGTTAAATTATAGTCTATGAAAGTAGTATTGAATTTTATCTAGAAAGTTATCTTTCATCTATCATCTTATTTGGTATCACTAATTATAACCGCCTATGGGAAAATTAGTATTATTTTATTACACTTGATTATAACCATCTTTGGGAAAATTAATATTATGACATTATTTCCTAATTATAACTGCCTATGGGAAAATTATATACAATGTCTTTTTATCATGCATTGTCGCATCATTTGGTCATTATTATTATCATTTGTCTTGTCATTCACCTTTGTTTGTGAATTTATTGTGACCTAGTTGGTTTTTCATGACATTTTATGTGGGCAGAATTACTGTGACTTGGGATTATTTTGGGGTCATATAGACCATTCTTAATTAATGTTGAAGTCAACTTAGACCCTCTTATCATACACTCTCATTATATTACAAGCATTTTAAATTGGTGCACTCTCACCATTTCATGAGCTAGACCATTTTGTATCTCTTAATCCTCAATCAAGTTGAGATACTTAGAAAATTCCAAAAACATTCATAAAACATTCAAAAAACTCAAAAACATTTTGTGTGTTTTTATTTGATTATTGTTTGTCATGCTGGTCATTTATTTTCTTATTTGTTATTGCTTCTTTATTTTATTTTCCAAGAACATCTTACTGGTCTACAAAGATCTTGATTATTCATTCTTGATCTTACATTTTCAAGTTATTCTTGCCTTGATTTTCTAAATTCTTATTACTAATTGAATATTGATTGTTCATATCTTGATTTTAAGTTAAGTTCATTTATGTTTATCTTTTCTTTGTCTTTGATTTTTTGTTTAAATGTAGATAGTTATAACTCTAGTTTTAATCATTATTTTACCATTATCATTAGTTATAGGTAATCACATTTGAACCAGCTCAACACAATTGGAATATTATGTCAATCCAAGTTATTCATACTTATGATGCCTAATTTCTTTTGCTATAGCAAGCTCTTTGTGCTCAGGTCTCAAAGTCTTAATGTCAACATCACTCTAATGAAAATTTTTCAAGAACACTTTGCATAATATTGAATCATGAAATGAAATTAAGAATCTAGGTAACATGCATTTTAGCACTTGACTCTATGTTTAGATGTGAATTTGTTTGTATACATTATGAGTCTAGTCAATTCTTGGTCAGTTTTCATCATTCCTATTTCCATTCTCTTACAAACTTGGGTGAACTACATTGGCTTGAAGTTCATGTTGGAACATGAGTCCATGGAACTATGTAGGCAACATCCACTTGTCTTATACATCTAGAATCAGTTTGGACATATATAGTCTTCTTTTCATCTATCTCATCACTTTGTGTATTCACATATGCTAGGTTTTATATGGATTTTTAAGCCATTACACCATTGTATGTACATTTGTGCCTACTCACTTTAGCCTATATTTTAGGTTATTATCCTTGAGCTATTTTTATTTCCAATTATCCATGTTGGGGAAAAACATCTAAATAATGTCAAAATCAAATCAGCCCTATAGGGGAAAACCATTATTTATTCTTTATCGATGATCAAAATTTTCCCTACTGGGGCAAAACTATCTTATCACGATCACATTTGCTCTACTAGGGCACTTCTTATTATCTTCTCTTTAGAGACCCCATTCTAATGGTGCTTCCCTTATTGAATAAAAAAATTCTCTCTTTTCCTCTAATTCTAGGATCTCAACACTAATGCCCATGATGGCAATATTTTAGTGTGTAACCTATTTTGAGATTGATCAATGTCATAAGCATGCAAATTGTACTTTCAAATTGGGTATGTTTAAAGCGTGTACCTTATATTTATGGATTGTATATTTCCCATTCCCCCCATATAATAGGGCTTATTGTACCTTTAATTAGATTTTGATCATTGATGGTGACCACGTGTGCAAGAATTAACTCATCTGAATGTGATCTATTCCATAGCTAATCTCTCACTTTCTATCTCTTTTTGATAGTCCATCCTTATATTTCATTCTAGTATGTCCTCTCAAGGGGGAATCATGGGTAATTTCCAACTTCTTATTAACATATCTTTTCTTTAAAAAGATGTTTTTTCACCTAAATGTCTCACTATGCCTTCTCAAATAGGGGCAAAATATATACATCTAATTCCTAACACCCTTTGTGTTGAAATTATCAATTTTACTCGAATTTCACTAAAATGCACATTTTAGGTCAAAATACATAAAATATGCTAAATGGTTTGAGCTTGTCATGTACAAGTGCCAATTTAGGCTAATGTATCCCTAAATGGGGCAATGCATTTTATGGGATACCTAACATTGATCAATTCATTTCGAGTCAAAATGATGATTTTGCCTTTTTATTTTTTTTATTACTATTTTATTCTAATTTGTTAGTATACATCATGTACCTTTGTTATTTTGAGTTGGAAACATACTAAATAGAAACATGGTTATAATACATCTAACATCACCTTATAATTTTTCTAGAGTCAAATTATGACCTAGTAATATGACTTTTTAACTATTTTGATTAATTGAGGGCCAATTTCCAAAGAATTTCACTAAACTTGATTAATCTTGTTTAATCTAATTAATCCAAATTAAGAACTTAAGTAATAATTCCATGAAACTTATTGAATATCTCAATATTGGGAATTAATTCTTAATATTTACATCACCTAATGACATTATCATATGAGGTGGCATCCATAAGCGATAAATATATAAAATATCAAGATTATGGGTCTCCCATGCCTCATTAAGACCCTCCATGCCTATTAAATGCCCCTCTATCCAAAATATTTATGAGAGATATTTATGGATTTAATTATATAATTGGATTAATTCATGGCCACACATCTCAATCTTGATATGGATGGTCATGGTTGATCTCGATCAATCTCAAAAACCTATAAATAGAGGCCATGAACATCATTTTTAAGTTTGATTCATGAAAAGTTATAATGAACAATTGTTTCCACAATCCTTTGAATTTTATTAGTGGTTTTAGTTACAAGCTTCATTGATAAGAAAATTAGATAGTTACATATCATGAACCTAGGTTTTGTGGAGTGTTCTTGAGACATTGGAGGATTTTGCCACCATTGTTGATAAAGACAAGGATGCTTGATCAAGGGAAAAGATATTTTTGAGCTACTCTTGAATGATGAATTCACTTGGTAAGGTATAGGTTTCTTGTTTTCTTTCATTTGTCTTTCATTGTCATTAGCAATTCTCTCATGAATAGATAGGCTTAATTCAATTTACTCTTATGTATTTTTCCTTTGATCTATTGGACTAATGTTTAACTAATCATGTTATGTAATCCTATCTACACATGGCCATTCAAAAACTTATAAAATCTTAAAAAAATCTTAGGTGAGTGGATTACCAAGATTTGGCGACATGTTCAAATCCTGTTTACCCGATGACTAACAAGGTTAAAGTTAATTTCTATGAAATTTATAAGGTAGTGGAGTAGCAGAACTATCCATGTGTCATGATCTTGCTAGCCTGCTAATATCAAATCATTCTAATAAGTCTTCAAATCCTCTAAGGTATCAAGGTATATGATGATCTTGGGTGAATGGATTGCCTAGATTATTCCACATATTATGATCTCACTATCCTAAGGCAATAAAGTGAAGGATAAACAAGAAAAGGCCCTAAAAAGTGGAGTGGTGAATTTTTTCCATGTTTATCTGAAACAACAAATCAATTAGGTAATACTAGTATTAAACTATCATAAGGAGATGACCATGAAAAAAATGTCAAGTTATGATGATAAAATTCTTGGAGGTAAAGGGAGGAGAATTTACATAGAAATAGGGCTTACCAAAGGAAGCACTTCATTTGCTAGATTCAAAATATGAAATAAGTAAAGAATGAAAATTAAAATGACCATTTTAATAATTAATTTACATGAATTATCCAAGTAAATTCAATCAACTAATAGGGTTTTCAAATTCAAAAGGTAGTATAGGTGATCTTCTAAGTCAATTGTAATTAAACTATCATCAAGTTAGCTATTGCCCAAAAAAATTGATCTTGTCATGACCAATATGATCTTTTTACAATTTCAAATAACCAAAACTTGAGTGAAAAAATAATGGCCTCTATTTTTCATCTTTAACCTCCCCCTTCCATGTACTTTGTTATAGGGTCAAGGTTATACATTGATACAAGGTTTGATGAGGTTGCCCTCAATAATGACTTTAATCATTATTATTCCATATGGGGAGAATTTGAAGTTGTATAACCATGTGGTTCCATAGAGAAAATTTATAACTTCATGTGGAAATATAGATAGGACTTGGTGACAATAAAGACTATGGGCCTACAAGATGTAGTGGTAAAATGAGAGGTAATACCTTACATTGACCTAGTTTTTGATCTATTTGTAGATGGCCAATATTATGGTAGGCTTCTGCACTTCTAATATAATGCACCAATAGCCTATATTAGTGGACAAGCTTTTAAAAAGTATTATATACTTCCTCCCCATGAAAGATGTTATAATCAAGACCTAGTGAACCATTAGATGTCTTCAAATAATGTAATTAATAATCTATAAGATTGGGCAACCAATATAACCACTTTCATAGTTAGGGGAGCCATCTATGTTATCCCAATTACCACTTTTAGGCTAGGAATTAGGATTTCCATGGCCTTGATGAATAGAACTTATGGTTTCCCAAGAATAACCCATGTTAATGAGGTTTGGTTTCCCCTATTAAACACCATATTCACCTCCATCAATATTGTTTCCATAGGGGAAACCATTAGTGCTAACTTGAATCACCAAGTTAGTAGTTTAGATAATAGGCTAGATGGTAACTTTTGTATGATGTCTTATTTGGTGGATGCAATAATTGGGACAATCCACTCATCCTTTAAATAACGTTGGGAACAATATTTTGAATATACCAAGAATAGAATTTGTGATGAATTTAACATTATTCACATCCAAAAATTTAGGAAAAACATGACTAGGATGACATATAATTTTTACCATATGGTGTACCAAGCCATTTATAATAAGGATATGCCTAGAGTGTATGATCATATTAGAAGAATTATTGAGAATATTGTTAACATTTGTATTTACCTAGATTGCATAATCATCAGGATAGAAGGCACTAGAGCCCTTGCCATGTATCTTACTTGATTGGTCCCAGATAAGGTGGCAGAGTAATAGATTACAACTTAATTGGTTGATTTCATGGATGTCATCTTAAGTAGGGATAAGAAAGGGGTAGTCCACCTAACTCTCCTAAGCATTGGTCAAATCTAGTACTTCAAATGGGAATAGTTTTAGTTAGTGGGAAGAATGAAAACTTCTTAAGATTTCAAATGGGCTCCCTATAGACCATGAGATCTAAATAAAAGGGTAAGGAATTACCTAGATAGAGTTAGAGCCATGGTGAAGAATGATTATGGAATTGTTTCATATCCACATGACATAATATTGATGGATTATTTAAATGACATGAAGGATCATAAGATGATGGAAAAAGATAATATGTCTCTAATGGTGGAAAGACATATACAATATAACTTAGAGACCACCAAAGAACATTCCAAGAGAATTAAAAAGGAACACTAGGTCTCTAAACATTCTCCAAGACCCTATCACAGGACGAGATATAATAATAGGTTGGTCCATATAGAAAACCATATGTAGAGGAGATGAAAAGAGTCATCTAGGACCCTCTTCAATAGCCCATATCTATGGTTATAATTATGGTAACCACTCTAGTTTCCAATCCTCCTCATCTAATTAATACTTCATAAGGTTCCTCAAGTATGGTTCAAGTAAGTGGACCATTCTCCGTGTTTCCTTTTCCACCACTCACTATGTTATGACAAGTAAAACTTCCATCTTTCATTTCCATTGTTACTAGTTTGATTTCACCTTCATTCATAGTTCAAACTATTTCACCCCTAATAATAAATATTGCTCTAATTTATTTACCCCTTCCATATTAATCTCCTTATCCTATCCCCACTAAACCCCCTGTCTCTCCTCCAGGTTCAGCCATGAGGGTAACCCGTGAAGGACAAATAGAAAAATAGTTAAGCATTAGAAAAGGTTCCAAAGAAGAAGAGCTCATGGTATTATTAGATAGTGATGAAGAAAGTAAGAATTTTTTAGAAAGATAATGTTTTTCCCAACAAGAATGGGAGGATAAAAATGAAACATCCTTATTAGAAACTATTAGTGAGACCACCAAAAGTGACCTAGATGATGACTAGATATTAGAAGAGGTAGCCTAATCAGGTGATACTAAGATCCCAAGGAATAGTTCAATTTAAAATAAATTATTATAGAATTTATAAGGGAACAATGAGGATGAGGTAGTTTATAGGCCTCTACCTCCCACATAGGGATAACCAATTAGCATATATTTAGACCCAACACCATCTAACATAATAATAGCTTCCCTAGATATTTATATACAAGGGGTAAGTATTAAATCTCCTCATTCCACATCTATTATTACAACCACTATTGTTATAAATAGAACTATGGAAATAGTTTCCTTATCATAGGCTTTAAGAATTATCAAATGGCTATGTTACCAATTTGACAAACCTTGATCACAACCAATATGACCAAAGTAGTGGTCCATCTATCTCACCTTCCATAAATACTTATAGGGTTAATAATGGGTCCTTTACTATCTTTTGTAAGTTTTTTCTTAAAAAATACCTTATACTTATTCATTATATGCTTCCCTAAACACTCAGGCATATAGACTCAATGAAAAAGTACATTTTGAGAGTTTGGTCTCATATAATATTTTTGGTTCACTATATGAACTTAAAAATCCATTTACTCAATTAGGCCTACTAATCAGCCATGCATCCCAAACATAGTCTATTTCCATTACATCAATAAAAAGGTTGGATGAAGGAAGGCTAGTAATTGATATAGTAACCCCTAAAAAAGTCACTAGATGGAGAAAGATTATTTTACCCTTTCTTAGAATGGTAACCTATTCTCCTAAAAATATGATTCCCCCAAGATAATCATCTTATTCTACTCCTCCCAAGTAGGTAAAGCCTAATACAATGCAAGTAGTCACCTCAAATGTTCTTGAATAGATGCAAAAGATGCAGTGGGTAGAAGAGGGTAGAGAGGATATGGTTATGGTGGAATAACCCATAGTCAAATTCTATTTTAATAAAGAAACCAAGACTATTAGGAAGATGAAGAGGAAAATAATGATAGATTAAGGGGAAAATATAGAGTAAGAGTAGAGGGAGGATGTGTTGTCTCTAACTAAAAGGATAAAAGTACTCTCTAACTTGGTCCATTACATAGAAGATCCTTATTATTATTTTTATTTAGTTGGGGGAGTGATAAATTAAATATTCAAAGGTTATGAGCAAGCCATAGGGAATCTACAAGGGATAATCACTATATAACCTCCAATGGACCTTGTTGACAGTATTCAGGGAGTATCTCAAAATTTGTATGATGTTATGTAAATGATAAGAAGTGCCAAGAGAGAGTCATATCCCATGTAGGGAGATGTGGTTCCCCTTGCTGACAAAATTAATAAAATGGAGGCTAAACTCAATTTATTAATCTATATGTCCAAGAACAAGGCATACGATCATATAAATTTAATAACTACTCATGATGCAATATGGGTCCATAATTATGTAGTTACAAGAAGAGATTACTTAATAAAGTGGCATTAAAAGATGCAAAATATGGTTTTGAAACTCATTCTATATGAGGGGCAATCCATTTAGATTTTTAGAGAGACAAGGATCCATAATGTGATCAATCAGTAAGGATAACTAGTCATTAGAGCCATCTTCGAGGATTTACTTCAAACAATAGAAAATAGTTTCAAAATAGAAATTTTAGGTACAATATATAAAATGTAGGATGAATTATTTTAATTAGTGAACTTTTTTGTAGGTAAAGTACTCAATAAGAATACTCTATTTGTGTAACTTAGTGCTACATTGAAGACACAAAAATTTAGTGGATAAGCTCATGTAGCTCTTCAAGAGATCCCTATTAGACTTTGAGGCAATGGAAGTTGATTTTTAGTTGAGCCATTACCTCTACTTGAAAATTTAGGCAAGCAAGTAGGATTCTAAATCCACTTTGCCTCCACCATCCACCTCAATAGAATTTATGATTTTATCAACTAGACCTATCATTACATCAATTTTAATGACAATAACTACCAATACATAAACATCACCAAATGTAAATTCTTCATCATAGACATATTCTTTTGTCATTTTCTGGTGAATACTATAACTAAGAGTTTTTATGACAGTCTTATCTCATACAAGATGTTAATAATATATTTGAGTCGTAAATGTCATACAAGTCTCTTTGTGATATATTTTAAATGATGTAAACTTTGAAAATGGCTTGTGTGATGAGGTGTTCCCATCCCTATTTATAAATAAATGTAACTTCCCCATTCTAAAGGGAGGATAATTTTTTTATTAAATATAGATATATATTTTAGTTGTTCTAAAATTTGTGTTGCAGGTCTCATTCTCTCATTTTCATCTTTGTGTTATAGTGTTTATTCATTTTTATCTAACTAGTAACTTGGTTTCTTGATATATGTAATATAAATTTCAATTAGCTTGTGATTAAGTAGTATGGTTATATCAATTAGAAATATGCAATAGTATTTTTAGGTTGATATCTCTTATTTTATTTTTTTAGGTTGATAGATCATTGTCCTCCCATTTTATTACAATATGATTGATCCCTACATAAGCCCAATGAATGAGATAAGACAAGCTATTAAATTAAATATCATAAACCTAATTGAATTTCATCCCACCCAACTCCACATGAGTATACAAGCTACAAACATCATTCAAAAATAAAGGTTAACCATATCATTTAAATCTTCTTATGCTCCACTATCATTGTCCTCCCATCTAAATTTAATATGCTCGATCTCATATTAACTAATAAATCGGCCCCTAGATTTTCCTACCTATAGTAATATAAAAACTTCTAGTTTTGGATTATATAAGCATCATCCCACACTTTCTCAAGAATGTTGTTCAAATTTTAAGATTTACCCCTTTGTTTGGACAAGGCTTGAATGACAACTTTAAAATCTCCTTCAATTTAAAGCTTAGGTACACCACATTCAAGTGAAATATTTTATCCCTCCATTAGGTATTGGGATTAAGCCTTCTTATTGGTCCCATCTAATAGCTTGATCGACACTTATCTAATTATATACCCATTACAATCCCTAATCACACACCCTACCTTAGACACCCTTAGGTTGCCTTGACAATATCTATCGAAATCAAATTTGAAGCACCTTGACTATGGAGCTTGGCAAGCAATAGTAGTCTTAATTTTATTCTTACAATTTCCATTTCCATTTAATATTGACCCATTAATGGGTGTTTAATAATTTTTGTTTATATATATGTTATTAATTTTTTTTATAAAGGATCTTTCTGTCTTAAAAGTTTCTAATTATTTTTGAGTGATTTTATTGTGAATTCATTAATATAACTTTTATTTTTTGTTATTAATTTTAGTTTGCCTCAAAACTATTGAAATTATGTATATTATAAGTACTTAATAATATATCTCATGATTATTTATTTGTCCTTAGTTAATCATGATTTTTTGATGTTTATCTTATTTTTTCTTTCAAGGTATCTCTTAGGAGTTACCTTTCAAACATAAACAAGAGTGGATTTTTCCTTCAAGTTAGCTCCTAAAAGATACCTTAGAGTTACCCATGAACATATTTCAATTCCCTTGAAGGCATATCATAAGAGATAACTTGAAGGGAATTGTCATACATTCAAGGGGATGTTGAAGGTATATCCTAAGAGATACCTTTCAAACATACATAAGGGTATCCTTATAGGTATTAAAAATCCCTTTAAAGTATGTTTAAAGGTACTACTAGGTGATATCTTAAAAGGTCTTGTAGTAACTTTAAGGGTTTTTCTAGTAGATACCTTGAACATGCACACAATTGAAATTTTATATTACACCTAGGAGATACCTTAAAGGTTTGTGTAATACCTTGAATGGACTTTTAATACCTTCAAGGGTAACCTTATTCATGTTAAAAAGTTATCTCCTTGAAGGCACTAATGGATGATATTTGTTATCCCATTTTGGTCACCATTATCTTTTAACAAAAGAAGGTAAGGCTAGCCTAGATGAGTTGAGCCAAGTTCCATTATGAGATCAAGGTCTAATCTTATTCGAGTCCCCAATCTAATCCAAGCTGAGCCATTTTTAACCTTACTCTTTATAGGTGTATTTAATCTAATTGGAGGTGATCCTAATTCATTCTAATATGATTTAAATGAGTTAAGTTGAGTTGCTAATCTGATTTATTCAAGCCAAGCCAAGCATCTTCCCAAAATAAGCCAAGTATAGATCTTAACTCAAGTCACATGAGATGATAACATTTTTTTTATTAGCCACTTTTTAGTATTATTTGAGGGTACACGGTGATGTCTAGGCCCCTCTTGAACTAGATATATAAATGAGACTTAGCTAATTTTTCCATCTCCCTAGATCATATGTAAACATTTTTTGGCCCAAGGGCATGTTTGGAAGTCACTCAACATTTAGCCATTTCCTTTAGAGTTTTCTTGGTGATCCCCATATTATTAAGGTCAAACAAAAAAGTGGGTTTGTAGGATGCTTCCATGTAGTTTAATCCTAAAAACTCAGATCCTTGGAGATATTTATGTAGAGTTAGAGAGCCTTAGGTGAGTGAGATGATACCAATTGTCTCGATCCCACAATCTTGACAATCCTATCTTGATTAATATAGACATAAGAGTGTAATAGACCCTAGGTGAGAGAGATTAATCCAGGTGGCTTGATCCTGCTTCATAATAAATAGAAAGACCCTCAAAGGTAGTCAAAGTTGTAGCAATTATCATAAAACATGAGGATGAAATGCATGGTAGAGACCCCAAAAAAATAACAGGTTGTCAACTCAATCAATAATACACATGCACAAATTTGATGATATGTCTATCCATTTGGGCCACCAAAAATATCTAAATCAACATAGGAAGCTTAAAACCTACAAGGTTCCAATGTGAATATAATGAGTAGTAGGATCATGATAAAATAATTAATTTTATCCATGGTTTTGAGGTTTATAACAAAGAAATATTAGATATAGACATAGTTTTACACTTGAAACATTTAATTGAACTATAGGATTATCAAAGATTAAATCTTTGTTATTCTCTAACCAATGAGATAAGTTAATCTAACCATTCAAATTTCAATATGATTATTTCCATGATTTGAGGATAAATTAATAGCTCTCATTTAATTTTTTCCATCTATATCTACTTGCATGGAAGAGTTATTGTTCCCCAAGTCTTTACTATCACACTTAATTATTGTATCCATGCTTTGTTTTGTATTAAATAGATCAAGTGCTTCCCACTGCCAATGTAATCTAGGGTTTTTCATTTTAAAATCATCTTCTAAGTGTGTAAGGAAAATACCTACCAAATTTTATATTTGTTTCCTTTGGAATAAAATTTAAGATGGATTATGTCTCCTTCATTTCACATTTTAGTGAATTTGATATGTTTTGTTGATGAATGTTAATGATAGTTTACTACTTATTTACATTTGTCCTGTTAATTCATGCCTTTATGTGAATTAGATGTATTTAATAGGTCATATAAATTACATCATATGGTTTATTGTATTCAATTATTGGAGTATCATTAGAACCTATTTTTAGACATATTGATTGATCACCTTCACTCTTGTGTAGTTGTAGTCTTCATATTGAATTATTTATGTGGAAAAAGCTATCCTAGAGTAGTTTAACCAGTAGTAGTTTAGTATTAATTTCATGATGAAGCATCAAGGTAATTATACCTATCTATAGATTCACCTCACTGATTAGGTAACCCAAAGCTTGGAGGTGATTCCATGCTATCATCTAAATGGGGAGGCATGAACAATGTTATCAACGGTAGAATTTAGAATTATAATAATACCTTGAAAGACCTTGTAATACCTTAAAGGTATATCCTAGGAGATACTTTTTAAGAATTAATAAGAGTGTATTTTTATTTCAAGTTAACTCTTAGGAGATACCTTCAAGTTACCCATGAAGGTATTACAAGGACCTTGAAGGAATCTCCTAAGAGATAACTTGAAGGGAATTGTCATACATGTAAAGGAATGTTGAAGGTATCTCTTAATATATACCTTTACAACATGAATAAGGGTACCATTTAATGTATTATAAATACCTTGAAAGTATGTTTTAAGGTACTACTATTGGATACCTCGAAGTGCCTTGTAATATCTTCAAGGGTACCCTTATGCATTTTTGAAAGGTGTTTCCTTGAAGGCACTACTGGATTATACCTTAAAAGGAATTATAACATATTCAAGGGTACCCTTATTCATTTTCAAAAACTTTCTCCTTGAAAACACTATTGGGAGATATCTTGAAGAGACTTCTTATACCTTCAGAGGTACCCTTAAGGTATCTCCTAGGAGATACCTTTCAAACATGAACAAGAGTGGATATTTACTTCAAGGTATCTCCTAAGAGATACATTCAAGTTACACATTAAGGTATTATAATAAACTTGAAGGTATGTCCTAATAGATACCTCAAAGGCCATTTTCATACATTCAAGTTGACGTTTAAAGTATTTCTTAGTAGATACCTTTCAAACATGCATAAGGGTACCTTTGAAGGTATTACAAGGCCATTCAAAGTATGTTTGAAGGAACTAATGGGTGATACATTTAAGGTAATTATAATACCTTAAATGGTACCCTTATGCATGTTATAAAGGTATCTCCTTAAGATTACTATTTGGTGATACCTTAAAGGGACTTTTAATACCTTCAAGGGTACCTTCTCGGTATTTCTTAGGAGATACATTTCAAACATGAATAAGAGTTGATTTTTCCTATAAGGTAGTTCCTAGGAGATACCTTAAAATTACCCATGAAGGTATTAAAAGGACATTAAAGGCATATACTAAGATATACATTGAAGGGCATTGTCATACATTCAAGGGGACATTGAAGTTATCTCCTAGGAGATACATTTCAAACATACATAAGGGTAACCTTGAAGGTATTACAAGACACTTAAAATTATTTTTGAATGAATTAATAAGTTATTTATTTAAGGTCATTTTAATACTTTCAAGGGTACCTTTATGCATGTTTGAAAGGTATCTCTTAGGAGATACCTTCAAGGTACCCTTGAAATTACTAATATGACCTTTAATATATATTTTAGGAGATACCTTCAAGACTCTTATAGTAAATTCAAGGGTTATCCTAGTATATACCTTGAACATGCACATGCTTCAATTTTATTACAAGGTATCTCCTAGGAGATAAATTTAAGGATCTTGTAGTACCTTCAAGGGTTCTCCTAGTAAATACTTTGAACATGCAAATGATTGGAATTTTCTTTCAAGGTGTCTCCTAAGAGATTGCTTGAAGGGCCTTATAATACCTTCAAGGTTAAACTTATACATGTTTGAAAGGTATATCCTAAGATATACCTTTTAGGTAATCTTAAAATTACTACAATACCATTCAATATATCTTCTAGGAGAAACATTGAAGAGTTTTGTAGTACCTTCAAGGTTTCTCCTAGTATATACCTTGAACATGCACATGATTGGAATTTTATTTCAAGGTATCTCCTAATAAATACCTTAAATGGCATTATAATACCTTAAATGTTGATTTCAATGGTAATTTCAAGGGTTTTAATATAACCATGGCATGTAAGAGATAGTCAATTTATGGATATATAGAGTTAATGTGTAGAGATATTTAGAAAGAATAAATAAAACACCTTTAATGGAGTAGAAGACTATTTATAGGAAATACAATTTATATTCATTGAGGGTGAATTTATTATTTTAATACTTGTTCAACATAAATTATCCATTTTATTTAGGCTTCAATATCATTCTATAGACTAATTTCACACACTAAGTCTCTAAAAATTATGAATGTATAATTTAGTGACATAAGATCTCATTGGGTCCAAAATTTGATGTGTATTAGATCATAATTATTGTGACATTTAAACACCTATCAAATTTGATTCCCTATGCAAATAAAACATGTGACATACCACCATTCATCCCTTTCATACAACATGAATTGGAAGTGTTGTGTACATGCACTAGAAATATGTACCTAAACATGTTTGAGGGTACCCAAAGCCTACCCATATTGGGCATCACAATAGGGTTCATTATTTCCCAAGACAACCTTGGGTTGCTTCTTGTTAATACAATTTTTGAAAATAAGTATAGATTTTTATGCATTGATCCCATAAACATAATTAATTTTGTGCTGCTCATACTAAAAATAGGGTTTTTTATCTTTCCATATCACAAATTAAATTAAAAACTTGGAAATATTTAGTACATCTCTTTTTTTTAAACAATTTTAAATTGTTTTACTACCAATAGAAGTTTGAAGAGCTTGTCAGTCATGTGCATGATCCACTGGTGGAGGGCTAGCTGACATCAGATCTAGGTGCACTCTAATAGGGGTTAAATTTTTACATGTTCCAAAATGGAGAGCAATAAAATTTTGTGAATAAATAGATTTAAAAAAATGTGCCATATAGGTATATAAATTAGGACATATAAGCATATAATGTGGATCTATTAAACATAAAAAAATATACATATTAGCATGTACAAAATAAATTAGGCCTATAAATTCCTTTATCATAGGAGTTGACCCATCCACATGTATTTATTTCATACCCTATCTACCCCTTCACTTCTTTATCAATGTACATATTTGCACAATAATCGACATGAAAGCTATACTATATGGAACACTCATATGTTTTAAGAACACTTCTATTCCAATACTTGCTCTAATGATACATTGATCATCATTTATTATTATATAACATCCTTGAAAAATATGGAACATTTCTATGAAATATCTATGCTTCAACCATGGTGAAAAAAATCAAAATAGAAACCAAGACATTTTAACCAATGTAAGTGTCAAGTAGATCTATAATATCATTTTAACTAATTTTTTTTTACAACATTACATAAATCATAAATAACACCTATAATTTTTGTTTTTTAACCATCAAATTTCTAATATTTCAAATCATTGAAAAAAATTTGAATCGGGGCCAATTTATGCTTAATGACTAGCTAAAAATTTTAATAGGATTTTGGGGATTTTAATAAATTAAAACCTAAATTTCCAAATACAAGTTAGATGTGTAGTAAGTAAATGATTAAAAAAATTAATTGAATTTAATACAATGTGTAGCTAGGGTCATCTTATAGACTAAAATATATTATATTCAAAATCAAGAGAGCTTACATACTACTAATATAATATCCAAGTATATTACAAAACAATTGAGAACCAAAATTTACACACCATATCATCCTGGGATTAAAATTTCCCATGTCAGGTTTCCAAATCTGAATTTCATCAATAAATTGTTTAGCATCCAATTTTAAAATATAAAAATCTATGTCTCCATCCTAATATCATGAATGTTATCATAATTTCCTTAAAATTATGAAACTTTCATATGTAAAAAAGTATACTTCCTAAAAGAGTAATTACTGACTATAAAATACAATCACTTAGAATTAAAAACTCACCATTAATCTCATAAAGTGGATATTTTTGTATCCAAAAGAACCATACCATTATGGAAAGGTTATTTATATGTGTACTTTGATATCGATCCCCCAATATAGATTTATCCAAAATTAAATTGTTATTGTATTTTATGTTTTGGCCTTTACAATTAGATAATAAAACTAATGTAAAAACACAAATAGTCTGCAAACTATTTATATGTAAAAAAAAGGTAACATTATCACTCCTCAATGATGACATGTCTAGTCAAGAATGAGCACTTTATTAAATTCTAAATAATATAATTATTGACAACTTATCACAAGATGATTTTTTCTAATGTCACCATTTTAATCTTTGTCACATTAATTTAACATGATCTTGATATTCAACATTGACACCTTAGCACAATATTAATCACTCAAATATCACCATATTAATCTCATATTAATTTAACATGCTCTAAATCAATCATTATGGATGTTAAAGTGTACTTAAACATGCATTTTTATATGATGTGACTATTAGGGATTTTCTCCAACAATGAAGCTACTCAAATAAGATTTTGACATCTGACAGGAATATAAACTATATTGATTATCCTAAAGTATTAATTTTTATGAACATATAAATGATGTCAAATGATTCTCACCATATCTAATTTAATATCATGAATTAAAAATATATATTTAATTTTGAATAAACACTATAATTACTCTATTTAAATTATTTGGTCCTTAATCTCATCATATTCCAAGGAAAAAGAGCATTTATACATCAATGGATCCTTAAGAGGTTATAAGTTGGTCTTTTTGGTTGGTCTCGGTGATTATCTATAATTTTTTATATCTAAAATTATTAAATTTATTGGATACTAAGATTATTTGATAAAAACTATTAAAAAATGTTAGCTTTACCCTAACATTCACCATTTGGGTCCCTATTGGTTTTCCACACACAAGGAAATAAATAATACTCAATAATAGTAAGTGCTAAACAACCCTAATATCTACCATTTCATTATCTTATCTATTTCATAACAATAATCTAGGTAGACTATCTAAACCTCAATGATTTCATAACATAAAGTGATAAATAATGAATAAAAGGGCCATGCCAACACAAATAAATCACAAATTTTAGATAGAGTAAAATATATATTAAATACTATTAAGATTAAATACTTGAAAATAAGGATATGTAGAAATAAAATTAATAAATAAGGTTAATGCTTTAGTAACTCTGTAACCTTCTCTATTTTGATCTGTTAGGGCTCCACAATTTATATTTAGAAAAAATATGGAATATGTATCTACTTAGACATATACGGTAGTTTTTGTTCCTATTTAAAATGTGTTGAAATTATACAAACCCTATTTTTAAAAGTAAGTTTTAATTTTAAATTTGTTGGGGACTCTTGCATGTTTTAATTGAACATAAATGCACCTTAGTAGTAGTCAATTTGTATTAAAAGGCAAGTGATATATTTAATATTAAATTATATTTGTATATTATATTAAGATATATAATATTTATTTAAAATATATACTAAATATATATATTAAATAATGTAATATAATTTAACATATATATTATATAATTAAATTTTAATATATAAAAATATTATGATATATATTATTCAATATTTCTATAATAACTAATATTACACACACGCACGCGCTCACACACACACACACACACACACACACACACACACACACACACACACACACACACACACATGTATGTATGTATTGGTAAGAGGGGTTATGTAAAGTGAAAGAGTGTAAATTTAAGGTTAAAACTAATTACTCTAAACCCATGACAATGTCAAAATAATTTCATCTAAATTAATTCTAAGCACAAACCTATCAAGATCTGAATCACCATGCAATTCTTTAGTCTATGATGGCTTACATTCTTCATGTAAAGAGATAGCCTCTTCATAAAATATCTATATCAAAATTATAACTCCCTTGGTTTTAATCAAGGGGCATTAGTATTGACTAGATAAGTAGCTCAAATCTAGTTGATTAGGGTTTATCTTAGTGATTGCAATGGAGAAATTACTTTTTTTGTAATGGTGCTAAGAAAATTAGAAGTGACCAAGAGGTTTTTTGGGTTTATAAATTGGATATAAATTTAAAGTGGACATATATGTTGCAAAGACATAATCTATTCCATGTATGCGTACTATGCCTAGTTATGATGCATTCTAAATTATACCATCACCTTTAATTTCTCCTAAAGATATTATTAATGTTACATCTCCAAAATATGTGGATGAAACTCTACTTATTATGTAAGAGCCTATTATTTCTAAATGATTACCATCAGTTCTAAATTTCCATGATGATAATTTTACTTCTATTTCTATATTTAAACTTCTTTAATTTTGCATCTATTAGTGGAATGCCTATGGCCATGTTGCAAATCATATCATACATTCTTATCATATCCCCATGGAATAGGTTTACTTATATCAACCTATATAGGTGTAGGGAATTTATATTTAATAATGTAATATAATTTTATAATATTATATAATATAAATTTAAATATATTATACTAAAATATATTAAACTATTAACATATATAGGTCATCTAAAATAATTTTTGGTGCAAATCTATCATGACATGAATCATCCTACAATGGTTTAGTCTATGATGGCTTGCATTCTTTGTGTAAAGAGATAGCCTATTAGCACAATATCTAAGTCAAAACTACAACTCCCTTGGTTTTGATCAAGGGGCATCTGTATTCATTAGATAAGGGGCTAAAATATGGATAATTAGGGTTTATCTTGGTGATTAAAATGGATAAATTGATTTTGTTACAATGGCACTAAAAAGATTAGAAGTGACTAAGAAGAATTTTGGGTTTAGAAATTGGATATAAATTAAAGTGGACATATATGTTACAAATACAACATCTATTCCATACAAGCATACTATTCCTAGTGATCATGCACTCTCAAGTATACCATAACCACTTATTTCTCCTAAAGATACTATTAATGTTACATCTCCAAAATATGTGGATGAAATTCCACTTATTATGAAAGAGCCTATTATTTATAAATCATTACAATTAGTTCCAAAGTTCCACAATGATAAAATTACTTCTATTTATATATATGAAATTCTATAATTTTTCATCTATTAGTGGAATACCTATGGCCATGTAAAAAATGCATTCTCATCATATCCTTGTGGATAAACCTCCATAAATGTAGGTAATATATATTAAATAATATAATATAATATAATATTATAGTATTATATAATATAAATTTAAATATATTATAGTATAATATATAATACATAACATTGATTTATAAATTATATTAACACATATAGTTCATCTAAAATAATTTTGGGCACAAACCTATCAATATTTGAATCACCATGCAATGCTTAAGTATATGATGGCTTGCATTATTCATATAAATAAATAGACTCTTAGCACAATCTCTACATCAAAATTTAAACTCCCTTGGTTTCAATTAGGGGGCATATATATTTATTGGATAAGAAGCTCAACTATGGATGATAAATATTTGTTTTGGTGATTGTAATGGAAAATTTTCTTTTGTTGCAATGGTTATAAAAACATTAGAAATGACCAAGAGGAATTTCAAGTTTATAAATTGGATATAAATTTGAAGTGGGCATAGATGTTGCAAAGAGACCATATATTCCATGTATGTATACTATAGTGATGATTAATTATAAAGTATACAACCACCACTTATTTATCCTAAATAAATTATTAATGTTACATCTCCAAAATATGTGGATGAAACTCCACTTATTATGCAATAGCCTATTATTTCTAAATCATTACTATTTATTCCAAAGTTTCACGATGATAATTTTACTTCTATCTATATATTTGAACTTTTGTAATGTTGCATATGCTAGTGTAATGCCTATGGCCATGTTGCAAATCACAATATGCATTTTCATCATATCCTCGTATAAGAGGTTTACTCATATCAACCTATATAGGTCTATGGAATATATATTAAACAATGTAATAACATAATTATATTATATATTATAAATTTAAATATATTATACTAAAATATAGTATATAATAGTGATTTATAAACTATACTAGCATATATAATTCATCTAAATTAATTGTGAGAAAAAATCTATTGGGATATTAATTACCATGTAATGCTTTAGTCTATGATGGATTGATATCTTTGTGTAAAGAGATATCTTCTTATCAAAATATCTATGTCAAAACTATAACTCCATTAGTTTCAATAAAGAGGCATCTAGATTCACTAGAAAAGGAGTTTGATTATGGATGATCAAGGTTTGTCTTGGTGATTTCAATGGAGAAATTACTTTACTTATAGAGGTGCTAAAAAAAAATTATAAGAAACCAAGAGGAATTTTGGGTTTATAAACTGGATATAAATTGTAAGTGGACATATATGTTACAAACACACCATATATTCCATGTATGCCTACTATACCTAGTGATGATGCATTGTCAAGTATACCAAATTATCACTTGTTTTCCCTAAAGATACTATTAATGTTACAAATCCAAAATATGTGGATGAAAATCCACTTATTATGTAAGAGCCTATTATTTATAAATCATTACCATCGGTTAAAAATTTCTATGATGATAATTTTACTTCTATTTCTATATTGGAACTTCTATAATCTTGCATGTGTTATTGGAATGCCTATGTCCGTGTCACAAATCATAATATGCATTATCATCATATCCCCATGGAAGAGGTTTACTCATATCAACCTCTATAGGTGTAGGGAATATATATTAAATAATGTAATATTATATTATATATTATATAATTTAAATATAAATATATTATATTAAAATATATAATATTGTTTTTTAAACTATATTAATATATATAAATCATTTAAAGTAATTTTTGACATAAACCCATCAAAATCTGAATCACCATGCAATGCTTTAGTCTACAGTGACTTGTATTTTTCATGTAAAGAGATAACCTTTTAGCACAATCTCTAAATCAAAACTATAACTTGCTTGTTTTTTATAAAGGGCCATCTATATTCATTAGATACAAAGATTAACTATGGATGATTAGGGTTTATCTTAGTGATTGCAATGGAGAAATTATATTTTAATGGTGCTAAAAAAATTAGAAGCAACTAAAAGGAATTTTAGGTTTACAAATTGGATATAAATTTAAAGTGGACATATATGTTACAAAGACACCATCTATTCCATGTATGCCTACTATGCCTAGTGATGATGCATTCTAAAGTATACCACCACCACTTGTTTCTCTTAAATATATTTTTAATGTTACATCTCCAAAATAAGTGGATGAAACTCCAATTATTATACAAGAGCCTACTATTTATAAATCATTACCATTAGTTCCAAAGTTTTATGATGATAATTTTAATTATATTTATATTATTTAAATTATTTAATTGTGCATATGTTAGTAGAATGCCTATGGCCATGTTGAAAATCATAATATGCATTCTCATCATATTTCCATGGAATAGGTTTACTCATATCAACCTCTATAGGTGTAAGGAATATATATTAATATTGTAATATAATATTATATATTATATATTATAAATTTAAATATATTATAGTAGAATATATAATATATAATACTAATTTATAAACTATATTAACATATTTATTTCATCTAAATTAATTGTGGGCATAAACCTATCAGGACTAAATCACCATGCAATTATTTAATCTAAGATGTCTTGCATTTTTTATATAAAGAGTTAGCCTCTTAGCACAAACTATTCATCGATATTGTAACTCCCTTGGTTTCAATTAGGTCATTTGTATTCACTAGGTAAGGAGATTAATTATGGATAATCAAGGTTTATCTTTGTGATTTCAATGGATAAATTACTTTTATTACAATGGGGATAAAAATTAGAAGTGACCAAGAGGAATTTTGGGTTTAGAAATTGGATATAAATTTTATGTGGACATATATGTTTCAAAGACACCATATATTCCATGTATGCCTACTATGCCTAGTGATGATGTATTCTCAAGTATACCACCACCACTTATTTCTCTTAAAGATACTATTAATGTTACATCTCCAAAATATGTGGATGAAACTCTACTTATTATGTAAGACCCTATTATTTCAAATCATTACCATTGTTTCCAAAGTTTCAAGATGATATTTTTACTTTTATTTCAATATTTTAATTTCTATAATTTTGAATCTATTAGTGGAATTCCTATGGCCATATTTCAAATCACAATATGCATTCTTATCATATCCCTGTGGAAGAGGTTTACTCATAACAACTTTTATAGGTGTAGGGAATATATTAAATAATGTAATATAGTATTATATAATATATTTTATAAATTTAAATATATTATAATGAAATATATAATATATAATATTAATTTATAAACTATATTAACATATATAGTTCATCTAGAGTAATTATGGATGCAAATTTATTGGGATCTGAATCACCATGCAATGCTTTAGTCTATGATGGCTTACATTCTTTATGTAAAGAGCTAGCCTCTTACATAGGTAGCCTCTTAGCATAATCTCTATGTCAAAACTACAAATCCATTGGTTTTAATTAGGAGGCATCTATATTTTCTAGATAAGGAGTTCAATTTTGGTTGATCAAGTTTGTCTTGGTGATTGCAATGGATAACTTTATTTTGTTACAATGGTGATAAAAAATTAGAAGTGATAAGAGGAATTTTGTGTTTTAAAATTAGATATAAATTTGAAGTGGACATATATGTCATAGATACACCATCTAATTCATTTATGCATACTATGCCTAGTGATGATGCTTTATCAGGTATACCACCACCACTTGTTTCTCTTAAAGATACTATTAGTGTTACATATCCAAAATATGTGGATGACACTCCACTTATTATGTGAGAGTATTATTTATAAATCATTACCATCAGTTCCAAAGTTCCATGATGATAATTTTAATTCTATTTCTATATTTAAACTTATGTAATTTTGCATCTTTTAGTGGAATACCTATTCCCATGTTGTAAATCACAATATGCATTCTCATCATATCCCCATTGAAGAGGTTTACTCCTATCAGCCTTTATACATCTATAGAATATATATTAAATAATGTTATATAATATTAAAATATTATATATTATAAATTATAAATTTAAATATATTATACTAAAATATAAAATATATAATATATATTTACAAATTATATCAACATATATAGTTAATCTAAAGTAATTATGGGCACAAATATGTCAGGATCTTAATCACCATGTAATGTTTTAGTCTATGATAACTTGAATTATTCATGTAAAGAGATAACCTCTTAGAATAAACTTTATGTCAAAACTATAACTCCCTTGGTTTTGATCAAGGGGCATCTATATTCACTAGATAAGGAGCTCAATTGTGTATGATTAGGTTTTTTCTTGGTGATTATAATGGATAAATTGCTTTTGTTACAATGATGCTAAAAAAAATTAGAAGCAAATAAGAGGAATTTTGTGTTTAGAAATTGGATATAACTTTGAAGTAGACATATATGTTACAAAGACACCATCTATTCCATGTATGCCTACTATGCCTAGTGATGATGCATTCTCAAGTAGACCACTACCACTTATTTCTCTTAAAAATACTATTAATGTTACATCTCCAAAATATGTGGATGAAACTCCACTTATTATGGAAGAACCTATTATTTTTAAATCTTTTACCATCGGCTCCAAAGTTCTATGATAATAATTCTACTTATATTTATATATTTGAGCTTTTGTAATTTTGTAAATATTAGTGGAATGCCTATGTCCATGTTGCAAATAAAAATATTCATTATCATCATATCCCCATGGAAGAGGTTTACTCATATCAACCTCTATAGGTAGAATAAATATATATTAAATAATGTAATACAATATTATATATTATAAGTTTAAATATATTATATTAAAATATATTGATTTATAACCTATATTACCATTTATATTATATAATTAATGTTTAATATAAAAAAAATTATGATATATATCAAACAATATTTATATAATAACTTATATTATATACATACATATATAAATACATGATACACACACACACACACACACGTGTGTGTGTGTGTGTGTGTGTGTGTGTGTGTGTGTGTGTGTGTGTGTGTGTGTGTGTGTGTGTGTGTGTATCATGTATGCATGTATGTATTGGTAAGAGGGGTTATGTAAAGTGAATGTATGATATCCCTATAGAAGAGGTTTACTCATATCAACCCCTACATGTGTAAGAAATATATATTAAATAATATAATATTATATTATACATTATATATTATATAATATAAATTTAAATATATTATGCTTAAAAATTCTAGTGCATTTTTAAATTAGGGTTAAGTTTAAGTATTTTATATTTACATTATTTCTTTCTCCCATTAGAAGGCTAAAAAAATTCCTTTATGAACTATCAGGTGTATTGTGGCATTAGTGGTGGAAGATTTGACACTATCTTATACTATCATTTCTATAGATCCTTCTTTTTGTATCTAAAATGTGTGATTTTTTTATCTTGACATGGCCATTTTATTCATTATTTACTGCTTTATGTTATGAAATCACTGAGATTTAGATAGACCTAGATTATTGTTATGAAATTGTTGAGATTATGAAATGGTGGAGATTAGGATTATTTAGCGCTTACTATTATTGATTGTGATTTATTTTACTATGTGTGGAAAACCAATAGGGACCCAAATGTTGAATGTTAGGGTAAAGTTGATTTTTTTAATAAATATAGTAAAATAATCTTAGTAACTAATATATTTAATAGTTTTATATTTTAAAAATTATAGATAAGCACCCAAACCAACCTATAACCTGACAAGGAACCATTGATGTTTAAATGATATTTCTACTTGTAATATGATGAGATTAAAGACCAAATAATTTAAATAGAGTAATTTTAGCATTGATTCATAATTAAATATATATGTTTAAAATGTGAAATTAAATTAGATATGGTGAGATTCACTTGACATCATTTACATGCTCATAAAAATTAATAATTTAGGATAATTAATATAGTTTATGTTCCTATCAGATGTCAAAATCTTATTTGAGTAGCCTCATCAATCGATTATTTCAAGTGAAGTCTTAATTTTTTAGATAATTATTAGGGTTTAATGGGTCCCCTAATCAGAGAATATATTTATAAAGTATACAAAAATAAATGATCAACTTGGAGATTTATAATATACTTATCTAACATCCTAACCATAAATGAGGCAAAGTCAACAAGATGGTGAGCCATAAAACATCTTACTACAAAAAAAAATTAGATACCAAAAGGGCTAACAAGGTAATGCTATATACTTATAAATAAATAGATAAACCAAAAAGTCAATCACTAAATACTATAACCCAAAAACCCACATGATTTAAATAATACCTTCCTTATCATCCTCTATCACTACTGTAATAAAGGAGCCACCAGCCTTAGAAGAGTACTCACCACCAAAACCTCTATCTACCACCCATAGAAATTGAATTTATTTCCACCAATAGAGATTAAAACTTGATTATTATCTATCCTCCCCTACATCATCGAGTTTACCACTCACTAGGGAGCCCTAACTATCTAAGGAACTACTAGGCCCTTGCCTCAAACCACTAGCTTATCTAAAACATTAACATTTTCTACCCACTCCCTACTATGTCTGACACCCTTATACAAATCTGACATGTGAATTAAGCTCTTGATTAGAGGCATGGGAGGGAAAGACATAAAATGCCCTTATAAAGATGTAGAATAAAAAAACTTATTTGAATTTCTTTCACAAACACTATGAGAACAATAAAACTTGATTAAAGAGTTATAAATGTTAATAAAAACACCAACCCAAATCCATCTAAACTAGAAAATAAAAAATTAGGAAAGGGACTAGAGTCTACCATTCTGATAGCCTCCAACAAGCCTTGACAATGGTCTAGAGACATGAAGAACTAAACTATTTTATCTACCACTTCCTTATCAAGAAAAAGAACTAGAACATTATTAGCAAAAATTTATTCCACTTCCAAATTTACCTTGATGAAAGGGATCTTAAGAAAATAATATTCCCCCAAAATACCTAGAATAGCCTATATTATCTCTCCATTAGGGCCCACATGATATTATTTATCCATGTCCTAGAAATACACCCTTAGAAGGCCATCTCAATAGCTAAACTACCACATGCAACCATAGAGACCCCTATTGTTAGAGTAACATTGTAATCCATCCTGATTAATCACCAGTGAAAACTTGGAAAACACTTACATTAGACTAGCCAAGAGTAAAAAGAGTGTTTGGAGATGTGTCGAGCTAACACCATGAACTACCTTATTAAATTGGGCCAATCACCAATTCAATACACATGATCAAGCCCATTATTTTAAAAACCCCTTCCCATGAGTCAACATGATAGCTTTAAGACTAATTAATTATATAAGAGATAATCATATGGGGAATAATGATGAAAATTAATAATCAAATTTTATGGATGATATCCCATCAAAATCTTCCCATGATGAATGTTGATTATCCATTCAAATTTCCTCCCTTTTATCTATACCTTAATTCTCTAAAAATTCAACAACTAAATTATCTCCCTAAAGTAATGTTTGCAATACCAAAAATGCTATCTAAGCTTTCCCAATCTTTAACCAAAATGATCTCTAATTTTTAAGAGGTTACTAAATTATTTTATAGAGAGGAAACCAAAATTTGAGAATCTCATTCAATCATAAGCTTCTCAATTTTGCACTACATTACCAATTCAAGCCTTGTTACAAGAACTTGTGCTTCAATTTCATTTTTCATGCCATTCAATATCTTCCTAGAGACATCTCTGATTAGAGATCCACTACAATCCCATATTATAAAAACTACTCTAAAATCACCTAGATTACCTCTCGAGGTTCCATCAAAATTTATTTTAAACCACCTTAGAGGAGGGATAAACCAATAAGATTTATCCTTTCTTATACTTTTACATGAATTTACTATTGATCCATTAATGGGTGGATAATAATGAGCCTCCATTTGGTATACATTCTCATATCCCACACTAAAATAAATAAAAAAAATTATGTTTAATCTGAGAAGAAATAACCTTTGAGATAAAAACCTCTATCTCTTTTTAAATTGAATCAAGATATCTCTCCTTACCTTCAAAAATATGTTGATTTCTCTCCTTCTAAATTGTCCACACCAAAATAACTAGACTGACTCTCCAAAGTTCAAAAAGTGAATTTTTACAATGCCCAATTGTCTAAGAGGAAAATGCATTGAATAATGAGGAAGGCCAATCCCAAGACCATTCAAGATTACAACACAACCACACCTAACACGAACTAGCAAAGGGTTAAGAATAAAGCTAGTGATTGGTAGTTTCTTTCTAAGTGATTTAACCTTTTAGGGTTTAACTATGCAAACCTTAATTTAGATTAAATCACTAATATGTATAAAATAGTTAAATAATATGAAATAATTAATTATTGATTTGTTATGTATTTTGACCTTTTTTGACTTTTTTAAAAATAGTAATAAATATGCATAAATATATATTTAACTAGAAAGTGACTATTGTGGATGATATGGGTTATAAAAATTGGGTTTTAGACAATTCTGAATGTCATCAATAAGATCCCAAGATTTACTTGTTCACTGGATAATATCACCCCACCTAGACAATAACACCATACTATTGTAGTGTCCTCAAAGTGGTGATAGTGTCATATTTACAAGAGTGTTCCTATTTTATGGGAAGACCTAGGCCTATATTTTTAGGTCTTATTCCTATGCAAATGAAATTTTGAACTGTGTGTGTGCATGGAAAACCTAATTTAATGTGCAAACCCTAATCCTACTTACAAGGATGGCATGAGAAATAAATGTGTGTTCATTAATAGGATAAGCTAGACATCTTTAACACCCCACTATGAACAGAGTTTCCTACATACCAATACTCCCAAGAGGGATCAAGCCTAATGTATTTCTCCCACTTAGTGCTTGATACAAGTGCAAGTGAATTATATAATGAGAGTGGAATTTGATGCCTTGAATATGCTTTAGATTTGAAATATTTTAAAATTTGGCTTAAGGATATTGTAGATGGTAGTATGCAAAAGTAGGGAAGAATAGTGATTAAATACCTTAATTTTGCTCAACTTTTCTTTTGTTTGAATGTGATTTTTACATCTATTTTCCATATAGTGAATAAGGGTAAAATAGACTTATTTTTGTAGAGATATGTAGATTTTGTAGATAATAAAATGTGCTTAGGCTAACCTTAGGAAGGGTACATGTTTAAAAATGTATTTATTCAGAAGAGTTAGGGATAGGATAGTAGCACCCAATTGGGGATACTAGTGCCATATGGATGTAGCATTCTAAATGTGGTAATAATGTCTACCTGGTAGACTATTGGGCAAGTTGGGTTAAGATCTGAGAAAGTTATCTTGGGATTATGTTTTGGATTAATGTGGATGTATGTGGTATGCATAATGACTAAATTTTTTTGGCAAAGGATCTAGGATAGGTCTAAGGCCAAGCTAGGAATAAGTTAACTCAAGTGACACTCTTAGCATCAAAATACCACTTTTTGGTGACTACATTTTCCCCCTACTTTATGCTAGAAATGAAACAAAGTGAAATGACTAGTATAAAGGAAAAATACGTATACCTAGACTTGCCTTGGAAGTGAATCTTAAGTATTTAAGTATGAGTATGTGAATCTGGGTCTATGTATGTGGAACATGATCTAAATAAATTACTTGTAATAAATCATGCAAAAATAAATCCTTAAGAAAATGATCAAAATCAAAAGACTATGTTAAAATAAAGTAATTGAGTAAATCTGAGTAAAGAGAGAGGATGGGAATGAATACACCTCATTGGATATGAGAACTAATGCATGAACCTGGTAATAGCCTATCTATGTGAGTAAACAAAGGAATCACATAATTGAATATATTGTATTGAGATAATGTGTTGTTCAATCCTCATATGGGTGGCTCAAGAACTCAATCCATTTTTGACTCCATCATTACCCACCCCTGCTGGTGGATCCTGAGGTGTGAATATATTTGATAAGATTGTAAGTGTGTCTAACCCTCTCATGTGGGTGTCTCAAGAACTCAATTAAGATATGAATCCATCATTACCCACCCATTTGAAGTAGATTCATCTATAAATGAATTGTGCAAAGTGTTAAAATTATTTACCAAGTAAATCTAATTATGTATGTTAGCTCCATGACCACTCATGTATATTAGGTGGCTTTGGGCCACTCAAAATGCCAAAAATTTTATATGGATTATATAAAGTGTATAAAATGTAGATAATTACATGGATTTTTTTCATTATATATTATCAACCTATGTGTAGATGAGTATATAGAAACTATGTGCTGCACACATGCCCCTAATTTGGTATTTGAGTATACTAAATTTGAACTGTATATATAATAACTAAATTTTTGTAACTAAAATAAATGTGGGAGTGATCATGATAAGAATTATTCCCCTTAAATATGAGTATATGTTATGAATCTGAGCTAAAATTCATTTATCTAAGTAAAATCTAAACATAACTATCAAACATATGACTATATCTATATAAATTTGTACTATACCTAGTGACTGGTCTAAATAATATGGACTGACTTGAAGTTGTGGATAGTAGATAGTAACACCATATAATAGACAATATAACCATGTGGTTATAGTGTCCTAATTTGGGTGCTAATGTCTACCTAGTCTAAAATCTACATGATTTGAACTACTGTCTGAGTCTCTATTTTTACTATATCTACCTTGTGTCTAATTTCTGAAACTGAGTCTATGTGTTGAAATTTATTTATGAATAAAAAAGTAGGATCCTAATATCTATGATAAACCCTTATTAATTCCCCCTCTTTTGAGGGTAGCTATGAAACCTATGTAAGAATTACCCTAAAAAAAGTAGCTCTACAAAATGTGTTATCCAAAGCATGTGGATGATATTCTAATACAATGTATAAACATAACATCTTAAAGTAGATGAATATGAACATATGAAGGAAATGTAATATGTATGTTGTAATCTAGAATTGCATAAGGGTGTTAAGGTAGATGTAATAAATGTGTATAGCATAAAATCTAAGTAACTACCCAGGGGGATGGGGCATGATGTCCATCATGGCTCCCAAGTAGGAAACGTAGATGCATGAGGTTCCTCATGGCATAAAAAATGGTGTGTGTGTAACAAGAAAATATAAGTTTCATGGTGTAGAAGCATAAATAAAAGCTCATGAGGCACACAAGGTTAGGAAAAGGGGCCAAAATATAAGGGACATGGCCACATGTCACTAAATCTAAGAATGAATACATATAAGGACATATTTAAATGTCCACATACTTGAGAAACAAGCAATTTTGGCTTAGATCCATATAAAAAAACATGTTCATATGTCCACATATAAAAGAAATAAAAATCACACATAAGGGAAATGGGCATATGTCCAAGGCATACAAATAGAGAAGTGGAGTAGAGATAAATAACAATGGCATATTCAAATGCCCTTAAAGATGGAAGAAGAATAGTAAATACAATCAAGTCTAATCTAGGAAAAGTAGAAATGAAATCATGTTTAAATTTGTTTTAAAAATATAATTAAATGATAGGATGCATATATATTAAATCTAACAAGTGATAGTTGTAAAAAATATGAGTAATGAGTAGTAGTGATCAATATCAAGATAAATCAATGCGTAAATTGGAATGTATAGTATGTAAAGATAAAACCTTATAGTAGAAACTATGTATGATATGCCATTAAGGGGGTGGATGTATCAAATGTAAAAACTTGGATCAGTGTAAATTCCCCCAATGAGAAGATTATAGTTGGTTTAGATTAGTGTAGTGGACTAGAGTCCTGTATGTAATCTAAAAGCACTCTATAGTAAAAGTGAAGTATATGTGTATGATAAAACTGACTATACTAGGATAGATAACAATATGTAATATATTTCAAGTAGTAGAAATGTAAACATAAAAAATGCATATAATCTATAAATTTTCTATTTTTAAAATATTTTTAAGTTTTTATATTGTTACATGTTATATTGTTTTTGTGTTTTCTATATATAATCTGTGTAAAAGAATATGAAAATAAATTATGTATAGGGAATGAGAGAGAGAAGGCATTATGTATAAGGGTAGGAACCATACTAACCAATGATTCTCATGGGAGACTCACTATCACCATGAAATATGTAAAATAAGAGAACTATGATTGTGTGTGTGGTGTGAAAGGGCAACTATGAGTCCATGATCTATTATGCTATATAATCTGAGTCTGAAGGTACTTGCATATTGATTCTATGATGTTGTGGCACTGACTATGATGTCTTATAAAATGGAGGGGTCTTTGTGACACATATAGTAGAAGAATAAGTTGTAGGTACCCTATGTTGAGAAGCCATAGACCCTAATAAAATTGATCTCATTGTAAATTAAGTAGAGGAAGTTCCTTTAAAATTTGTGACATATCATTGATGTAAGGGTCTCTCTAGTAATGGTCTCTATGGGAGAGTATGTATACATGTATATACTATAGGAGTATACCTGGCCTATACTTATGACTCTATTAAACACTATGATGTATAACTAGTGTTTGTGCTAAGACTATAGCTAGAAACTATGATAGAATTTCTTATGGGATGGCTATATGATACTCATATAGGAACCTTAACCACCTGATTAGCATGTATATACTTAAGACATCCATTTACTATAGATGGGATGGCTCAAATCTGTTATAACCATGGCCTACCCAATTATATAACAAATACACTTGCAATAGATACTACTAGGAATCGAGTGGCTATGTGTGCTAACCTAACCTATTGTGGAAGCACAATATACCAAATTGAGCTATGAATGTAGCCAAAAAAACCACTAATGACTTTATCTATTTAGAATATATCCCATTTTGTTTAGCCTAAGTGTTGTAATAGTGTCATGGTGCACATGCTTATGCTTGATTAATTATCAACCATAACACTATGAATAAGATGGTGGTCTATGTATGCTCATATGAATAATGCATGTAAATATATGTCATCATCCACAATCTCATGCTCTAAAAAAGTGATAAGTGGTATAGGTGGCATTATAGTGTGATACATGCCAATAATGTTATGTAGTGGGCATGTCTCCTCTGTAACTATGTGATAAGAATTTGGTGGTGGATGCACTTAGTATGTATAGTGAATACCTAATATGACCCTTACCTCATTCAATGTATTCTTTGGGAAAGGATCTAAAAATATATGTAGTGTTTGAGCCTCTCTTTTTTTGTTTCAATGTCTCTATGGATATTCCCACATCAATATGTTATTCTGAATGAGATCTTGTATCTTGTGCTTTAGACTAATGCATCTATTTGTCATGTGGCCTAGTTCCCTATGATACTCATAAAATTAATTTGAATCATAACTCTTTGGAAGAGGTTTTTTTATATCAACCTATTTAATAAGATGGAGAGATATGATGTTGTATTCCAATAGTTATTGTATAACCCATGTTGGTGACTTTGGAATATTAGTGAATACTCTATGCTAAGGAGTGGATAAAACCAATATGGGAGATGGCTTAGAAGCTATGTTAATTATGTATTTTTTCATCAATTTTTTTTTTGTTTCCCTTACCTTATATGGAGGTTTGTTTAAACTCTTAATAGTTGATTCTGATCCATTTATGTATTTGATTCTACCCATTGATAAGATCTTAATCTCTCTTTCCTTGATTATGTTACATAAGTCAATAAATTTAAGAAACTTCTTGAACAAGATAACTTCATGTAGTGTTGGTAATAAAATATGTTTAAATATATACCAAATCTCTTTATCTACCATGGGGCTAGTTAATTTGGATAATATTGTCTTGTATCATAAGACATAATCAGTGATAGGCTCATTTGAATTTTGATTTAATTATGCCACTTGTGCATATGATATCTTATCACTGATGTTAATAGAAAAGTGTGCTAGGAACATGTTGTATAAAGGATTGAATGCCATGATATATTAATTTGGAAAATCATAGAGCCATTATAGGGCATAATCCTTTAGACTATATGGAAATATATCTATAAAAAGCCAATCATTGGACACATAGTCTAAGCATGTTACATGAAAGGATCTAAGGTGATACTCTAGGCCACCCTTGCCATCATATAATGTGAAATTTTATGCCATATGAATAGATGGAAAAGTATATTCCCCTATTTGATGGCCTAAGGTGTATGTAATATAATGTTGGAATCCAAGGCATGTGATGGCCTAGTTACTCCCTTCTTGAGATATAACACCTCAGACTACAGAGTATGAATCTTATGCATAAGGGATTGCAAATATTGAGTTGATTAAATAGCCATAAGTGTTGTATCTATCACTGATGGTTCAATAATAATCTTGGGTTGTGTTACCTAAGTTGGTTGAGTTGGTCCCATTAGAGGTGTAACAACATTATTAACTAGAGGGGTTGAAGATTGATGATTGTTTGTCTTATTATTTATTTATAATATGGCCTATAGAATATGTGCATGATCAAGGGGATATTCCCAAATTATATCTATGAATCCTTGTAATACCTCATCTTTCTTCATAATTATGCCATTATTGTTAAGTGGAGGTAGAGTGTCTTGATTCTCAATGTGGACCTCATCTTTCTCTTGGTTGTATTGTTCTTCTTTAGATGCATTGTCATTGAATTCCACATAATTAGGGTGTGAATTATTCATAGATGAAGTTGTAATAGGTTTATTATCATTTTTATAGGCTTAGATAGAAGGAATCTAAATATGCTCTATAGGATTACCACCTAGTCTAGCACTTATTCTTAATGGGAGAGATATTTTTTCAGATGACATATAGTAAACAATTTTAAATAGATTTGTAAAAATAGAATATATGAATTATAAAAAATTAATAGAAACTAGTGAAAATAGGATAAAAAGGATGCCAATCCTAAGAGCATCTAGGGTTAGGGTTTTTGAAATCTAAGGTTTATTTGCACCAATTTAAATTATATGTAAGAAAATTTTAAACCCTAATATGAAAATTGATTTAATTTAGATAGGTTGTCTAAAAAAATTATAAAATTAGAAGCAGGCATCCATAAATTATTGCACAAAAATTGGGATTAATGCAAGCTAGAGTTTTTATCAATATTAAAATCAAGACAAGTTTACCAAATTATTTAACCTTTTAGGGTTTAACTATGTAAATACTAATTTATATCAAAGTGTTGATATGTTTAAATCAATAAGAAAATATTTAATAATTAAGTAATGATTTGTTATTTATTTTGACCTTATTTGACTTTTAAAAATAGTAATAAATATGCATAAATATAGACTTATCTAGAAAGTGACTATCATTGATGACCTAGGTTCTAAAAACTAGGTTATAGATAGTTCGAAGTGTCATCAATAGGGTCCTAGTATCTATTCATTCAATAGATATTAGTGCCCCATTTGGATAGTATCACCATACTATTGTAGTGTCCTTGAAGTGGTGCTAGTGTCTTCTTTATAGGACTATTCCTATGTTCTAAGAGCACATACACTTGTATTTTTAGGTTATATTCCTACATGCATGAAATATGGAACTCTATGTTATTCCTAGAAAACCTAATTTAATGTTCAAACCGTAATCCTCATTGAAATTATGGTATGAGAAATAAATATATATTTATTATTAGGATAGGATGGACATCCTCAACACCCCATTACAGAGAGTTGTTGACCCCTAAAGTTTATACAAGTATTCTTCCATTTTTAGCACACAACATGAGGGACCATTATCTATCTTGATGTAAATAATGACATAAAATAGGAAGACCATGGCATAGGAGGACCATGGTGTATAATTGATAGGCATAGAAGTGTTGTGGTGCAGAAGGTTAATGACATAGGAGACCTAGCATGAGAAGACCTAGTCAAAAGAGAACATGTCATGAAGGACTCAAAATAGAGGACTCAAAAAAAAAAAATACTAGGGGAGAATGAAGGAATTAGAGTGTGAGGGATGCATGATCAGTTAAAAGAGTAACTCAAGTAGGACACTTGAACCCCACCAATCATAGGTTATGTACTAGCCTACAAGGAATGAAATACTTGGCATGTAGAACATAATATAAAGCAAGCATCTAGGGGTGTAGAGGCCTGCTTCTATAGGAAAAATTAGTTTTAAGATCCATGACTCTTAGCCTATTGGGATTTCATGTGCCATTTGTCCATGATATTTAGAATTTTGACACTTGGTCAAGACAAAACTAGTATAAAAACCCTTGTAATCATTGTTGTGTGTGGACCTTTGGTAAATAGATACAACATTATATCTTATAATCTATCAAGCAATTAATGAATAGTTAGAATTGTCCATAACATGTGATGATTCATGAACATCCTAAGTGTTGAATATTGACTATGTTTTATTTCTAAGTCATGGGTATCTTTATTTTTATTATTACTATTGAATAGTAATAGTGATCCTAGTTATCATAGTAGCTAAGTTTGGGGCAATAAGGATAATAATGGTATATTTATGGTATTAAATAAATTAAGATTTATGTTAAAAGAGATGGAAAAACATATAAAATTTTGATTCAAATCATTTAGGAACTAGTCTTTTGTTATGTACTTTGGGTGAGTGCACGAGACTTACCTGTCACATGATATGGCCAATACACTAGACTATTGGGAAGAAACTTTAGTGCTAACATAAAATTAACTAAAATACCTGAATAGTTTGGTTCTATTTTTTAGACCTAAAATAATTAGAGCATAATCATGTGAAATGTTTGAGCATATTACATTAGAGAATATTGAATAATTGGTTACCAGTGTTGAAGATAATTTTGTGATTCTATATTTTAAACCAAGAATTTTTATATGACAATGGGTAGAGAAAAATATCTACAACTCTTTATATGAGACTTTCTTTTTTGAGGTCCCAATTCTCTTACATTCGTAGATCTTAATGTATGCTCAAGGATGATCTTGAAATCTTGGATGAAGGTAATCATTGACACTTGAATAGCATAGGAGTTTGGCATGAATTAAATTTCCCTAAATGTGAGTGATTAAATATTGGTGGAAAGGTTTTCAAAATAGCTACATTTTGGAGTATGAGATGACCACTTATTCATGTCCTCAGGAGGTGAAGTTCTAATTTATATGAGATTCAAGCTGTGCTACCTCTTGTTGTTTGATTTCAATGTTAAGAAGCTCATTGTTGACCTTGGATTGGAAACTCTACCCATGGAAGGCTAAATATCTCTTATACATGAGCCACACAGTTAGAAGGGGAGACTTGTGATTGATTGAAGACTATGGGTTCAATATGGTAGCAAACTAGCAAGAATTATGAAAATACAAATATGATGAATATCAATAAAGGATCATGAGATTTAGTGGTATGGGAAGAGATCAAGAAAACTCAAGGAGTGTTATGAAGAGTTATAGGGAGCTGGACATGTGTGAGGAACCCATCACTTTTGATCCACATCTTTTGTCACTTTTATCCTTTAAAGGAGAAACAAGATAAATTATAGGAGATAAGGAACCAAGTATGAGTCAACTAGGATCCCCCACCATAGTACATGCTCATGCTTTTGAATTAAACATAATACATATATATAATTGCAATATAGATAGTACAAAGTTAAAAACTAAATGGGTAAGGGAGACTAAAACTAGGCCATTAGGTGATAATCTAGAATCTACATCTTTCCTTATTTGAAGGAATTCTATGGTATAGCTTGGGATGCCTAGTGGATCTAGCCCTTAAGGCTATAATATAGGCCCAAACCTAAGAAATTAAACCTATACCATGTAACTTCCCATGGGCACTGATACTAGAGGCATTGGAGGAGGATTAGGAGGAGGTGTTGGAGGAAGCAAACCCCCTCCTAAAACTAGAGCTGGATATTCCCAACAACTACCCACTCAACCACAACCCACTATGGTCTATTATGAGAAGACATTTAATTTACCTAAATACTATGGGGTAGAGAATGCAATTGAGCATATTTATAAGTGTGAATTAATTTGTAGAATACATGGCATCACATCATCTGAATGAAAGGAAACATAATTTACAACCATAATTTTAGAGTATGCACACAAATGGTATCACAAATTTAACCCTCATCAAGTAGTGGTCAATTATTACTAGATCAAAGTAGCCTTCCTATAGGAATTTAACATTCTTGAGTGTCAGCATCAAAGTATAGTGATGATGAAAGGCATAAATAAATGACTTATAAAGATCATATGTGAATATGATGCATGATTCAAAACCTTGCTTTCTAAGTTATGATTTTAAATTAATCCTAATGAACATGAACAATGGTCCATGGGAGGATTATTGCTACCTTTTTTATAGAACTTTTCATAAAGAACCTTCACAAGCATGCATGAGGTGTTAGAAGCTACCCTATGTGTTGAAGCTGTCAGAAGCATGGATACTAAGATTAGTCCCTTTATGGAGGAAAATATAGCATCCATGACATCTCAACTTGAAAATTTGATGGAAAAAATGTACATGAGACATGTAGTGGTGTCTGGTGTACTGATTGTGAGACTAAAGGGCATATTAAGAATAACTACCTGAACAAGAACATCCATATAGTACTGAAACAAAATTGTGAGATCTATCATGAAGAACATTATTTATATTCTTTTCCACTTTTTAAATGGGGTAAAAACACTAAGGTATCTGATTATTCTAATATTTGTGATGATACACACATGACATCAATAATTTATAATTGATCAGTGATATCCATGAATCTCAAGCATGCGACACATGCCAAACCTTAGTTGTCAATACTCAAGACAATGGTGGTTACTATGGATAAAAGAGAGTATGAGGATAAGGAAATGGTTAGTTTCCACCAAGAACCTATTATAAATTTGGTTTAATAGACCACTACCAAAGAGATTGCCTAGAATACCCAACCTATGCATTTTACAAAAAATATCATCAACAAGAAGAGTGCCCTAATCTATATGTAGTTATCACTAAGGACCAAAATGAAAAGGGTGTCGACATGATTTTCATAGATAAACCACAATGGTGTGCATGACCAACCATCCCCATAGTGAAACAAGTAAATATCACCACTTGTAGTGGGGGTCAAACTCAATCCATAACCAACTCAGTCTAAAAGGTACATCAGGAAGAACGATAGGCAAAGAAGTACCCTAATATATAAAAATAAAAGGATGTCCTTTGGGATATAATGGAAATTATGTGAGAGATCTAAGCTAAAATTAAATACCTCAAGGATAAGAATGTCACATAATACACCATAGTACAACAAGAAGCTAAACCTCTTATGGTTTGAGATAATTTTCAAGAACTATGCAAATGTATGCTCAATGAAGACATCATTCCCCAACTCAGTGCTTGGAGTAAAGGTCAAGCCTACCTAAAAAATGAAGTCCACCCTCACCTTAGTCATCAAAGATAAGATCGCTATTTAAATCACTCTTGAAATTAAGAAAATCCTAGTTCCTCTTCCTTAGAAGATGGAGAGATATTAGTTAATGCAACTATCAATTGATGGGTAATCCATGTTATTCTAGTAGATATTGGTGTAAAAGTGAATATTATCACTAAATATTCTTTGTAAAAAATGTTTAGTCTAGCCCTACAACCCTCTCCTCATGTCATGTTCATGGTGGATAAGAATTGAGTACATCCTATTGGAGTCCTAAAAAATACCACCATTGATATACTTGGGGTTACTTTCAAAGTATATTTTAAGGTTCTAGAGTTGGTAGAATCTAATAACCATCTAGCTTAATAGGAATGCCTTGGTGCTATGATATTTGAAATTTAAAAATTGATACATTAGATTTGAGAATACCAATCAATGTGTGATAATACCCTTAGACTAAGCACATGGACCACCCTATATTGAGCCCATGAGCGTTGATGAAGAAATAAATCATTTGTATAATTTGAGTACTCAAAATGATGAATAACATGATCTAATATGAGATGGTATTCTCTAGTGGATGGCTAATCAGTCTATCTTAGATACTACAACTAATTTTTACATCTATTGGGCCCATGGTGACTATGATCTCATCAGAAGATTATGCAATGCCATAAATAGAGGAGAAAGCATCCTACACAAGCTCCCTAAATGCCACAAGTTTGTGCAAGTCATGGGTTTAGCAATGAGAGGGCCTTTAGAGGGACCATCATTAGAGAGACCAGATGAATCTCCATGGTTCCAAGGATAAATAGAGGTGAATGACTTTGTCTAGTGCCTTAAATAGTTCTATGATACTAGAAATGACCAAATGATGTCTTTAGATCACATTTTTGATGGTACCACTTCTAGATGGTGGCATACTCATAAAGAGTTCCTTTTATATTGGGATCAAGTGAAATATTCTCTACATCATATATTTCACCATGATAACAAGATTAGAGGCATGCTTAGTTACAGTGTAATGAAAGCACCTAAACCTCACATTGAAGCTTGTGAGATAATGTGGTGAATTCAGGAAATTTTCTTACCAAAGTAACTTTGGGTCCATGAATTCTATGGGAATTTGTGTACTTGGGCATGGGCTTGGTACATTTATGAAAAAATGAAAATGGGTACTAGGTTATGGATGTTATTAAAGGAAATCATGATGACAACACTTGCTTACTTTTTACCAAGGATGGACTTGCACTTCACCCTTAAATCCATGCACAAAGTAATCATTTTAAATCTAAGTCTTGTCAAAGATTGGATGCACCATATTTATTGAGAACTTAAATAAACCTTAAATTTATTCATTGAACATACCACATAATGATATCTTTCACCATTGATAATTCTTAGTAAAGAACACCATGAATAGATCTACTTAGGAAAGCAAAAACTAATCTTCCAAGTAGATGATGGTGAGGGGTCCACTTCACTTGACCCATTGAATGACCATATGGATGTCCCTAAAAGTACTAGTTCATGAATTATTTAACACACTAGTTCTCCAGTAAACAACCCTTATCATGGGCCCATTCAAACTATTCAATGTAACATTGGAACATATCAAGAGCCTAAGATGGATACAATTGGAAATTATTAGATTGAGATAGAAATCTCACAAACTTTTTAATTGTTGATAGAGTATCAAAATGTATTCCTAAGAAATTATAGTGAAATGAAATGAGTTCACCCTTATCTATGGAATATGCACATAAAGTTGATTAACAATGCTTTCCCCATGAAGAAAAGTCCATACAGGATGAATCCTAACCTCCAAGTACACGTAAAAGAAGATATTGATAAAATGCTCCATACTAAAGTAATTACTCCCATTGATGAATTTGATTAGGTGAGTCCCATGGTAATCAATATTAAAAAATATGGGTGTATCTAAATATATATGGATTACCATGTTTTAAAATCCTCTTGTGTGATAGATCCTTTTACAACACCTTTCATAGAGAAAAACCTAAAAAGTGTTTCCAATTGTTAGATATACTCTTTTATAGATGGGTTCTTAGGGTACCACCAATTTTATATGACTAATGAATACTGATCCAAAACCACTTTAAATATTAAATGGGGATATTTTTCCTATACCATCATGCCTTCAAATTGGAAAATGCCCTAATGGTGTTCTCATGGATAACACTTAAGGCTTTCAAAGTTTTTATCCATAATTTTTATAAGTCTACTTAGATGACTGGATGGTATACGGGTTGATCAAGGACCATTGTGCCAATTTGAGACTCATGTTTGAGTGATGTTGAGTGTTACAAATTTCCATAAATTTGAAGAAGTGCCTATTTATGACACCTTTTAGTGTACTTCTTGGTCATATCATTTGTAAGGAGGGACTCTTGGTGGATCCATCCAAGGTCTTCATTATTCTTCATCTACTAGTGCCCTAGACTCAATATGAGGTGCATGCCTTCCTAAGACACACAAGCTATTACAAAAAATTCATTCAAGGTTATGCCAAAATTGTAGTGCCCTTAGAAGAGCTATTAAAGCATAATGAATAGTTTATATGGACTGATTCTTGTAAATCAAATTTAGAAACACTCAAATAAAGGTTAGCTATAGCTCCTATCTTAGAATTTAATAATTAGACAAATATTTTTCATGTCCATATTAATTCATCAAGGATGGTAGTTAGTATGATACTTACACAATCAGGTGATGAAAACTTGGATCACCTAATTTAATTTCCTAGTAAGAAGTTGACATCGGTAGAATAGAACTATACCCAATTGAATGTGAAGCTTTGTCTATAGTTTAAACTCTAAAAAATTTTAGGAATTACCTCTTGGCCACTTCATTTATATTCTATATAGGCCATGAGGCCTTAAAGTATCTTTTCAACAAGCCAGTACTACATAGAAGGATTTTACACTAGATTTTACTCTTCCAAGAATTATAGTTTTCTATAGTAGAAAATCCCAAGAAGACCAACTATGGACCTAACCATTTATACTGAATTAACATCAAAGAACCCCCACATGCCATAGAAGATGATCTTCCTAAAGTATATATTTTTTGAGTTACTTAGGTACCTAAAGAGCTGGAGGATGTTATGACATTATTCAATATTGGCTATGAACTTGACTCCTTGACTTCACAAGATAAAAAGCAACTTGTGATCGGTATCATGCCTTATCAGCTCATAGTAGGTGATCTGTACAAAATGCATTGTGATGAGGTGCTTTACCATTGTGTAATGCAACATGAGTGACTTGAAGTGATCTGAGAAGTATATGAAGGTATTGTTAGAGGTCATTACACTAGAGAGGCTACTATGCATAAGGTCTTGCTCACTATACTCTGGTGGATAACTTTATTCAAATATGTAAAGGCTTATGTTAGGCAATGTGATGTTTGTCAGCGTGTAAGAAAATTGAAAAAAAGAGATGATATGCCTTTATGCCCTATTCCTTATCAAAAACTATTAAAAAATGGGATATTGACTTTATGGGGCTTATTACTATAATAGGATGATGAATGGGCTCTTGATATATCATTATAGCAACCAATTATCTCATACATTGAGATGTAGTGATAACAAAAGACTATATTATGGAACTGATCCACAATCCAAGATAAAACTAGATGTTGGCTCTCCAGATAAAGTTGGAAAAAATCTACAAGGAAGATCAGAGAGATGGAAAGCAAATAGAATATTACGGATGGAAGGCAGACTACTCTGCCAAAATATACCTAATTAAATATTAATGAAAATATTAAGTTGGAATATTAGGGGGTTAAACAATATTAACAAAGTGAATACAGTTAGGAATTTTGTCAAAGACCAAAAGCCATATTTCCTTTTGCTCCAAGAAACCAAGATGAATAAAGAGAAAGCAGAATAGATCAAAGACTTTAAAAATTATTCCATTAAGCCCAGTAGTTCTGAAGGTGCTTTTGGGGGTACTATGATGCTTTGGAAGAAGAATCCTTACTCTGGATCAATTTTGACAAAAATTAAAAATCTTATGATTGTTAAAATAACTAGTGTTGACCAGAAGGAAAGGTGGTATGTTGTAAATATCTACGCTCCTAATGTCAAGTTCCAAAGGAAAAAGGTCTAGGAGACTATCTCAAATTTCAAAAGCAAAGACTATAGTGGTCGATGGATTATAATGGGAGATTTTAATGTACCACTATATGATCATGAGAAAAAGGGAGGTAATACTATTCAATTAGAAGGGAGATTTGATCTAATGGAGTTTATAAACAAAGGACTAATGGATATGGAACTTTAGGGAATTCAGTTTACTTGGAGCAATAAGAGAATTGGCAATGAATGTATATAGGCCAAGCTTGATAGGGCCCTTATCTCTCCAGATTGGACAAAAGAATACATATGTAAGTTGGAAGTGTGCCATAGAATAGGTTCGGATCATTATCCTCTTTTCTTCACAATAGCCAAAAGGAATCTAAAAAAGAATCACCCTTTTAGATTTGAAAAGATGTGGTTGCAACACCCACAGTTTGAAAGTAAAATGGAAGAGTGGTGGAATATACCTATTGAGGGTACGGCCCTCTTTAGAGTTGTCTCCAAGCTCAAAAATGTTAAAAAGGAAGTTAAGAAATGGAATAAGTATTATTTTGGAAATATCTTTGAGAAAAAGAATAAAATCAAGGAGGAAATTAGTAGAATTCAGGAAAAAATTTAGCAAGATGGATACACTTCATAACTCATTACTGAAGAAAGTGAAAAGCTGTTTCAATATCAAGAAATAATAACCAAGGAAGAAATCTATTGGAGACAAAGATTAAGGGTGTTATGGTTGAAAGAAGGAGATAAAAATACAAAGTTTTTCCACCTCTCCACTCTGAAGCATAGAGCTAAAACTCAAATCCAATACCTAAACAAGGGAGATTAGAAGATTTTAGAGGAAAAATAAATCAAGAAGGAAATGCTATCCTTTTTCTCTTCCTTGATGAAGGCTAACATAAATATCAATCTGGAAAATCAGGCTGATATCCTTCACGTGGTTCCTCCACTAGTCTTGAAGGAATAGAACAAAATGTTATGTTCAATACCAAAGGATGAGGAAATCTTCAAAGTAGTTTGTTCTCTAGGAGGAGATAAAGCACCAGGACCAGATGGATTTCCCATGTTCTTTTTTTAAAAACTCTGGAAATTTGTTGGTAAAGATGTAAGTAATGTGGTGAAGGAATTATTTGGAGCCAAAAAGATACTTAAGGAAGTTAGTTCTACTTTTTTGTGTCTGATTCGAAAAAAGATAGGAGCTAACTCACCTGATCAGTTTAGACCGATTAGCCTGTGCAACTCATTCTACAAGATCATATCTAAAGTACTTACATCTAGACTTATTCAAGTGATCCCTTTAATTATTGTGGACCAGTAAAATGGATTTATCCCAGGTAGACAAATCCTCAATTCTATAATTATTGTTCATGAGAACATTCATTCGTTGTTTAGTTCTAACAATGAGGGATTCATTATGAAAGGTGATATTACAAAAGCTTATGATAGGGTGGACTGGTTATTCCTTTCAAATAGTTTAATAGATTTTGGCTTTGAAAAAAAGGTGGTTGATATGATTTATCAGTTGATATCTACTACCTCTGTTGCTATACTGGTAAATGGGAGCTCATCCCATTTTTTTAATCCGTCAAGGGGATTGAGACAAGGGGACCCTATATCCCCCATTCTGTTCATAATTATGGCCAACTGTATGGGAAGATATATAGGAGACTTAGTTTATAAAGGTTTATTTAAGGGTCTTAAACCCTCTTCTCATCCTCTAATATGCTCCCATGGATAATTTTTTGATGATACTATCTTCATGGGGCAATCTGAAGTCAAGGAAGCTAGAACTTTGAAGAAAGCTATAAATTTATACTCATCTGCCTCTAGACAGTTGATTAATTGGAACAAAAGCACAATGTTATTCACTAATACCCCTATTAAGAGATAGAACAAAATAGCTAAAATCCTTGAATGCTCTATTGGTTGTTTCCCATCCTCTTACCTAGGTCTCCCTCTTGGGATGAAAGTCCTTGAAGCCTTTTGGGAAGATCTCATTAATAAATTTAGCAAGAAACTTGCAGGATGGAAAGGAAATTTTCTTAGTCAGGCAAGAAAGCTAACCCTTCTCAAAGCAAGTCTTCAAATCATACCTACTTATGCTCTAAGTCTTTTTAGAATTCTAACCAAATTTGCAGAAGTAATTGAAAAAATCTAGAGAAACTTTCTTTGGACAAGTACCGAGGAAAAAAGGAGAATGCCGTTAATTTCCTAGGAAAACATATGTAAACTTTTCAAGGAAGGAGGATTGGGAATAAGGAAAATAAGAAGTATGAATACATCTCTCTTAGCAAAACAGGGATGGAGGGTTTTTCATGAAAACAAAAAATGGAGCAATATATGGAAGCAAAAGTATTTATTTAATGCAAAATCCCTCTCTGAATTCTTTTCTTACCCTAACGTAACCCGTCCATCTTCTATATGGGGGGTTGTTCAAGGTACTAAACAAATCTTAGAAAAAGGAATCTCTTGGACAGTAGGTAATGGAAAAAAGGTGAATTTTTGGGAGGATGCTTGGTTAAAAGAAATCCCTTTGATAGAAGAATTCCAAGATAAAGAAGTAATTGACCGTTGCAAGCAAAGATATGGAATAATGGTTAATCAATACTGGCAAAACAATTCATGGGTGAACCTTAATGATATTGATCAAGATTTCAATAATATTCAAATATCCCTCAATGCTATTTCCCTCTATTCTAATCTTGAAGATAAGATTGTTTGGCATGACGAGCCTAGCGGACAATTTAAAGTTTCTACCATCTTTAATTCAAAGGGAAATGGTAACCAACCACTGTGGTCTAAAATAAAAATCTTCTTCTGAACCCTTCTCCAAAAAAAAATCTTGACTCTTGATAACTTACAGAAAAGAGGAATAAACATAGTGAACAGGTGTATTCTTTGCAAAAAAGGTTTTGAAGATAGAGATCACTTGTTCGTGAACTATTCCTTTACACAACTAGTTTGGAAAGAAATCCTCAATCTTTGGGGTATTGCTTGGATTAAACATAAAAGTGTGGATCTATCTTTTAAAAGTTGGTATTGTCTCTCTAAGAATCATGATGTTCTTTTTTTATGGAAACTAACTCTTCCCCATATTTGGTGGGGAATATGGAAAGAAAGATATAACCATATTTTCAAAAGTAAAGAACTTCCAGGATGGGTAGTGGGGTAGAACATCATTAGAGTTATCAAGGAGAATTTTTCATTGCAAAGGGATCCTAATCCTACCTTTCAAATTGATAATCCTTTAAGATCATAAAAGTCTAATGTAATAAATGAAAATCCTAGACTTGGTGTAACTTGGAATGTCCCCCCTCATGGGTGGATCAAAGGGAACTTTGATGGAGCTACTATAGGGAACCCGAGGAATGCAGGATGTGGAGGAGTCTTGAGAAACCATATGGGAAATGTAATCAATGCTATTGCAATTCCCATTGGTAAGTTGAACTGCCATATTGTTGAATCTTATGCTGCCCTCTAAACCATTAAGCTAGTTATTGAATCTGGATATTCTAAATTATGGTTGGAAGGGGACTCCTTGAATATCATAAATATATTAAATAATAAAAATTCTATCTCATGGTCAATAGAGGCTATGGTGATGGAAATGAAAACTTTAATTAAATGATTTGAGAAAGTCACTATTACCCATACTTACCGTGAATCAAACAGAGTTGCTGATTGAATACCAAATTATGCAGTTCAAGCAGGACACAAGGTGAGTTGGTAGGAGACATTAAACAAGAACGTGGATCTTAGAGTGCTCATTCATCATGATGCAATTCATGCTATGGAGGGAGAGATCATATTGGAATAAATAACTAATGATTTGGGGGAGTGGATCCACACAGGAAGATATACACTAATTAAACAGAAATGTTCTAGAGTACACGAGGAGGATTCAAAACGTGCCAAAATATAGGTGAGTTATGTTCCAAATTGGTAATAGTTAGGTTCATTATTTAGCTGACAGCGTTAAGGAGTTAAAAGAGATTTGTATGGCTCATAATAGGAAAGGAGAACCAAGGAAGCAGGAACCCAAATATTGTGAAGAGTAGAAAGCAAAAGAAGATGTCTGGAAGATCCTGCAGAGAGGAAAGGTAGCGAGTTACATGGAATGGCTTCATGGCTCAAAACCCCATATTACAATAGCTTTTTTCAAAAATTGGACTGATGATAGGGTTACCTTGCATGGCATTACGGTGAAGCTCACTGAGGAATTCAAAGCAGAGGTGACGGGGCTTCCAATGGAGGGAATAAAATTTTCAAAGCAGACAAGCATTTCCAATGAGGCTTTTTACAAATTCCCTAAAATGGATGCTGAGGAGCAGTAGCTAGAAAAAAGTGGAGATTTTTTTGAATTGGAGCAGATTAAGGGCATTTGGAGGGACGTCTTATGCTGCATCCGTGAGTACTTCATACTTGATGGAAAAAGCAAAAGAGTCCACAAATTTCACTTTGTATTTCTTAATCACTTCAGACACAAAGTAAGAATCTCCTTTCCTTTTTATCTATGTTTTTCCTTGCTCCAAAGTCTATTCACTCATAGGAAAAAGGAATCTCATCCCATCCTACATGAGGGGTTAATTCTTATAATTGAAGGGAATTGCAAGAATAAGGCCATTGCAAAGAATCCTTATTCGGGAAAATACAAGGACCTAAGGAGTAATAAGAAAGAAATAGTAAAAGGGAATGAAAAAGCTAAATTCAAACTCCCAAGCTTCAATAACTAGACTGCTGATGAGGAAACAGAGTGGGAAAGTTATGAAAACACTAGGGAGGAGAGTCTAGAGGAAGAAGGAGGAATAGAAAGTGGATAAGAATGATAAAGGAGTCACTATAGAGGAAAAGTCTAAAAACAACAACCATGAGTCTGAGGAAAACTAGCAAGTGTTTGAGGAAATTGATAAAGATCTAGATGATCATGTTGTGGACCCTGATCTGATTAATGAAAAGGAAAATCTAGTTCAGGTTGCTAACCAAATATTGGAAATGAGAGCTCAAGTAAAGGAAGTAAGTAACAAAAATGTAAGCCCTGCTGAAACAAAGGAACAAAAATGAATGGAAATGGAGGACTATATTGAAGAAGTTGGAAGCAGTCCTAAAAAGAACACAAAAGATTGGAGTGACAAAAGGCAGAATGACAAACCTACTAGATTGGCCAATTGCAAAGCTGATGCTACTCTTCAATTCGATTTATGGACGTATAAGGAGATAATGGAAATCAATAGGAAAATGGAAATAATGGAGGGTAAATAGGAGGCAGTTTGGAACAAAATCAATAACATGGAAAAGCAGATGAGGGATATTCCCATAAAACTCAAAGATTATGAGAACAACCTAAGGGAACTCATAAAGGAAAGTAGAATAAATATGGAGGAGCTAACCTCTAGCATTTGTGCTGCTGTTGTAAACATTGGAAAAAGAGCAAATGAGGAAATCAAAACTTTGGAGGGGCCTAGCAAGAGAACTAGACAAAGCTCAAGAAAGAAAGCAATGCAAGAGGGATCTACGCAGGTGACTACTGCCATCTAGGACACTGTTGTGAAAGGTAAGGAAGCAGTGAAGATGATATTGGAACTAGAAGAATAGTTCTTGGTTATTTTAGTTGGTTTTGCTAGTTGGTTGTGTTTTTTGGTCTTGGTACCTGGTTTTTTGAACTTTTACTATGGAGTTTCTAGGTCTCTATAAAACCTGGGGTCTATCTTTGGTTGTTCATTTGTTAGCTTCAGGTCTTTGTATCTTGATTTTGTTACTTCGGTGAAGTAGGCTTTAGGCTTGCCTGTGGACATTACTTTTTTATCTTAATCCTTTTGTTTAGGGTTTTGGGGTCCCTTCAAAACCTGTTTTTACCTTAATCTAAAACAAAAGACTATACTATAGCAATTGCTAAAATATTTATTTGGGAGAACATTATAACATGATTTGGATGTCCCCTAAGTTTCACTATTGATTTTATCACCCAATACTTGAATGAGACAATTTGTATCTTGTTAGCTGAGTTCATGATTGCACACCATAAAATGACACCATACCACTCATAGGCCAATATAATAACTGAAGCCTTCAATAAGATCCTGGGTACCACTTTGAAAAAAAATTGTAATATTGGTTGGATTGATTGGGATGATAGAGTATCTATAGTACTATGGGCTTATCAAACTATGTACAAGTGCCTTAACAAAAGTAAACAACCTAGTATATGGAAAGGAAGTGGTCATGCCAATGGAGTTCTTAGTTCTATCTCTTTGGATAGCACGTATAGGAAACTTGGATAATGAAACATCTTTGAAAGCTTGGATTTATTATTTAATGAAACTAGATGAGGCTTAGTTCCTTTCACACTAGAGTCAAGATGTTGAGAAACATAAATATAAAGCATAGCATGATCACCAGCTAAATAATAAACTATTTTATGTAGGCATGAAATTTATACTATATGATTCCAAGTTCATGTGTCACCCTGGGAAGTTGCACATCCATTGGGATGGACCATCTATAGTTCATAGCATTCAACCTATTGGATCTTACCAACTATGGTGAATAGATGGATAATTCCTTTTAGGACATTATAATGGGAGTCAACTTCAACCGTATTATGATTTTTTTTAGTTTAAATTTTGTAATCAATAAGGCTTAAGGCTATTAGGTTAGGATTTAATGCTTTTAATAAAAAAACACTACCCTTGAGGCACATGACTCTTTAATGTAATTTTTAGTTTGTGTTTTTGTTTTCATGGAAGACCATAAACCCTTTTAGTGTGGGCTAAGGCATCATACATATGAATACAAGACATAAGACAAGTTAGTTCACAAGATCATAAGGTACAAAATTCATCTATGGAATGCAAGTGATTAAGGGAATGTGAGTCATTCAATGCACCTTGAAAGCATTTTGAAAGGTTCCTACCATTTGTGTGATAATTGTCTTCCACTTCATCAGAAAGGTGGGACATAATTTTCATCCACTTCCATGAAAGGTGTTAGAAGGAATAGACCATTAATGTGATAAGGTTATTTATGGTGATAAGTGTGTGAGTGGAATGATGGGATAAATGTTTTAAGGCACTAAATGCTCACTGCAAAATTTTAAGTATGAAGGCCATTAAAAGATATGCATTAATGACTAGAAATCAAAAGGGGAGGGAAAGAGTTAATGGAGGTAAACCTCCCCACATGGCCTAAAAAAAAGCTTGTTGAAACCATTTTATACTTTACCTTACTCAAATCTTTGAGATCTAAGTCTGAATGGTGAACTATAGAACTAGAGATCAATGAAACCAAACTTATCATAAAACAAAGTGATTACAAAATTGACAAAGACACGATGGTTATTTCCAAGTGAAGAGGAGAGGTTGCTAAGTTTGAACATGTTTGTAAGAGTGGATATTGTTGAAGTTTTAGGTTGTAGGTTATGTAATTGTTGAAGCATGAAGGTCAAGACCTAAGGCAAGTTGGATCTCCACCATGAACTCATTTGGAAATGTGGGATAGCTATGTGTTAACCCTTGAGTTCCATAGAGGGTAATATGGCTGAATAAAAATTCTAAGAGACTTGAAAAGATTCTAACCATACCATAGGAGGAAGAGGTGATTAGAGGAACTTGGTTTGCTATAAGAGAAGAGATTTTAGGAGACCCAAAACAAAGACCAAAAGAAGTAAAGTGCATGAAACTTGTGAGGGAAACAGTGAAAGAAGTAAGAGAGAGCATAGAATAAAAGATGGTGAAGAAGGGAAAGAAGGCATAGGCCTATTCATCACAAAATTTCCCAACATCTCCCCCTCCATCCTTGTTAATAAAAGAGATGCAATACCTAGAGTCGGTCTTGCATGTGGAGAACTAGGTATCTAAGGTGCCAACTATAACCATTTTTTACTATAACCATTGTTAGCTGGGTAATGAAGTAGAGTTGAAAAATTATTATCAAGTGTAGACACCAACACTAAGAATCAAGTGGTCTATGACTTGTCCATCAAGAACTAGCTAGACAAGGCCATCCTCTTTAAACTCTTTTAACTACAATACTTTGGAAAGTCTACTAAGATAATTTAGTTTCTCCTCTTGCATTTTAATGAGGACTACATAAACATCATATGGTATAACATGAAGATTATCATGAAGAGGTTAAAAAAATTCATGTGCCTTCAGTGTTTGGGGGTCATTGTGTTAGATGACTTGGCATATATGGAAGAGATCCAACAGACTACCATTAATATAATGTACCAAAAACAAGGGAATGCAACACATATAAGGAACCTAAAGGATCCCACCCTTAGAATCATAGTATAGATCATTTCCACCAAGGTCAGAGGGACTGACTGATGGAAGGAGGTGGATATGGTCCACCTGTACATTGCTCACTAAGTGGTTTAGGGCACATAATACAACCAGGTGTTGTATTTCTCTTAGATGATAGTTGAATATGTAAAGAAGGTGCATAAGACACATAAGTATAGGTTTATTTAGAGTTAAATCCTCTTATTACTATTTTTTATGAGATTGGGGTGCTTGACTATAGCTCAATATCATTGAAGTGGGTGTACCCCCTACTCACAAGTCCCTCATCAAGTGATTCAGAGATTACAATTATCCCCAACACATCACCATAACATACAAGTTTAAGATGAGGTACCATTTTAATGGGATGAATATAGATTTTAAGAATGAATGGTGCATTCCCAGGGATTTTTCTGCCTTGACCGTAGATCAATTAGAAGTCATTATGAAGAAACACTACTCCTTGGTGCACATTAAAATCAACCCTTCAGGAGAACTTTTAGCATGGATTAAACTACCATATGCCTTCTCTACATGTTACTTCATTGATTTCATCAATAATATTTATGATGCATAGTCAATTCGTCTATAGGTAGAATAGATTGATACAGAGCACCATACCCTCAAAAAAATGTTCATATATTTAGGCAAAAAGGCATTTATGGGGAGGGGAGAAATGAAATTAACCAATATTAAGGTTAATAATATCTTGGTTGGGGAGTCAATCCATATAGTTTTTTACATGTTATGCCCCTACTAGTACCCTCAAGATGGAGACCCCAAGGAGAGGCTCCCCTAAGCACCATATAAATGGAGGAAGCAACCAGAGCCAAGTGCTAGTACAAGTGGGTAGAAGGCCCCTATTAAATTATAGAGGATGATAGAAGTAAAACCCTCCAAACCCATTACTTTTTGACCTTCCATGTCACATCTACCTCCACATCACCCTTCACTTTATCCACCTCATCCTTCACCTTATCCACCTCATCCTTTATCTTCACCACCTCAATATTCTCAATCTCACATTTCTTCACCATTTTATTCACCTTCTCATTCCACTCCCCACTCACCTACCCCAAAACTTTCATCTCCTCATCCAAATTCCCCACCTTCTCTACCTCCATGACCACCTTCACCTCCACCTTCTCTTAAGAATACCACTAGGTTAGCACCACAATAACATCTAAATCAAGCACCCAAAAGGGACACCTATCTAGAGTATATTCATAATTTAGGATCTGACTCAGAGAAGACTCCATCCTGAGTGTAAGAGGCCCCATCTAGTTATCAAATTGATACTCATGGAATGGTAGTAGATGGGATGGCCACATAAATCCATCAAGAGGATGAACTTGAGCAAGACCCAAAAAGGGGAAAGGGGCCAACTAAGGGGGAATAAGAATAGAGATGGATATACACTCTACATGAATGATACTAGTTCAATGTATAGGACAATAACCTCTATCTTTAGAAGCATTTCCACCCCAAGGACACAACCCCAAAAATAAGGAAGAATTTATCCTTCCTTTTGGAAATATGTAGTGAAGAGCCCTAGTTTTATATTCCTTTGGATTGTATTTTATCTAGCCTAGATGCTCCAGGTCTAGCATAACTTATGAGGATTGATCCACAACAACTCTCACCAATAATGAAAAGGGCCAAATTTTGAAAACTAGCCATGAAAATGATGCACTAAAACATTTTTTTAGAATCAAATTCATGCATGATGGAAAAGAAACATGGTAGAGTGGTAGAAATGTATAATAAAGTGTATGCAAAAAAGTAAGTGCTAGTCAAGGAAGAGTCCTCCTTGAAGCAAAAAATTCAAGAGGCCACCAAGGCTAAGGTAAGGTTTTTAAACCTTTGTAATACAATTTTGAAAGAAGACCTGACACTTATATATGGTGTACCATTATATGGGGATACCATCAAAAAATTGGAAACATTAGTTGACCTATTGCTCAAGAAAAAAAGGAGCACCTTGTGCCTAGAGATGAGGTCCAAGAAATACTTGAACAATTCATCAGAGTAGTATATATCAACAAAAGTAATTTAGAGAGAGTCAAGAAGGTTATGCCAATTTTGGATGACATTTTTACATGCTTGTCATGCCCAAATAAAATAATATAATCCTAACTCCATGATGAGGAGGTCTAGAGGTAGCAAGTAGTTGATGTTGCCCTATTAATAAAAAACCACATCGAGTGCATGAAATCATTCAAGGACATTGAGATGATGAAATATGCCATTAATAAACATAATTAGAAAATAAATGTGAATTTTTCCATACTCTAAGGATAGGTTGACAAGGAGGTCTCTGACTTAGAAGATATCCACAAAGAAGCAAGTACAACCCTAGATAAATAGGCTAAAAAAATTGAGACTTTGACTTAGCTTGAGGAGCTGAAAGAATAAAAAGAGGCCATTGAACAAATAAGTGTCAAATTCCTCATACATTATCCCACTAGGATAGGCTGAAGAAGGAACTCAAGTAGAAGGGACCAATTTTTTTTGAAGATGCTAGTGTGGCTTAGTCTGACATGGACTAAAGAATTCATGTGGGGTGATGTTGAACCCTAAATTCTATACAAGTACTGCTCCATTTTTTGCACGTGTCACAAAGGGACCATTATCTATTTTGATGTAAGTACCAGCATGGCATAGGAAAACCATAGCATGGGAAGACCATGACACATAGTTGATAGGCATAGAAGTGTTGTGACCTAGAAGGACAATAGTGTAAGAGACCTAGCATGAGAGGACATAGTCAAGAGAGAATGTGTCACAAAGGAATCAGAATAGATGACTCAAAATGAGAAGTATAAGACTAGGGGAGTGTGAAGAAAACATAGCATGAGGAACATGTGAGCAATTAAAATAGGATACTTTGACCCCATTGATCATAGGCTATGTACCAGTCTATGAAGAATGAAATAATTGGCCTTTAGAACATAACATAGAGAAAATAACTAGGGGTATAGAAGCCCAATTCTATAGGAATAATCAGTTGTAAGAACCATGAATCTTAGCCTATTTGGATTTTATGTTACATTTGTCCATGAAATTTAGAAATGTTTGACACTTAGTCAGGGCAAAACAAGTATAAAAACCCCTATTATATTCATTTACATGTGTGGAACTTTGGGAAATAGATACAATATTCTAATTTGTAATCTATTTAGAAATAAATGAATAATTAGTATTGGCCATAACATGTGATGATTCATGAACATCCTAAGTGTTGAATATTGAATATGTTTCATTTATAAGTAATGGGTATCTTTTCCTTTTATTGCTACTATTGAATAGCAATGGTGATCTTAGTTATCATAGTAGCTAAGTCTAGGAAAATAAGGATAATAGTGGTATATTTATGGTATTGAATAACTTAAGATATACATTATAAGACATGAAAAAACATATGACATTGTGCTTCAAGGCCTTTAGGAACTGGTCATTTTCTACACATTTCATATGAGCACATGAGACTTACCTTTCACGTAATATGGCTAGTGCACTAGCATGTTAGGAAAAGACTTCAACACTAACATAGATTTAACTAAAAGACTAAAATAAGAGTTGCCTACATACCAATATTCTGAAGAGGGATCAAGCCTGATGTAGTTATCCTACTTAGTGCTTGATGTAAGTGTAAGCAAATGCTAGAATGAAAGTGGACTTGGATGCTTTGAATGTGTTTAAGCTTTCAAATCTTTGAAAATTAGGCTTAGGGATGTTATAAATGGTAGTATGTAGAATTAATTCAGAATCAAGATTAAATACCTTACTTTTTCTCAATTTGTCTTTTGTTTGAATGTGATATTTTCATCTATTTTCCATCTAGTGAATAAGGGTCAAATATACTTGTGTATATAGATATATATGCATCTTATTCAGATAAGAAAATGTGACTAGGCAAACCTTAGGAGGGGAACACATTTTAAAAATTATTTGTTCTATAGATTTAGGGATAAGGATAGTAGCATTTAGTTGGGGACACTAACTCCATGTGGCTGTCATGTCCCAAATGTGGTGTTAATGTCCACCTAGTAGATTATTGGGTAAGTCGGGTTGGGATGTAAAAACATTATCTCAGGATTATGTTTTTGTTGACTATAGATATATGTGGCCTTCATAATGACTAAAACTTTGTAGCAAAGGCTCTAGGATAGGCATAGGCTAAGCTAGGAAAAGGTTAACTCAAGCAACATTCTTAGCATCCAAATACCAATTTTAGGTGATTACACTTAGATTTGCAAAGAATACAATAGGAAGGGTCCATAAAACTGATTTTAGCCAATAGATCCTAAGTGAGGGTATAATTATAAACTATTAACCAGGTGAAATACCTTTCTTTTTAAGGACCTATCTTATCCTATCATAAGAATATCTCCTAGCTCAATGCATCATCTATTACCTCAACCATCCAATAACCAAGGCATGCTTCAGTAACTATAATGTAGGAATTTATGCATCCATTTGATCTATGATTTCAATGAAATGAAATGATTTATTTACAAATAGATGTTATAGGCTGGTAAAGTAGTATTTAGTAAAATATAGCTCTAATGTTTTCAGATTTAATTTTGTTAAGGTCAGAGTTGTCTAAAGTTATTATTTTATTTTTTGGCATGTCCATAATCCACCTAACTAGATGATTTGAAGCATGCTCAACATGTTTACCAAGTTATATAAATTGATCATCACATTATGTTAATTGAATCAACATTTACATTTAGATCTTAATGAGGTTGAGTGCACAAAGTATCTTGATCAGAGATATTGATTGAAATAGTAATTAGATCAATTGATATGGCTCAACTATTCACATTCATCCATTTCAAATAGGAAATGAATTTTGATATCAAACCTTAAATCTTATTGATAATGTTACCACTTTGATCAGAGTCGAATATAGGAATATATTTAACTTATAAAAATATCCATTTCTCATTTCATTTTATCTCTATCTTGTTACTATTTATTATCATCAATAACTTAGTTTCAACATTAAATAAAATGATAAGGTATTATAGTTAAAGTCTTGTGTAATTTATGAAATATGTCAATAATATATATGGTGGCACTCTAACAAAATAAAGAAATGGGGTGATATTCTGAAACATGCTTCTATAAAAATCATAATAGTAAGATATACCACTCTAAATTATCGCACAATACAATAATGTTGATGTTAACTTTATAAATATCTTAGGGTTTATCCTCAAATTATAAAAAAAGAATGTAATCCTACCTAATTTATATCACCATAGTAATAAGGTGGTAATGAAATGTTATATAATTATCCTAACAATAATACCAAAATATTTTTTGTAAGGTTACTTCCCTGAAATCACTCAACATTTGATTGCAACTCAATTATATTATTCACCTACACACCCAAGTCACAAACACTAAAATTCATCATTAGTATGAATAGTCTAATGAATGAAGCATAGAGTCAAAATGTATAATGCCAATTAGATTTTCTCCTAGGAGATACCTTAAAGGTAACCTTGAAGGCATTACAAGGCCTTTTAAGGTGTTACCTATTAGTGTATTATAGGTGAAGAAAAATTACACTTGTGTGCACATTGAAGGTATATCCTTTTAAGGTATTACCTAGTAGTGCCTTCAAGGTGAAGGAAAATTCCAATTGTGTGCATATTGAAGGTATCTCCTAAGAAATACCTTTAACATTCCCTTAAATGTATGACAACACCCTTTGAGGTATCTCTTATGAAATTCCTTCAATGGGCCTTGTAATACCTTTGTGGCTAGGAGATACCTTGAAGGATAAATCCACTATAGTGCATGTTTGAAATTTATATCATAGGATATATCTTAAATTTATTATAAGGCCTTCAAGTTATCATCGATCAATTATTTCAATGTGAAGAAAAACTCCACTCATGTTCATGTTGGGAGAAACCTTCAATATCCCCTTAAATTTACAATAATACCTTTAGAGGCATCTCATAGGATATTCCTTTAAGGGCCTTTTAATATATTTGTGGGTAACATGAAGGCATCTCCTAGGAAATACCCTGAAGGAGAAATCCACTCTTGTGCATGTTTGAAATGTATCTCCTAAGAGATCCCTTTAAGGTATTAAAATGCCCTTCAATTTATCACATAGTAGTTCCTTAAAGGTGAAATAAAACTCCACTCATATGTATGTTGAAGGTATATCCTTAGAGATGCCTTAAACATACCCTTGAATGTATGACAATGCCCTTAGAGATATCTCTTAGGAGATAATCTTGTATCTCAAATCATGCACCTAAAATAATAAAGTTTATTTAATCACACAATGGGATTAGATCCAAAGTGTAGGACATAAGGATATTTGAGCTAAACCTCTTGAGATGGGTTGGCTTCCCTTAAAAATGTAGTGCATTAGGTTTAAGAATTCTATGCAGACTGAAGGTTATAAATATGGATTTTTTGATGTGTGTTTTATGCACATGCCCATAGCCTTTTATGAGGTATCCTATAATGTTTTAGTATCATTAAAGTAAATCACTCAAATCCATGATTTTCAAGGTATTCAATTTTATAAAAACCTATTGGTGGAGTATTGGTGAGCAATACAAATTGTTTACCAAGAATGGATTGGTTCTGAATGAATCTAGATATACTTAGATTGGGTGTAAAGATGATGATTATAACTAAAGTTGGAAATATATTTAAAAAAACTCAAAAAAAGAGGGAAGAGTAGGGTATAAAATAAGGCCTATGGATATCCTAAGATAAAACCCTTCAAAACCAACACTTGAACCTAGCTAGGATTGTGAGACTTGAACAAAGTGTAATTTGAAAAATGAACCAAAGACCATTTATTGATATACAAATGTTTAAGAACATAATTCATTAATGTAAAAATGGAAAATTCTCAATTATAATTACCAAAGTGAAAAATGAAAATGCATAAAATTTTAATTATCAAAGCTTTTATAGCACATCAATAATCAAATACAGTATACTCAAGCATGCAAAGTCAAAGGTTGCCCAATTGTTAGACTGTTATTTCACATCTTTAAGAACGATTATGATTAACATTAAAAAGATATTAAAAAAATTTATATATTAAATTTAATGATTATATTTAAAATAGATAACTCAAATATACTCAAATATAAGCACTAAGCTATGAAAATAATATAATGTCTCAAATAAACCACATAATTAGAGAAACCTAAATATTTTCATATTAAGACAAATTCAAGTAGAACTCTTTCAAATTTATTATTAGTATAAATAGACAAAATTATCCTCTCTTTGGGACTAAGAGGTTACATGTATTTATAATATTTGGATGGTAATGCCTCATCTCTTCAAGTTTTGCTTAAAATTACAATTCCAAAAAAAAGCCACAGGCTTAAGATCATGAAAAATATGCATATACAATGGAATTTTTTAAACTTAGACTCTCCAATAAAAATATAATATGTATGTATAATACATAAATTAGGAATTATAGTTTTAAATTAAATATACATGCATATATATAATCATTTCAAATCATGGTGTTGATGCAAAACCACTAGCTAGAGGAGTTGAAAAATAAACTGAAGTTGCCATAAGAGTAACTGTAGATGAAAAGAACACTAAACCTATGGGAGTTTGAATTATTGTAAACATATAAGATTGAGAGTATTTAGATATTTTAGCAACACTTATATATGGTTGAGTAATTAAAACTAAAGATGAAGCTTTCTCTTTTTCTTTAAAATTGCTCTAATAATACACCCCTACCTCAAATTTTTTATTTACAATATCAAAATTGAGTAAAGAAAGATTAAGAATTATATTTTATTTAGCCATTAACCTACCTTTATCTTCCTCCAAGATTTTAAATATAGCGACTGAGACTTTATCCTTAGTTACTCTATTCTTAGCTAAACTGATTAGGTGTATAACCTCATTGGTTCTGTAGATGGTTTCCTCTACCTCCTTAAAATTGTCTATTACTACATGAAGGAAGTTCCTAGAATTAATCCTATTGACCAAATCCATAGTAAGAGTAATAACCTAAGTTATCATCATATATTCTAAATTTCCAAGGGCTCACTCTCATATCTAGTAGAGTCTTAATAATGCCTTCATCTAATTATGCCAACTGAGAGAGGCATCTCTTTTATCAATGACATAATTCAAGCAAAAAGATTCATTCGTACCAAACATTAAAATAATATTGTTACAAAAAATATTATTTGAACACAAATTTAATAAATTGAAATTATTTTCCATTTATTTCATTTGGTGCCCCAACTTGGTAATGTTTACTTGATTAGGTTGGGTAGCTACTTTGGAGGCCTGCATACTATAAAAAATATCATAAAATTTATTGGATGTACTATGCACATCACTAATAATTTATTAAGGAGCCTAAGTGATGTTAATATATTTCCACCTTATAAATGCTTCCTCAATACTATAGTGAATTTTATTTAAGGCTTCCCCTGTGGAATTAAAGAAATTGTTGAAGTTCTCATTATATTTTGTAGGGTCCCTTAGGTTCTTAAATTTTTTTGTAAGAGGAAAAATATTTTATATTTGATCAAAATCTATCTTATTACATATACTAAGGCACACCACCTTCCTATTCCTCACCCTCTAAATTTTCTTACTCTATTTTTCAAACTTGGTAGAGACTATGGGAAATTCAATTACAACAAGATTTTGTCTTTCATCCCTAGATTATTCCATCTCTTTCATGCATTGGGAAACTATGAGAACCCATATTTATTCAATTGTAGTTGGGCCTTGAGATAAATAAGGTGGAGGAGCCATAGGATTATGTGTAATTAATGGAATTATTATGGAAGTTTTAATTTGAGTGGGAAAAAAGAGAGTTTGGTGGACAATTCTCTCCCTTGGATATGGATCTCTTCTTGGTGAGACCTTATCTATATGCCTAACCCAACTAGGGGTTATCTCCAATATCATTGTGGCTAAGGATACTAGTGAGGCCTAGGGAATGGGCACTCTTATTTGATCCAAATTTATTTTTGAAATGGGTGGGCTCTGAGGATCAAAAATAGACTTAGTTTCTTGGTCTTCAAAATGGACCCTCTTCTCTAGGGTCTTTATTGACTGAGTGAAAATCATTGATGAATCCTTAGGAGGAATAGATACAAAGCCTTGAGATATAACAAAAGGTAGAGTTACATATTGGATTTCAATATTGATAAATGAAGAAATAGTATAAGAGACTACCTCAACAATCCTCTGGCTTGGTTGTCCTATGAGGACTTGTTGCTGTCCTGGACTTCAATATTTAGATTTATCAAACTCTACCACTTCATCATCTAGGTGAATCTATTCAATATTTCCTTGTTCTAATTATTTTTTCCTCATAATCATCTTCTTCATCTTCATCATCTAGGTAATTAATCAATGATATTGGTTCTATTTATTCTTCCAAAAACAACCCTACTTAAGTTTCTCCTTTGTTTTCTTTCTCAACTTCATCTAATTTTTCTCTCTTAAGAGACTCCTCAATAATTTATATATATATATATATATATATATACCAATATATAGTATTTATTCCAATGACTTACTCTATGTAAGGTTAGTATAATCCATATGCTTCCTCTAGTAGGTGATGATAGGGGGAGTGGAAGGTGGAATGGAAGGTGACACATCTAAAGGAACAATAATGGTTGGAGGTAGCACAAGAGATAATGGTGAAGGCATGGTACCATTTGTTATGGACATGGTTTTAAGGGTGCTTGGAGGATAAATGGTAGAGGTACCTTGGGTAAATGTAACCTAGCCATCAAATGTAAGTGATGAAAGGATATCCATAGTAGATATGGGATTATTAATAATAGTCAAAATGGAAGATAAAAAATCTTGTAATAAATCCATAAGACTCACCTAGGTCACATTTGTTAAGGGGAGAAAAAGAGTCATCACAAAACTACTCTTCATTTCTTCACTTGTAAAATCTTCTAACATATCTCTTGTAGTTTTTTGTGCCCAAAACTTGGGTATCAAGAGTTTATATCAAGGGACCTAGAGACTTAGAAGACCCCTTAGAATATCCCTTCTGGGATGAGGATTAGATTTTTTTAGACACTAGAGTCAATTGGCTACTCATCTATAGGATATTATAAAAGAGGAGAAAACTTATTCTATTGTTGAGAAACATAAGGCTAGGATGGTGTTCATTAGTGATTAAATGCCCTCTCAAATTATTCCTTAGTGACCTAAGGATTATACTTTAATACTTGAGCCTAGACCATGGACATTGACTTATCCTTCATATTCTTCCATATAACCAAATCATTAGGTGCATTCCAGAATATATGATCATGGTTATATTCCTCATGCCCATAAGAAACATGAACCTTCTTCTTTTCCTAAAGATATTAAAGGTATCTTATAGCCCTTTTCCTCTGATCCCAATCTCTAAATGGTGCCAATTTTAGATTATAATTGGCCCTAATTTTAATGGCCTAGTTAAAATGTGATCTGACCACATAGTACATTTGGTTGATGCTCATGGGACTCTTAAAATAATAATTTATATGCCTTTAACCTAGTTCCTTGTCAATACCATTATAAACCTAAAAATTTAATTATTGTTCAACAATCTTATTTGGAACATGGTGTGATAGTAATAAGGGAGAAGTCATTTTCCTTTTAATCTGAATAACAGTATCATCTAGATAAAACTAGTAGTCTCCCTATTTGTGGAATATCCTTAAAATGTTTTCAAACAACCTAGGCATAGATTTCCCATGGATTTCATGATATATCTGAGTGTAAAAATCATTTCATACTTTTTTAATTTCATACCTATATCTATTAATGAACATAAACAAATGATCTTCACCAATTCTATTAGCCACATATTCTTCTGAGGGTCACCATAATTCACCATAACTTTTTAAAATAGTTTACATAACAATATCTAATAAATAGGACATCATGTATAAAATACCATATGATGGACTTTCGTTTAGATAGAACATTTTGGACTTCAATCTGGCATAGATAATCTCTCCCAGTACAACCAATTGATCATAGGTCAACAAAATATCCAACAACAAAACCCACTCAACCTGAACATATGCAATACTTAGAAATATATATAGTCTATTCAATAGATCCATTACTATCTTAACCTTGGGATTATGTTTAATGATGAAATAATATGTAACCCCCTCTTTGTGATTCAATTTTTGGCCCTAAAAAATCCACTCTTTTAATTTTCCCTCTACAATGTTTTTTTCAAGCTAGACATTAACTAAGTTTTAATTGTAGGCTATTTCAAGTAAAGGTAACTTAAGATAGATCTCAAAATCCATACCTAGAATGTATACAACCACTTTCTTATTTTTATTAATATATAAGCAATCACCAGATAAAGTACCATTTAAAAATAAATCTTTGAGAACGTCTATGCATGGTATTAACTCTAGTTTTACAATTGCCTAATGAAGATCCTACATATTGATGGGTAGTAAATCATCAATGTACTACTTATGGGCTAGTACAATTATATCCTGAGCTTAGTATGGAAGGACTAATTCTACCTCATTCCATAGTGCATAATAATGGTGGAATTTGAAATATAAATCACTTTTATCAAACACTATATTAATGTACTCAGTCACACTAATGAAAGCATATAAATAAGGGACATTAGATTGATTAGAATTTGATTTCAATTTTCAATTGGATGTATGCATCTAGGTTTACAAAAAATAATAGTTTGAATTCACAAACACCTCTAAAGAATTAGGGCATTTGAATGTATGATATTTTGAATATGTAATGTTCTCTTGATAGTAATGGCTAAGATAATTCCCCTTCCACATAGATTTTGTATATATCATGCACAAGACTTGAAAATTTAATGTATTCATGCACCATTAATGGAGATAATGAAATCTTGGTTTAAATTCCTATTTAATTATGAAAATGTCATTTAGCTTTAATGGGTTCAATAACCTAACATATGGAAAACCTTAATTAACTCTAAATGTTATATCATCAAATTTAAGACAACTATTAATGATGATTATGGCATACTTAGGGTTAGTTCCTTTAAATCATGATAGGTGTCAACTTCTCATTAATCCATATCTTCATACCTTTCACTACATTTGAGCCTTTCATGGTTTTGAGTTGATGAGACCATGCCATGTGTTGAGATATTATAGGTCTATAAATAATAAAATTTTGGGGTATTAGACCACATACCAAGGAATTTTTTAATCTTCTATGATCATGTGTTAATGAAGGGATGTTAAGTATCATACATTTAGGGATCTAGGAGTACCAAAATATGAGGTGTAAAGACTTTTAACTTTAAACCTTACTGATGAACCAATAAAGTTTATGTATCTCAATAATACCTTAAAAAACACTTAAAATTTTAGCTACATTATAGTACCTTCATGGGTAACTTGAAGGTATCTCTTAGGAGATACCTTAAATCCACTATTTTGCATATTTGAATGGTATCTCTTAGAAGATACCTTAAAATTACCTTTGAAGGTATTACAAGGCCCTTCAAGCTATCACCCAGTAGTGCCTTTAAGGTGAAGTAAAATTACACTCATGTGCATGTTGAAGTATTCTCCTAGGAGATACCTTCAACATCCCCATTTAATATATGAAAATTCCCTTTAAGATATCTTTGATAAGCTCATTTTAATGAAGGGATGCCAAGTTTCATAATTTAAGGGATCCAATAATATTAGAATGTGGGTAAAAAGCCTTCTAACTTTATCAAATAATATTTGAAATCTCCTAATACCTTAATGGGTAACTTGAATTTATATCTTAGGAGATACCTTGAAGGTACCCTTGAAGGTTTTACAAGGCCCTTCAATTAGTGCCTTCAGGGTGAGGAAAAATTACACTTTGTATTAATATAGGTTTTATGCACCAAACAAAGTTTAAAAAAGCTAGCCTCTAATGTTTTAGGATCTCAGTGGAGGCAAAATTCACTCCAAGGAATTATTTTTAGGTATGGTTTAAACAAATTTGTGGTGGAATAGCAATTAGAGCATAGAAGTTGTTAACCAAGTTTTCTTGTATTGAAATGAATCTTAGTGGAAAAATCAAATCTAAGTGGGTAAATTGGATGGGTGATATATAATATAGAGTGGGTAGATATTAGTCAAATAAACCTAAAAATGAGGGAAGGGTAGAGTATAAAATAAGGTTCTATGATCTCCTAGAGTCACTTCTTAGGTTGGTTTCTTAGTTGACAAATTCTTTCAAAGTTAATGCTTACTATTTGTAGATATTGTATACTTACAAGTAAATATAGTTATGGAGTATGGGAAGGGATGATATAGGAAAGTTGATGGTCTCAAATAAAGTTTTATTCATTTAGAATAGCTCTTACACACCCTTTAATAGAAGGTTATATCATCTACCAAAAAGGCATCTAAGGTAGTTATGGAGCACACGTAAAAAACATTCATACACACTAACAGTAATAACACAACTTAAATTGATCTATTGACAAAATATACTAACTTTAAATAGTGTTTTCATGTCTATATGTACCTTTTTCACACTTCAAATTATTGTATTATAACAACCAAAAAATATAAACTTAAAATCACATAAGTAGAAGGAGAAAACACCAATACAATTGCATGAAAATTAAAATTGACTTATTCTTATATTGATCAAATATTCCAACCATTTGGAAAGTAAAATTACATTGATACATAGACTAGGGGAGGGGATGCCTCATCCTTTAAGTTTATGCATGATCATAATTATATGTTACTGTTAGAACCTTAGTTTTAATTTTAGTCCAAAAAATTACATGTTTTTGAGTGCTTGTGTCTAATTACATTTATGTCAAAATTAGTTAGACTTTGTAATGTAATGTGTTCATGCTTATAATAGTTTATGCAAATTTACATATACACTCTACCTATAAGTAAATTTTGAGTAAAATTTTCATGTATACATACAAAATTAGACTACTTCTCAAGGTTGACCTGGTGCTTGTATGGATGATGGAGATGTTAGAGGCACTAAAGTAGATGTTTAAAATGAAATAGGAGTTATTACACTAATATTCTTCTTTACTTCCAAATACTGATAGTTCTTGTACCCAATGTCATATTGATATGTGATTATATCCATGTTAAGGAGTGTAGGCCTATGCACCCTATTCACTAGTTCCAAGAGCCTTACATGTTAAGATTTACTAGTACTAAAGTTATATTAAAAGATATTAACTTCAGTGACTTTATTTATATAAAAATTGAGCTCTACCTTTATGTATTCTATTGTCTTCCCTTGTATGTCCTATTTTAAATTCTCTAAAACTTGTTGTAGGAGTTGATCAAAATTTTCCCTACCAATGAGTCTCCTTGTTGAATCCTTAGCTTAAGAAATATTTGACTCATCCAAAAAAATTCAAAAGTGAGTCTCATATTCTTAATACTTTGATAGTACTACCTCAGCCTTCTCAACCCATTCTTTGGCCTCTTTCATCCTGATGGCCACCAAGTTGAGGGTATTAAGAGTCTTCAATGATGGCATGAAGTTCAAATATGCATATGACTTGTTGGTTATAAAAATAATAAATAATTTGAGTTTAATTTGATCTATATTCAAATAATTCAATAATTTGGTGGTCTTTATTATGTGGGGAGATAATTCTACCCTCATTGCACTAATGCCCTCAATGGTATTATACAATCTGGATGCTACATTTTGGAAGCCCATTTCAATTTATGTTGGAACATGAACAATTTTTTACTATTCTCTTAGTTTCTTTAGTTATTTTTCCATCTCTATTTGTGCCATTTTTGTCCTTTCATGTATTTCTACCAGAACATCTTTGTGTGTTTTTATATAGGAATTAAAAACTTATATATAGGGGTATTTATCAAATTTTCTATCTTTCCTCTTGGTTAGAGTGAAAATTTCTTATCTTTCTTCTAGAATGACTACTCTACCAATGTATTCTTTTAGTTTCCTCTTCCTAATCCTCTACACACTCCTTATTGATTTATTGAAAACTATACTCATATTGGGCTATTTGGCAATCACAAGATTAGGTTTTTTATATGCCCCTGACTACAAGTTTGTTACCCACTACAAGAGGAATAGCTAGGTAGGGTCTATAGGTTGAGTGTTTTGGGATGTAGTCTCAACCATTATCTCACCTGATGTTTACTAGAAAGTTTCCTCTAAGAGGGGATTACAGAGTGTAGGCCATATAATATTGGACTAGTCCACTCCACCATACTATGGTAGTGGATTGACTATGTATATTGGCCTTTTATTCTTCTCAACCTTTTGAGTGCTTATAATAGTTATCTCTTGATAAGGACTAGGAGAGGGAACTGGTAGACTTAAATATGTAAAAGTAACATGTAATTAGGGAGTGGATACTATTGCCTTCACCTTCTTTGTGTATTTTCTCTTGGTTTTTTTGGTGTATGGAGTAGTAGTGGAAGGGAATATAGTAGGAATAGTATGAGTGGATATGGGAAGAGAAATTGGAAGAATAGTAATTGAGGAATTAGGGGCTGCAAGGGTAGAGGAGGGATCAACCTCCACCTTAGGAACCAAGAGATGAGGTAGACTAGGAGTGGTGAATGAAAAAGGAACAAATGAAATAATTACAAGAATATAAACATGGGAAATAATAGGAGTGATACAAATTAGAGAAGGTATTATCTCACCTAATGTCTGCTAATGTAATGGTACCTTATCTTTTGAGTTTTAGAATCTCAAGACTTTTACTCTTTCTAATTCTTCTTCCTCATCATAAATATCCCCTCCAGTTACCTCTTATGTAGCTAGCTCTACTAAAGGTCCCTCCATGGTTAGGCATTGTGGAAGGGACTAAGGCCTTGGCTTCTTTGTATAAGAAAGGGTGGTCTTTGGATATGTAGAAGGATATGACTATATGGTTGAAGTAACCAAAGGGTGAATCTTTCGTGGTGATAAAACTTCACCTTGGGTAGGGCTCTCAAAGTTTAAGGAATCCAAGTAGATGGGCTCATCTTTATTTCCATTTAATTAGGTATTTAACACCCCTATTTCCTTCTTCAATTCCTTAAATAGTAAAAGGGGTGTCTGAGAAGATTTACCCTATTCCCCTACTAGTTGAGCATGTCTTCTAGTCTAAAAATTAGATGTGTCCCATCCTTCATCTAGTGGTAGTCTAGTTTGTACCTCCTTTATGAAAAGGGAAGGATCCCCTTGAATGAGATTTAAAAGGTCCTCCATATAAATTGATCATGACCCTTCCAATACTTGATCATTATTATAGAAATTGAGAAATAATAAGTCATGATCATAGGGTTTGTGTTGATATTCAATTCCCAACCCCTTGACATGGTTTTGCAGCTATCTATGGGAATCCTAGTCCCTATGAAGCAATGAAGCTAAGGAGTAGTATTATATTTATTTTTTAGTCTCATAGATGTGTTTCCTAATGTTGTAGCACATTATTCCAATCATTATGTGTGATCCATGAAGGTAATATTTATTCTTCCTATGCATATTGTAATCAATGACCCACCATAGTTGGTAGGTTATCTCTTATTTTTCCACCTTATTTGGGACATACTTGGAGAGATATAGAGTTATAACCTTACATCCAATTACCATGATGACTATATACTAAGGGTATATCCATTAGTCTCCCCTAATTAGTAGTGTATATGTGATACTCTTTGATATCATAAGTAAATAATATTCATGGATTTCCATCTATAAATATGAGTAAAAATACTCATTAATATGTAAAATATTATGAGTGTATGTATATATATGCATGAAATAATAAGAGTCACATATCTTATTCTTTATACAATTTGGAGTCGGGCTCTAAAGTGAACCATTGATGATGTAGACCACCCTAGAATTTTGTCAAGCAAGTAAGACATCATGTAAAAGTGGCCTCCTTAAGGCCTCTTATATTTATGAAAAATTTGTTCTCATAACCTTGTTCCTATCACTTATCCTAGAGAAAAGGTCAATTCTAATGTCCTCAACAAATATAGTAGTAGAACCCATTCCAATTAAAGGAATTTTATGGTAGGGTATCTAACTAACCTATTTAATAGGGCCATCCCAATATAAATTCCCATTCTAATATTTTATAGGGGTGGGATGCTTGTATTTAAAATTGATTGTCTTTCTATGGAGAAGATAATTGCTAACCACCTCTTGATAGACTTATATTTCATCCATGCCACTAATATGTGTATATCATATGTGGAATATATTATAGGAATAGAGAAGTGGATTTGAGATGTGTATCTATATATACATGTTATGATTATCTTTTATTGGAGGTGATATAGGTATTCTCATCCTGATATCTTCCCTATGAATAAGAAGTCTCATAAGAGATCGATATAAGGTATGAATTTTGGATTCATAGATGCAAAGTGTGTCCATTATCTCCTAAGTGGGAGGAGGTGTGTGGCTAATTAGCACTAGGATTAAGTCAAGTTCTATTCATATGTGTGCGCATTGACATGGAGTATGACATCCTACAATGCTGAGTAATTGTTATATTCATTGCTAAATAAAATCCTTGATGGAGAACCTTAAAAAAGGGAGAGTTTCTTAGAATTACCTAGATGAGGATGTCATTATGATATAGTTAAGGTGGTACTAGTTTTCAATTCAATCACTTAGCTCTCATAAGTATGTTTTTAAGTCAAAGAAACTAATGGTTTAAGATCTATTATAGGAGATTAAGTGAATTCTTGCATAAGCTTGAGATAAAATGGGCATGCCATCATTCAAACTAACTCAATATGGATTTATTATTGATTTCTAGTTGTTTTTCCATTCATGTCCAACTCCTATAAATTCATTTTATTTATTTAATACAAAATTTGCCACCTCATTTAGTGGGTATGCCACATAGGCACTACTGTGTCTAGTAGGAATGACACATCATTGACCTCTGCCAAGTGTCATTTTATCACTTATTTGACTTTAGTTTACTAAGTACTAAATATTTTTGTAGTTATAAGTTGAGATTTAGGGTATAACACTATTTACGAGCATCTCAAACAAAATTTCCAAATATTTTTGCTGAAAACCAATGTGTAGAAATCTTCCATTGAGAAAAATATTCAAAGACCGAAATGTTTTGGAGGTATATTCTAAGAAAAATTACCAAATAATTATTTTTGAAGACCCAAATAAACTAAATTATAAAACTAGAGACCTATTTCTTGAAGAATAGTGGTTGAAAAGTAAATTTTAAATAATTATAATACCTAGTGAATCTAGCTTCGAGTCTTGTATGCTAAATTCCTCAATACTCTATTATGAACAAAAAATTCAAATGAAAATTCCTAAGAACTAAATTAATATGGTATATGTAGAGTGTGGAGTGCCAAATACTAAAATGTGTTAGAGGCGTTCATCAATTAAAATCATCGTATAAAATCATTGAAGTAGTTCCACCAGGCAGATCCCTAGATCACAAGAGTACATAACACTTAATTTTTTTAAATTATAATACCTTCATGGGTAACTTAAAGGTATCTCTTAGGATATATACATTGAATCCATCATCATGCATATTTGAAAGGTATCTCATAGGAGATACCTTGAAGGTATTACAAGGCCCTTTAAGGTATCACCCTTTAGTGCCTTTAAGGTGAAGGAAAATTCCATTTTTGTGCATGTTGAAGGTATCTCCTATGAGATGCCTTTAACATCATTTATAATGTATGAAAATTCCCTTGTAGGTATCTTCTATGAGACCATTTTAATGAAGGTATTCCAAGTTTCATACTTTGGGGGATATTAAAGTATTAAAATATGGAGTGCAAAGTCTTTTAACTTTATCAAATAATGTTTTAAACACTATAATACCTTCATGGATAACTTTAAGGTATATCCCAAGAGATAAATTGAAGTTTAACTTGAAGGTACTATAATTACCTTCAAATAGTGCCTTCAAGGTGAGATAAAATTTCACTTGTGTGCATGTTGAAGGTAACTACTGAGAGATACATTTAATGTCCCCTTGAATATATGACCATTGGCAATGCCCTTTGAGGTATCTCTTAGGAGATTCCTTCAAGTATTTTAAATACCTTTCTAATACCTTTATAGGTAACTTGAAGGTGTCTCCTAGGAGATACATTGAAGGAAAAATTCACTCGTGCATTTTTGAAAGGTATCTCCTAGGAGTTATCTTAAAGGTACATGATGGGTGTTTTGACACAACAATTAATTGTAGGATAGGTCTGATAGTTTTATTCCATCACAAGCATTTCCTGAAAGGAATGTTTCCCACCCACTCCTAAAAATAATTGGTGATGGCACTTCCCCAACATTTATTTCACTTGCTCTAGGTATACTGAACCTCACTCAATGGCTCATTGAGACCATTTCATATAAGGGGCATTTACTGGTTTGAATTGAAAGTAATTTAGTAGTTTTTGTGTAATATAAATAGGAAAAATTTTGAGTAAACGTCCTTTGGTGAATATAATTTATCCAAGTTTAAGGTCAACACCAAATATTCTAAAATTGTGATATAATAATAGTTGTAAGGTTTTTTTAAATTTTTTGGTGTTTGTGTTCTTGGGTCTTGGTGGTGGCTGTGACAATTTTTGTAAACTTAGCCAAGTGAGAAAACATTATAATATAGTCATCCTTTTGGATCTTTTTGTTGAATGTCAAGTATTTATTAAATGAAATGGCTTGGAGTTTCCCATGGTTCATAACATGTGTAATAACTTAGTGTTAATTGATATGCATCATAATTCAAGATCTGTACATCATATGATTGATCATGAGGAGTGTTCATGCCTCATCCCACATGTGGGAGATGTCTTATAATTTTGAAATAGTGATGAAGCCTTAGATGAGAGATCATCTATAGTTTTCCAATGTTTTAACACCTCACCTTGGACCAATTAAGTTGAATATTTAAAACATAATTCCCCCTCTTCTTTCTCCTTCAAAATAAATGTTTGTAGATTCTTTTGCCTATCAATTTATATTGGCTAGTGTTTTTATTTACTTATAATCATTGACATACTTAATACACGTGTTTAAAATTTCATCCACTTTCCTTTGGTTAGTCCTACTTTTTCTAAGATATTCCTTCATGGGCCTTTCCATAATTTCAATGGGACATTGAAGGTATCTCCTAGGAGATACCTTCAACATGATTACCAGTAAAAAGGATAGCTCAATAGTGACTATTTTTTAAAAGTACATCTAGATCACTGAGTTATGGTGTTATAATTTTAAGATATGCTTAGCAATTTATTTAAATGTTAGAAATGAATATTTATCTTTAGTTAATCCCATTTGAATGAGTTTTACATCTTTCTATATATAATCTATTTTTAGTTTGGTCCTCATTTTTTAATATATGTCTGAGTTAGTGTATATATTATAAATATTTAATATGCATTTTATATTGTAGATTAAAATTCACATATATTGATATATAAATAATCACTAGTTAATCACAAATAATTTTATAAGTGATAAAATATGCAACTTTGATTTTACAAAAGATCAAATATATAAATCATTTCAATGGATTTATAGAATGTCTTTAGGTGGGAAAGAAATTCCAACACTTAAAAGGTATAATAAGGCCTCAATCAATTTTTTTGGATATAGTACCATTTAAACTACAAAAACTAAAATTAAATCCACATCATCATCTTCCATTTTATGGTGATGACAAAATTCCTCTTGCTGATTGACATTTTGAGTTATTTAGTCTGACAAATATGCATGCATGTATTTGTTTATTTATCACTATATTTAAAAAAAATCAATTGGAATAATCCTTGTCTATGATAAGGATGAAATTGATGGTGCCAATCAATTCCAACTGGGTATTGAATAGATAAGGGATAATTCTCCATCATTCTTCAACTAATTTTAATAAATTTACACCGAATAAAAGGAATTGATAAAAATGAATGTTTATCATTTTTGTGAAACTTTTGGGTTTCATTAGAATAGTTATGACAACCTTGAAATGTCTGGGTTGATAGATAGAGATAATTTAGTCCTTATAATAATATGTTGAAATAAAAACATAAATAAGGGGCACCAACTTCTTCTACTTTACACCATGTAAATATGCATTTAATATACCTTACAATCATATAGAAAAACATTGAATAAAATAACACAAACATGTATGCATATTTAAAAAAGGCTATACAATTACTCATACTAGTAGAGAAATATAAGATTGAAGAAAAGGTTGATATACTTTTGTTGGAATTTTTTTTTATTAGACACATTGAATTCTTTACATGGTATATTTCTTCTAGCAATTACACCTTGAACATTCCTATAAAGTTCTTTGAATTTGGGGATGCTAATATAAAAATAATAAATCTAAATGAAAGAGTGGTGAATGTTATAATTCATTAATTCATAAAACATTATGAGGTTTTAATAAAGGATGATTTGTTAATTTATTTTAATCCAAATAACCCTCACTATATTATTGAATCAAAATAAGTCCTTAAAAATATGATGGACAAAAACCATGAGGTACAAAATTAAAGATGGCCAACAAACAATTATAGCACAACAGAGAATTTAGATGAGGAATATAACTCACTACCATTGAAAAAATGTTTTGTTAGAAGGGTAAGATTTCTAAAAATAGTTACTCCATTTTATATTATTCACAAAATATGTAACCAATTTAATGAATCAAATCAAGTAATTTATAAGTCTTCATTTGTATAAAAAGTTCAATTTGAACATGACTTTATCCAACTAAGAGGTTGGAAAAATATTGAAATAGAGAAGAAAACATAGAATAAGTACATGAACAAGATAGACACTTGTTTACACAAATGAATTACTCAGTACAACAATTTTAAGAGATAAATACCTTCTTTTCATAGAACAACTTATATGGGATTATTTTGATTATGCGTTTGATTTATTTGAAAGTGGTACTTTACTTGGTTAACATAGATAAGATTTAAATATAATTGGTATAATACTACTAATAAAAATTCAAGGGATTTCAAACAAACAAAAAAATAGAACTATTAAATTTATTAGAAAATGGATCTATTTACTTCTTGAAAATCATGGGTACAATAGCATAGACACTTGGTGCAAAAAATTGAAGTTGTAAAGTAACATATTATCAAAAATTACATATTATTTCATCAATAATGATTTAAAACTTATAGTATAAAAATAATCATAGCTAAAGAATTAATGGAGTGTTATATAATTTATGTGAAAAGGTTTGAAGATTTGTGTGTCCTGAGTGAAAGAATTTCAAAAAATAAAAAATCTAGGAAAAATTATCTCTAGATTCAGTAATCATATTAAGAAAATATCCAGATAGTGATGGAGGTCAACTTATTAGGATATAAACAAAAATGTTTAGCTACCATTACAGCCCCCTATGTCTTTGGCCATCCATTTTAGAAGATTTCAATGTAATGTCATTGTTGGTGTGAATGTTTATTTGATAATTATTGATATTTTAAATGTCATTGAAGATTTTAAGGAAGAACATCTTCACCTATTTCATCATTCATGTATTCACCTATTTCATCATTATTTAGGGTATCAATGTATTCATCATTCACAAACTTGACCATTTCTCTAGCATTCAGAACTCTCTTGAAAAGTTGTGTGTTGGTCCTTTCCATTATATGCAAAATATGGGTGTCATACTTTAGGGTCTAGATAATGTTGGATTCAATTGGACTCATATTATAGGTATCAATTTTTCTCAAGATTCCACTAATTTTAAAATTAAAAATTTCATCTTCCATTTACTTAAAATTAAATTAAAGGAAGGTGTTGACATCAGTAAAGACGTACCAAAATTTCAAATGATTGGTTCACACAAAATAGGAAGGCCATTCAAAAATAAATTACATAAATTCTTTTGGGAGATACTTATCTATACTTTAAACAATTTACATACATGTAATGTGTTAGGGGTATATATGGGAGCTGGATCGGTTGTGCTTGTATGTAAATGCAAAGGAATTTATCTTGCATTAACAAAATTAAGAACAAATAATTTTTAATGTTCAATTTCAAAAAAAAATTATAGATTCATTGAAACCAATACCAGAACAATTGATTTGATCACTATCAGGTGCATAACAATTTTAATTTATTTTATATTTATGCTTTATTTTTCAAATAAAACATCTTAATAATTTTTTGGAGTGTGTGCTCTATTTTTCAAAACTAACAACTTAGTAATATTTTGATTTGTATAAATAATGGCATTGATTGAACATGAATAAGAAATAATAATAGAAAATCAAATCAATGAACATTGTTGGATAGACTTATTACCTAGTTAATACTAGATTCTTAAATCTTCTTAACATTAATTATCAACCTAGGGTACGTAGGATTTTAAAGAATATCAACACTATATATGCATTATTGATTCATAGGCTAACTTAATTGCTAGTTAGAGTACAATGAACTTATACTAATTTCACCATACATATATTCAATGAAATTATTAGAATAAAATGTAGAAATTATTCACACTTATGAGTCACACATGCATCACACTTCATATAATAAAACTAGTAATGAAATCAACTCACACAACACACTTTAATTTAAAAAGGCTCATGATCTTCACTATAACTCTTCTTGAGGGGGGCCTCTTCATTCAAAACTAAGTTCTAATCCTTCTCCAAGAGACTTATAAAAGATTCTTATAGAATCAACCTTTTCATTACTCAAATTTGTAGCAATTAATGATTGCTACAATAGATTACAATAATTTAGTAATCATAATGCAAATAATTTATACAATTCCATCATTATAGTCAATATAATCTAAGTTCTACCATTAAATACATAAAGTAGTCTATTAGCTCCAACCAAAAACACCTAACTAGGAAAGGTACAAATACTTTACAACTAACCTAGTGAACCTTCAGGTGGTTAGTAACTTGAAGTTACTTGTTTTTAGGCTTGACTGGGTAAAGGATAATATATGCTCCTTTGTTTTTTTGCTTCTTTCTCTCCTTTCCATTGTCCTTGTCTTACTCATCTTTTGGTAGCACATTTAAAATTTTTTACATGTGAGGGGTCCATACAGCTATTATAAAAGATCATCTTCAATCATTTAATCTATTTCTAAGATAGTTGGATGTATCCTTAAAATTCAATTACTTATTATCACACCAATGGTTTGTTCTATGTAGTGGTTGTGGGCTCCTATAGGTGTAAACCTATAGTTGCTATAAGTAACCTGTAGGTGCCTACAACTTGGTAGTTACTATGGGATGGAAGCCCCTTTTTTATGATCTTCTATATAAGTGTAGTGACCAAGAAGGATTCTTGCAGTCATATTATACCCTTCAAATGTCTATTAAATAAGGTTTCATAAATATAATCTAATGAAATAAAAAACATCATTAATCCATAACATAACATATATATATTAATGCAAACATATAATCATTAATTAATTCATTCATTTACATAAGTCATGGATAGTTCTATGGATTAATATAGGAAAAATATATATAACTAGATATGGATGAGGTTATAAAAAGAATAATTAGTGGCCTCATCACACCCCCTAATTAATCTCTTATTTGTCCTCGATCAATTCATCTCTGCATTTTAAATCCATAATATTTCCTAAAATCTAAGGGCTTAGTAAAACCTATCTCTTCAAAGATATACAAACATTTAGCATCATCTATGCTTTTCCACTATTTCTTTTCTTCTTCTCTATCAGCTAGCACATTCCCCTCCTAATTAGGAATTAGGAACCAAAACATGGGTGGATGAAACATCAACCCAACCAACTTATCCTTATTTTATTGACAAGCTCAATGTACATATATACTCTATATATTGCCTCTCTAAGGCTCTAAGAGGAATAAGTCTATTTTCTTTTTAGGGCATCTAAAAGCTCTACCCATCTGTGAAAATAGGAAACAAATTTTTTTTTTTCATCTCCCTCCATGAGGCTCAAGTAGTGATTATATACCTTTACTAGTTTCTTTATTACTCATGATTTTGGAGTATCTTTATTCATGAAAGCAATCCATTAATTTATTATAGATTTTGAATCAGTAGATTCACTCCTAATTATTAGGGTAACCTCTTTTTCTTTTTTTTGATAGTCTACCTATTTTTTAATTCTTATTTCATTGAGGATGTATGAGGTAAAGGAATTCAATTGGACATCCCCTAGGTATATATTGGGATTTAAATTTGGACCATGTGGCATAACATACTGATGCAGGTAAAACTAACTCAATTATGCCTAAAAATTAGGGTCAACATGCCTATAAACCTCAAAGAAAGACTTATGATCACATACCATGTAGGACTAATCATTATATATCCTATAATATCTGAATTTAAGCCATCTTTCCTTTAAATAGATAGTATATACCCTAGAGGTTGATCATCATTCTATTAAAATCTTAGTGGTCTCATGTATTTTAGTGATCTTTTCTTTCAAAAAAGTGATCTTAGTCTTATCATTTTCTAAGATAGCCTTTAAATTTTCCTATTGCTTCCTTGCTTCAACAGATACTTTAAACCTTTCTATCATTGCTTATGATAAATTTCATCATCAGTTAACTTTTCCTCAAAAAAATTCAAAAGTTCATTAGTTGTACTAGCTTAGAAGCTGAGAGGTCTACATCAATCACTTCTTCTATTGCACATACCTTTATAGTGGTCTTTGTAAAAGAAAACCTATTATGGAAGGGTACCAAATCTAGAGCATTATCTACTATAAGTTCCTCTAGGGGTAAACTAATTCCATTTGTAGGTAAGGTGGATGAAGATATTGCAGGCACTTATAAGGGAGTTATTTTAGGCTCCTCTAATGTCCTTTCCTTGCTTGACTCTTTTGCCATAGATGGATCTATAAATTTTGTTGCTCCCAAAAGTGTTTCTAGACCTCTCTTACCTTTTAACTCTTCTATTTTGTTTTTCAACCTATATATCTCTTCCATGGCTTGTTCCAAATTTTAAAACTCTTGGTCATGAAGAACTGTGTCTTACTCTATTACTTCTTCCATGGTCCTTTCTTTAAGAAATTGTTCCTGTTTTATAGACTAATATGGCATTCTTATTTCTTATTCTATATATATTATTTGTTTGATTAGATCCATGTCTTCCTATGTAAATATAGGTTGCTTAGGTGATTGTATTTCCTCTTCTTTTATAGACTCTTCTTTAGTAGACCACTCTGTTATGAATTTTGGTCTCCTTATTATTCCCTTCATCCTCACTAATGTTTATATGTGAGGATGTTAGGGTTGTATTTTATCTTTTAATTATATGAGACCTCCTAGGAGGATATCTCTTTCTATTTAATGTAGAGGGATTCTTACTTTCACTCTTATTTTTATTTTTAGAATGGGAAGCTATTGAAACCTACTTTTCCTATGTAATTGGTGATGGAATAACTTCTCCTTTTGAAGGAGCCATGGTGGAAGAATCTATTTTTGTGATGAAATAGTTGGAATAGTAGGAGAAGGAATATTCTTCCTAGTTTGTTTTAGTGGACTTTCCTCCTTTGTGTCCTCAAGAGGTAGCACTAATTTTCTTCATCTTATCTTACCTATAGAAACTATTGGTGAAACCTTAGTGGTTATGGAATGAATAGTTGTATTAGTGATCACATTATCCTCTTATGATATTTATCAGACCCATTCCTTTATAAATTCTCCCTCATTATTTTCATCCTCTTACTGAGGTTCAACAGTCCTTAGGGTTAGAAACTATTCCAAAGTAAGGTTAGGTATATTATTTTTTATTATTTATTTAACTAGTAACCAAATTAGACAATGATGAGGCAAGGCTTTCTCTACCACCCTTTGGTATTCCTTAGAAAATTTATTAAATATATTCCATAAGTGGTTGTGATATTAATAGTCCTACCATGCCTTAAATGATTCAAAAATTTGAATTATAGAGTATAGATCAAAGAGTGCCTTCCTTCACATGTTAAATATTTGATGATATACAAGGCCACTTCTCTCCAAGCTAGGGGTAGACTCAGTCTCTCTACACCTTTATCTAACACTAGCCTTTCAATGTCTTAATAAAAATATTATCTACTTAGTTAGTCATTAGGTTTCTCTTCCTAGTTTTCCCCTATTCTTGGCAACCTAGTAACCTAGCTTACCAGTTCTTCTATAACTAGAAATGTGATGCCAAAAATTATTGCATGTTCTCTCATAAAAGTCCTTGAAATTTATTTAGTGAGAGGTTTAAAAAAATGTTATGGTTTCTCAAAATAGGTATCCCATCTAACCCTATTGAAGATGGCCCAACTATCTAGGTCTCCTTGTAACTACCTATAGTTTGAGGGTTCCCTTATCACTACTAAACCTCCCATTCTAGCTAGTTTATCTTCCTATCAAAAATTTCAAACAAATATCCCTTCAAAATAACCAATTTTACCTTTATATTTATATGTGTATTAAAGCAAGTTTCTTCACTAATGGTAGTTTTGGTTATAGGGTGCAACAATATATTGCTTAGGTCTTTTTTGTTGAATGATCTATGATCTCAAAGTGGGAAACAATAAAATTGATTATTTACTGTATCGAATGTCAGTGTAGTTATGATATAATCATGGGATTTAAATCCTCACACATGGATTATCTTGGAGTTATTGTGATTGATTTACCATAACATGTTTCCCCCATGTGAAGTGTCACTTGTCCCTAAGTGACATGGCATGTGTAGGATGCAAATAGATATGATGGGGTCATTATGAGGGTGTGAGTGGCATAACTCATGATAAGACTTGATGAATGATGTTTTAATTATTATATATGATTTTTTAATATCATTCATGCTATATTAAAAAATAAAGTGCTTTTCTATGACTAAAAGATATAACATACCTTTTTAAGCTTTTGTTCCTAGGGTTGCAGCATAGGAAATCTACATGTGAGTGTTTGATAGAATGGTAACTTAGCTTATTGTCTCCTCATTCAATTATTAAACTAGTATTCATGATTTTTTTGTATTGCTACCCTTGGGTAATTATGTGATCATAGTATCCTATCCTTTAATCATGCCCTCAACAACTTACATGTAATCATGATGACCTGTAAAGGACTAGAGTAGTGGTCTTATAGTGGTATGAAACACTGTTTACATATTTCCATAAGGTGGTTTCTATAGATATTTGTTTTTTATACAAGTCATATCCTTATGAATATGGAGGAGGGTGGGTGATGGCATTTACTGCTCTTGATCTTCTCTACATGAGCATGTGGATGGCTTGTTTCTATTTTATCTTACTCCCAATGAATGATGATGTTTGTTGATGAAATCTTTGTTTAGTGAAATTTTAATTTGGAAATCAAATAGTTTATCAAACTTGGGACCTATTCTCTAAAAAAGATCCTAAATATCTCCTATTTACATAGTGAAATTATTTTCCATAAAGTGATCAGAAGCTAAGAATGGTTCTTTTGTGTCCTTAGAGCCAAAACTTTTGGTCTGAAACACTCCAAATGGAGATTATAAGTATATTCCTTTGTTTTAGCACTTACTTTTTTATTCAGGGGTATGGTCATTCCTTAACAATTTTTGAAGTTTTTTCTTTAATCTTCCTTCACTCCTCTAACTTGTCTAGTGTCTTCAGTGAATTTCTCAGTAGCCTATAGCCAAATCCATATCTCATAATTTGTGAGGAATTAACCTATAATTATTATAGAGGTGTATATGGGGGTTATAATGTACCTAAAACAACTACAGATTGAGCTTATAGCCACTAAAAATTTGTACCTAGTGGTGATGAAGGTGCTCATAATAACTATAGAATAGCCCATAACAACTGGAAGAATTCCTTCATTGACAAAGGTGCATATAGAAATTGTGAGGATACCTATAGCAGCTATGAATATGTCCATAGTATCTAAAGGGGTACCTACATCCCCCTTTTTCTAGAGTTGTTTCTTTCCCATACCAACTACAATGTCATAACTATTGAAAATTGAGGCTGGAAGTAACTAAAAGGAAAGATGTGTTATAGGAAGATGAGAAGTTTTGTTTAAAATGATTCCTTGTTATCTATTTTTAGTTTTAACCCTAAATAGCTATCAAGATGGTTTTCTCCCCAAAATTTGACAATAATACACAAAAGGGTTTTCATTATTGGATTTTTTTAAATTCTAATAATTGCTTGTAGTAGAATGTTTATTGTGGGTCCTTACCATGATAGATATGAGTTTAACTTATCAAAGAATATGTAAAGATCTTAGTCTTCATGCTATAGGAGTGATAGAATGTCCTCTTCATTCATCTACTTGTTGGTTTGTTCTCCTTATGGCTAGTGAGACATCATGCTAATCCAACACATCATAATCCATTTTATAACTACCTACATATCTACTTGGTAAATTCCTTCTGAGTGAGTGGCTTTTTGTATAACTTCAGCCTATGGCCATTAATCAATACATGAAATCTTATCATATCAATGGTCTGTAGTTGCACTGCTTCATTATCATGAACATGCTCAATCTCAAATAGAGCAAACCATCTAGTCTAGAGTTTTCCCTTGTGATCCTTATATTTTAAATCAAAAAGAAGGGCCCAATCTCCTACATTGAATTACCTAGTATTAATATACCTATCATGTCATCCAATCTACTACTAATATATAAGTTTTGTGTGCTATAGTGCATGTTTTTTGCATTGGATTCATCTAAGACATTAAGTTGTATAAGCATTTCTTTTTATGATACAAATATATCCATCCCAAGTTCTAGTGTTGTCCATAAGGTCTTGTGCTCAAATTTAATTGAAAAGACATGTTTCTTCCCATAAACTAACTCAAATAGGGTGAAGCCTGTAGTGGTCTTCCACATGATTCTGTACACCCAAATAGCTTCATAAAGTCTAGCCTCCCAATCCTTACTGGACATACTAATAGTCTTGGTCAAAATATTTTCTAACTCTCTGTTGGTGACTTCCACCTTTCCATTAGACTATGGATGATATGGAGTTGATTTATTATTCCTAATCTTTTATTTTTAGACCAAGGTGGTAATTAAACCAATAGTAAATTGTGGTCCTTGATCAGTGACTATCTCTCATGACACACCATATCTTGTGAATATTTATTCATAGAGGAAAGTTGCCACCTTTTCATCCTAGGCATGTGTAAGAGATTTTAATTACATCCATTTAATGACATAATTAGTATATATAAGGATTTACTCTTTGTTATATGATTTTGGATTAAAATCTCCTACAAATAATAAGTCTCATTTGTCAAATGTTTCAAGCACCATTTGAGGCTACTAAGGCATTTCATCTAAATGTGTGGGTCTCCTCATACATTGACATATGTCACATTGAGCTATATACCTTATTATATATTTATGGAGTGAGGGCCAATAATACCATGTATTCAATATTTTTACTATTATACGCTTGGCTAAAAAGTACCCTCCATGAGGTTCATCATGGAAATCTTTGAATATGTTTGAAACTTCATATTCTCTAAGGCATATTTTGATGATCGAGTTAGGCCGAGTATAAAAAATAAATCTAGATAGTTAGGAATACCTACCATTTTTATGAATCAAATATCTTTTTTATTTAAAAAGGAAGTGATGTGAAAGTAACCATGTTACAAGGTAGTTAGCAATATCAACATACCAAGGTGTGGTAAGGATAAGGGAGATTAGGTGCACATTTAGAAATGAGTCACCCATTATGTTATCCTCTTGACGAGATAGTAGTCATGATAGGAAGTCATCCACAACATTGTCCTTACTAGGCTTATCTAAAATAGTTAGATCAAATTATTGTAATAAGAGCAACCATCTTATCACTCTATTTGGGATAGTTAGTTTGTTCATAAGGTATTTAATGGTTGCATGGTCTATATGAACAAAGACTTGGTATGATATTATGTAGTGATGGAACTTATTGATAGCATAGACTACTACTAAGAATTCTTTTTTAGTGATTATGTAATTTAATTATGCTACATGTAGGTTCTTACTTATGAAATATATGACATAGTTGAATGTTTCTTGTCTTTAGACTAGCACATATCCCAAAGTAGTATTTGAAGTGTTTATGTGAATAAGGAAGGGAAGATTCTAATCAAGATGACATAGAATTGGGTTAGTGGTCAATAATTCCTTTAATTTCTTAAAGGTTACATCACATATAGGAGTCCATATGAATTTAGTATCTTTAGTCATGAGAGTAAACAATGGTGTTGCTACTTTACTAAAATTGTTTATAAATATTTTGTAGTAACTAGCATGTCCTATAAAACTCTTGACATCCTTATTTTTTTGAGTTATAGGTATATTTTTTATTATGCTATTTTTTTAGGGTCAACAATTACTCCTTTAACAAATACATGGTGGCCTAGGACAATGCCTTCTATCATTATCATGTAGCATTTATTGTGACTTAATGGTATATGTAGTACTTTCTTTAGGTAATTTAGGTAATCATCAAATGTGTCTCCATATATAATGAAGTCTTCCATGTATATTTAATCACATTCATTGGTCATATCTAAAAAGATACTTAGGACAACCCTTTGAAATGTTGTAGGAGTTTTCATAACTCAAAAATTAATACAATGTAAGCATAAGTACCTTAGGAACAAGTTAAAGTGGTATTATATTGGTCCTTAGGAGTAATTATAATCTAGTTGTAACCATTGAAGTCACCCTGAAAGGCAAAATATTTTTTCCTTCTAGTGTGTCCAATACCTGATCAATGAATGGTAGAGGAAAATGATCCTTTTTAGTTGTTATATTAAGTTCTTTGTAATCTATCAAAACATGCCACTCTATATTTATATTTGGTATAATTACCAATGGTGAAACCCATTCAATATTTGAGATGGGATATATAAATCTAGTGGTCAAGAGTTTCTATAGTTTCACTTTGACTATTTCTCTAAGAGATAGATTCATCCTACATTGTGGCTATCTGATTGGTTGGCACTCATATTTTATATAGATGTGATGTGTACATGTTTATGGGATAATTCCTTACATATCCTCATAATCCCATGAAAAAACATGTTGGTTTGCATGAAACATGCTGAATAAACACTTTTCTTCATTTGACTCCAACTTGTTATTAATAAGCATGTTTTTATTGGAGAAATTTTAATTTAATTTGTGAGTGCTTTCATCATTTCTAAATTGTTTATGGATCTAGTTTGGTTATAGCTATGAGGAAACAAATGATGGAATGTTTCTTATACAAATATAGTAGATTTATATTTTACCTAGAGGTTGGAAAATGGTTACTTTACACATTGTAAGTTGTTGGGATCTTCTAGATTAGTCTAGTAATTATTCTAGAGATCATTTGAGAGAATTATATCTTCCTCTTGATCATCCAAGGTGCATGAATGGTCTATGGTGAATAAAAAAATCAAGGGAGGTTAGTCTACCTCATCATATTTAGCCCATAATGTATTCTCTAGTTTTAAGGATGGTTGTGATGTAGGATAGATGACCAACTTCTTAGTGTGGTTTCCATTATATATCAACGTATTACCTAATATATAGTTGATGAAGGCATCTATTGTGTCAGGCCAAGGTCATCCTAAGATGAGAGGGTATCCACCCAAATTATACTTTGGTTTCATCAAAATAAAATCTATAAGATACTCCCAAGAATATATAATAATGTCAAGATCTTTAATGACTCCTTCTGGTCTGATTTTTGACCTATCATCTATTTACAACATTATATATGTGGGATGAATATTATTTAGATATAATTTTTTTATGGTTTCAATTGTCATTATATTTATTATAGCCCTTAGGTCTATAATTATATTGGATAACTGTTGGTCATGGATCTAGACTATTACTACTAGTCATCCTAGATTTAAATATTTATTTGGTAGGGTGTTTCCCAACATAATGTTTGCTAGCTAGCCAATCACATGTACTGTATTAGGATCCTTATTCTTCCTTAAAATTTTATGTATACATAGGTCTATTATAGCTTTATAATATATAGGCACATACTTGATGGCCTGAAAGAGAAGAATTTTAACATAGAGATTCTTGAGTTTCCCTATAACGTCAAATTTAGGTTCATTTATGTGGTGATGAAAGTTAAGACATTCTAGAAATGGTGGGGTTACTTCATCAGTAGATTTATTTACTAGTTTGGAAACTTCTTGTGGTTGTGAAGGTGGGTTAGCATAATATTTTAGATTTTCTTGAGATGACTCCATTATTATGGGTGGGGTTAGGGGTGGTATAAATCTTATTTAATGTAGGTGAACTTCATTTATGTTCATCATATATGTTGGGTACTAAACAAGTTTAGTACTAAATGCCAGTTGCAATGACTTATTTGTAGTATTTTGTATGGGTTGGGTAGAGAGATGATTAGGCTTGGGTGTAGATTATGTATTGAACATAATATTAGGATGTTTTTGTTACTATTGTGAAGGGAATACTTTCTAATAGTTTCCCTAGGGCTGATTTGGTCAGCAAGATTGCTGCCACTGGCTTACAAGGGATGGGCCTTGGGGTGGCTGCCAAGCTTGTATGCAAAGTGGGGATACATTTTGTGGAAGCTACCAAGAGGTGGAGGGGTAGATTTTATAATGTGACTACCATTTGGGATTAGTAGGTGGGATGTTCATCCATGGACTAGTCTAATTGGGAGTAGTATTTGCAAAATATGAATTAAAAAAGGTAGATTTTGTAAAAGGTAGATTTTTTCCCATACCTAGATAAGATGGTAATTAAACCTATGGATTTATTTGTGAAACATAGAAAAATTGGTCCCTATCTCATCCTACAACATAAAACTCTACTATTTCTATTTCTTCAGCTGTGATGTTATCTACCTTAGCTCAAACTGCATGACACCTATAGTCTATCTTTTTCTTGTTATAATATATAAAATAGATGGTCAAATCTTGATACAAGGCTGACTGTTTTTGCCTTGTGTGAAAGATATCTAGTTGGGTGGTTAAGTGACTAATGATATCTTGTTTCATGCCTTATAATAGGTTACTAACTTTATATTTTTATAGCTCACTTATGGTTGTCAGTGGAAGCTTGTTGCCCCAAACTTTGTTTATGATAGATTTGGAATAATTTTTTCTCAACTCTTTGATGTATGTGAATTTCATTTGGAAGATATCTCCCCACTCATTAGGTTCAAGTCTTCAAAAAAATATTTTTTGACTCCTTTTATGAAGATGAGTTTTAGAGGCTCTTCTTCTAGAGCACTTTGCTTGAGTTTTTTATACTAAACATGAATCATTTAATGTAGTCTTCCAAGGACTCATCTTCTTCTTGATAAATATTTAATTTCTTATATAATTTATTCCTCATCCATAATCCCAATACTTATCTATAAAATTATTGTTCGTGTCTCCCCAATCATGAATTGAATTACTACCCAATCCCATGAACTAGTGAAGTGCTAAGTCTTTGAAGGTGGCAAGAAAAAGCTCTAATTTATATGCATCCTACCTATAGTCATAGATTCTATAGAGGATGCCAAATTCAAAAAAAAAATGTGTCAAGGTCATCTGATAACATACCTCTAAAATTAGGTAAGACTAACGGTGGGATATTTTTCATTTATGTTATACCCGTTGCATCTAGAATAGGAAATTCAAAAGAAACTATGTCTAGAGACCTATTGTATTCTAAAAATTATTTTTCTCTACTCATGATGGATTTTTTAATGATATGAATACCAAAGTTACTCATGATCACATCCTTAAATTTTATATCAATTTATTGGTCAGTATGATAGTAGACATTTATCTACTAATTTATGATCTTTTTATTGGATGAAAAGTTTGAAGACTCTCTTAAGCTTTCTTTGCTTTGTTTAAAAATATCTTGCTAGAATACTATTATGATGTTACTCTCTAGAATGTTTGGTTCATATAGTTCATCCACTTCATTTCTTCTTACTAACTCAACTAATGCTACCTTTGCTTTTGTTTCCTTTTTCAAAGCCAATAGTAATTTTTTTCAAGATGCATCCTTAGATTTGTAGTGTTCCCTTCTTTAAGATCCCTCTTGTTTATGGTATATCTTTCAAATAGATTCTTAGTTACTATAGGTACTTGTGGTTCTTTCATGATAGTAACTGGTGGCTTGTTTGGTAGGAATATCCCTTGATAATCTCTTTTTTTCTATATAAATGTTGAGTAACTCCTTTAGTTGTCTTAAACCTTCATGCATAGGGTTAGTTTTTTTTCATTTATTGTGTTTTATGGGTTGTTTCAAAATGAGCAGAAATAAAATGTAAAAAATAAAAAAATAAAAGAATGCAAAAATCAAAACAACATGAATTGAAATTTTGTCTCTATAAAGTAGTAAAGTTATCTAATGAAAGTAGGAAATGAAAGCAAGAAATGAAAGTAGGAAATTTACTCTAGAAAGTAGGAAATGAAAATAGTAAAATTAATCTAGGAAATAAGAAATGAAAGTAGTAAAATTAATTTAGAAACCAATAATTGACAACCTCCTTGCCAATTATGCCAAAATGTTGGACAAACTTATTACCCAGTTAATACCAAATTATTAAATATACTTAGCATTAATTAGAAATGGAGGGTACATAGGATTTTCAAGGATATCATCACTATATATGCATTATTGATTCATAGGCTAACTTAATTTCTAGTTATAGTACAATAAATTTATATTGATTTCACCATATAGATAGTCCAGGAAATTATTATAATAGAATACAAATTTTTTTCAAACTTATGAGTCACACATGCATCACACTTCATATAATCAAACTAATAATGAAATCAATTCACATAATGCACTTTAATCTAAGAAGGGCTAGGATCTTCACTGTAACTACTTCTGAAGGGGCCCTCCTCATTTAGAACTGAGTTCCAATCCTTCTTCAAGAGGCTTACAAAATCTTTTTATAGAATCAACATTTTTTATTACTTATATTTATAGCAATTAAATATTGCTATAGTAGATTACAATAATTCAAAAATTAGAATGCAAATACTTTCTATAATTCTATCATCATCCTCAATCTAATCTAGGTTCTTGCTAAATACATAAGGTAGTTTATTAGCTCTAACCAGAAACACTAAACTAGGATAGGTATAAATACTTTGTAACTAAACCAATCAACCTTCAAATGGTTAGTAACTTAAATTTGTTTTTAGACCTGACTAGGTAAAAGATAATATATGTTGCTTTGTTGTTTTTCTTCTTTCTCTCCTTTCCATTGTCCTTGTCTTATTCGTACTTTGGTAGCACATCCAAGTTTTTTTGCATGTGAGGGGTCCATAAAACTATTATGGAGGATCATATTCAATCATTTACTTTGTTTCTAAATAGCTAGACATGTCCTTAAAATCTAATTACTTATTATCATATAAATGGTTTGTTCTATGTAGTGGTTGTGGGATCCTATAGGTGTAAGCTTGAAGTTGCTTTGGGAAACATGTAGGTAGAAATCCTATAGATTGGTAGTTGTTATGGGATATAAGGCCCTTTTTTTTTGGGATTCTCTATAAGTTTTGTGACCAATCAATATTCTTACAGTCTTATTCTACCCTTAAAATGTTTTTAAATAAAGTTTCATAAGTATAATCTAATCAAAGAAATAGAATCATTAATCCATAACACAACATGTATATATTAATGCACATACATAATCATTCATTCATTTACATAAGTCTTGGATAGTTCTAGGGATTCATATAGGAAAAATATATCTAATTGGGTATGGATGAGGTTATAAAAGGAATAATTAGTGGCCTCATCAAACATGATAAATTACAAGTTGAATAAGTTAAGATAAGATGATGCATATTTTTACAATTATAGAATTATTTCTTTATTAATTATTTATAATAAAGAAAAAAATATTTCTTTGTTTATTTATGTCTCAATTAAAAAAAATCACAACACAGCTCTACATCTTTATGTCTCCAACAAAATGACCCAAGACACAAATCTACATCTTGAAGCCTCCACAAAAACAACACAAGGTAAAACTCTACAATAAGAAACTTTTTTAAAATACAAATATCAAATCAAATGATGATGAAAATTTCTAGTTACTAAGTTATATAATTTTTCAAGGAGTAAAGAAGAAAAGGGTCAATGAAAGAGTGCAGTTGTATAAATGACAAAAAGGCAAAAAAAGGTAAAAAAACCCTTTCAATGAATGTGTAATTATATAATTTCATATACTCAAATATATAAATTATATTTATTTATTTAAACACATTACAATTGAATTTTTATTTATCTATATGATTGTTGAAGATGATAAAATATAGTGCATTAGTTTAGAATTTGTAAGTGTGGGTTCATTATATTATTATGTCAATTTGAATGTGGTTGTATTTACCCATTTAAATGTTGTTTAATTGTTGAATTCACCCTATTTAAAATAAATCAATATGTGTTATGTTTTGTCTTGAAGATAATAAATTGTCTTCAAAGTATACATGATCTTTATCATTATAAAAATGATTTATTTGAATGGATAGAAATATTGTGATTGTGGGAAATTTGATGAAGAATAGATTTCTTATTAATAATATTGTGATGAAAAGGGTACACACACACACACACACACACACACACACACACACACACACACACACACACACACACACACACACACACACACACACACACACACACACACACACACTTGCATACATGCCCTTTTCATCAAAATATTATTAATAAGAAACCTATTCTTCATCGAATTTCTCACAATCACAATATTTCTATCCATTCAAATAAATGATTTTTATAATGATAAATATCATGTATACTTTAAAGAAAATTTATTATCTTCAAGACACATAGAACATATTTCTTAAAGATAATAAATTGTCTTCATATATATATATATATATATATATATATATATATATATATATATATATATATATATATATATATATATATATAAAAATGGAATGTATGTATGTATGTATGCATATGTTAAATGGAAAAAATAGATTGTAGAAGTAATCATTTTTTTTGTTTCAAAATATGATGAATTACATCTTGTTTAACAAATTCATAATAAGTGTTTATTATGGTCAAGTTATGACGATTCATTATAAACATGTATATGCATATGTATGTTATAAAATTGGTAATAGAAATTATACATCTATGTATAATGAACATAGTTGCATGTGTTTGAACATGTATGTATTTTTGTATATGTTTATATGAATATTTATAATATTTAATGAAATTCAAATAAAAAATGCATCAAATAAAATTCAATATGTTTATATGTTACAGTATAAAATGCAAATAAAAAATGGATCAATGATCATTCTAACATGTAAAAAATTTTCTTAGAAAATTTTCATGATATATTTGTTATAATATAATATTTTTAATAAATGATTGCTTTATTTTTTAACAAAGTTTAGACATTTCAAAGGAGGAGTTAAAACTGAATTCTAAAAAACTATTGATTTTGGGGTCGGATGACTTATTATTTGTTTTGCACAAAAAAATATATGAAAATGAATGTTATGGGAAAAAAAGAAGATTTTATAATATAAAATATGTCATAATACATTCAATATCATTCTAAAGAAATATTTAAGGTGGCACTATAGTCTTTTTCTCACGTTGGCCTTTGGTCAATGGTACAGGACAATCATTTGAGGCTACTCCTTCAAGCCATAGATTACATGAATTAAAATTTCATGTTTGTTTTGAGGAGAAAATATTCTAATCCTTTCAATATAAATATAAATAAATTGGATGAAGATATTTTTAAAGTGACCTTTGGAGATGATTTTTCATTTTCCAACACAGTGTTCATTGATTGCAAGTCTCAAAATTGTATTACAAAACAAAAATTGCAAATGAGTTATGGAAAGTAGATAGAGTGGAAATGGAAGTTAGAAAGATGAAAAGGACTAGAGAAGCAAAATGATTTCTATCATCACATTCTTGGGAGAAAACAAAAAATCCATGCCAATAGCTATGAAACATTGTTTAGAAGGATGTAATTTTTCCATTTGATTATTTCAAGTGTATTTATTGATTTTAAACTATAATTTTAGTAACATTATCATCATAAATTTAATAAAAATTAGATATAAATTATCTCAAATGCAATCCATTTTTTTTAAATTTATGGATTTTAATTTAGTAATACTTTGGTCACATTTTGTGTAATTTGATTTATAGTTGGAGAAACCTTGAAAGTATTGAATTATGTCCATGTTTGAAATATAATCTCTTCATAATTGGATACTCTACTAGTTTAACTTGAAATTACTCAACTTGATCCATTAGTATATTGACCCCTGCTCATGGAAATCTTCCCAATGAATAACAAATTATTCTCAAGTCTCTCTCTAATTAAATTTTTTTTGTTGATGCCCCATTAATGGATCAAGGGTATATAGTGGTTTATCTCATATCTATGATATTTCTCATTAGACTCCCCCCAATGATTTCTTCAAATTAAATTTTGCTGGAAAAACATAGGGAAATATAGTAGCCTCAAGAGTGGGATGCAATATTCAAGATTTATGTACTTCTCTCACTCGTGCCAGTTAAGCAAACCTCCAAAATAGAACCAATAATGAAACTAAATCCTAGGTAGATGTCTTGGGTATAAAACTTAAAAGATAATGTGGAATTAAATAGTTGATAATTGAAAGAGATGCCAATCTCATAGTGAAGGTGATTCATAATCAACATGCTAATATTTGGTGACTCAACAACATCCTCTACCAAATTTTGCCTCTCTTAGATGAAATGAAATTTTGATTAGCATCACATTACTTCAAGGAAGCTAATAAACAAGTAAATTTACTTAAAAATTGGGGGGAAGACCAAGTGACTAACGTAGTGATGGATAATGCATATATTCAATGGATAAGACTTCATTTGGTAGACCTATGACATCAATTATGATTATTGGGACTTTATAAAAAAAATTAGAATTGATACATTAAATTTAGGGCATACTAGAGATTTGGCATGTGTAAATGGATTTTCACTTCATGGTTGCACACTAATCCCTCAGGTGTGAAGTGTTTTGTCATGATAGGTATAAAATCACTCAAAGTGATTAACTACCATCATTTATCTTTGCTTATCTCATTCATTATTAATGTTCTCCGTTGTTTGGTTTGCCTTTATTATGAAGATAGATTTTGCTATGTTAAAATTGGTCATTACCAATCCTATTTTTTGGTTTATGTAGAACATCATGAAATGGATTTTTGAGATAGTGTCTCAGATCATAGATTCCATTTGATATTTTAGCTTCTAAATATGGAGATTTTGGAGAAAATTTAGACTATTATTAGTGAGGATTATATTCATGTTGTTTGGCATAAAAAAACCAATGAAGATGTGAAATTATGTTTTTATAGTAACCTACTCTGGGTGGTATAAAATAGGGAGGAATCTCATTGAGTGGTAGAGGCCTATGTATGGAAGGAATTTTGAGGTGGCCTCATTGGCTAGCTGACTAGATTTGAGGTGGTAACTTTGCCTACTCTAAATTTTTATAATTTGCATTATATTGGTTAGATTCCTCTAAGTGTCTTTCAGGAACTAAAAGCTCATTATGTTTAGATAGATTATCATTACATTGATATGATAGAGGTAACATAAGCTACTACCCCTTATGAACATTTCTGGCTATAACTATTACCATTTCCACTTCCCTTCATCAAAAAAATTGAATCAAATTCCTTCATACGAATAACCCATTATTTGATTAATTTTTTTTCAAGTCAAGGTGTGGTGGATGATTTGGATGTGAAAAAATTCTAAGGCATAAGGTGGTGGTTACTATAGGGATTCTCAACTGATTCAGAATCATCTTTAATCTATGGTTGACTGTATTGGGTTGGGCAGTGTATATGAACCTGATAAATACAATGGCTTAATGACTAGAAACATTGAACCTACATGCAATGTAACACAATCCAAATTCATCCATAATATTTAATATTTTGATAGATTTATCTTTGTGATATATGTTGATTATTTCTATTTTTTATCTAAGTTTATCCATTAGTTTTTCTTGATTTCCCTTTGGGCACTTTCATTTTGGATGTCAATTTCATAATGATGATAATTATCATCATATCATATATTTATAGTCCAATTTATTCAAAATGATCTATGCCCAAATGGTTTGAAATAGTCTAGTTTATTTGGAATATAGAAATAATATTTTAGGAGAAAATTTTATCCACTCTACTTTAGTGGGTATAAGTCCAAATTATTAGAAATAATCAAAATTATTTAGAATAGTCCAAATTAATCAAAATAGTCTAAATTATTCAAAATAATATCTATCCAAATAGTTTATAATAGTCTAATTTATTTGTAATATACAATAAGTCCAAATTAGTCAAAATGATCTATTCCCAAATGATTTGAAATAGTATAATTTATTTGGAATATAGAAAAAAATGCTTGGAATTTTTTTTATCAAATCCACTTAAGTGTTTATAAGTCTAATTTATTCAAAATGATATGTGCCCAAATGGTTTTAAATAGTCTAATTTAGTTAAAATATAGAAAACCTACTTTTGGAGAAAAATTTATCCACTCCACTTTAATGGGTATAATTCCAATTATTTAAAATAGTCCAATTTATTTGAAATGATTTGTGCCCAAATGGTTTGAAATAGTCCAATTTATTTAAAATATAGAAAAAATATTTTTGGAGAAAAATTTCTCCACTCCACTTTAGTGGAGATAAGTCCAAATTATTAAAAATGATTTATGTACAAATGGTTTGAAATAGTGTAATTATTTTGGAATATAGAAAAATTATTTTTGGAGAAAATTTTTCCCACTCCACTTTATGATAAGTTTAGAAAAATAATGCATATGAGCAATGGATCTAGATATGAGATCAAGAGCAAAAGCATACATGAAACCAACATAGGATATACCTGTAAAAACCTCCAAGAGGTAAAAAACCCACAAATATTATTCATATTATGAGAAAATAACAAGTAACCAATACAATCTTTCTTCCTCTCCTTCTCAATCAATCTTCACATAACTAAAAAATGTGTTCTCCACATTTCCTCATTTGTCTCAACTCTTATTTTTTTATTACATCTTACAATATAAACTCTTTATTATATAGGCAAGGTAATTTGACCATTATAATGTGAAATTTTCCAACCAACACATTAATGGGTCCAACCTATTCAAAGTCCATTTAATATATTTTATTATTTATTTACATGAAGATAAACTCATGATAAATAATAAAATATATAATTATTTAACCAGTGTAATTTAATGTATTAAGGGTACATAAATAGTACCACTTAACCATTAATCCTTCTAATACTTCCCCTTAATATTAAGTGGGGATACATTCCATAATCACATTTATAAAAATGAAGTTATACTCCATGAACCATCTACATGATGAGTTTTAGGAGGTAACAACATAACAAACTTATACTCCATGAACCATCCACATGATGAGTTTTAAGAGGTAATAATTGAAAGAAACATCCTTCATCATGCCATATTCATCTTTTAAGGAATTATGCTATGTAAACATAGTCACCAAAAGGTATTAAAATATTTAACTATAGATACCCAAAGGTATTACACTATGTAACCACAATCACATAATCACATTTAAAGTAATTATACTATAAAACTATAGATATCCAAAGGTTTTACACTATGTCCCCATAGACATATTTAAAGGAATGACACCATGTTAACCTAAACCACTTTTATTGAGTTTAGTCTAGCATGATTGTGATAATACATCACATAGTGAGAATACATCCCATAATTTCTCATGAATAATCAACCAAACATATTAGAGTCTTTTATAACATAAGAACCTCCATGATACTATGTATTGGGTACAATATACTTCCATATGAAGTTTACCAAAATCACATAAAGTGATATATTACAATGATTTACAATGATAAGAATTATAGAGAGATAGAAGGAAACACATGACCTACACAGTTTTTAAGAAGTTGCATTTCCATGCACACTCCCCCTCAATGGTAAATTTGATATGCCTAGCACTGAATTAACTTAAATAAGATTTAGCTCATTGGTGCATACATTGATTTTTTTCCCAAACTATATAACTTTGAATATCACCAAAAAGGTTGGTATAATGAGGAACTTCCACATGATGTTTTTCTATCAATCTTCATAGCCACAAGGATTCTTTAACAATTTCCATATGAAGTGATCCAAGTGATAGAACCTAAACCAAACATACACACATATATAAAACTAGACTCATAATAGTATGGTTAGCATCACAATAACCAAATAAATTAGCATAATCAAAGTAAAAATAATATAAACCAAAATCTACAGTTCTTTTGATATACCACAATATTTTTCTTACTAATTTCCAATGACTCAAGTATGGATATTGCATGAATATAGAAGAAACACCCACATCATATGAAATATATATCCTATTAGTGGTTAGATAAATCTCACTACCAACAAGATATCTATAGAGATGGGTTAACTTTATCACATAGGTTTTGGATCAAGCTTAACATCAACTTCAATAGGAGTGGATGTAGGCTTAAAATCAAGCATGTTAAATTTAACAAACATGTTATGTGATGCACATATAATAAATTCACTAATGATATGATACTAAGTTATCCTAACATTATATAACTTATTAGGAATAACTCATATCATAATTTGAGTCATGAAGATATCTTTTTCTTTTTAAAGTTGACACTATAAGTTTGAATTTTATAATAAATTGACACAAGAAATATTTATAAATCAAACTTTTTAACATGTTTTATAATTTATTTTAAAATAAAAATAAATATTCTAGTGAGTAAACAATATTATACACTTAGTTGATTGTAAAACAATTCAAATTACATAAAGAACCACAACAAGAGAAAAAATTACTAGTGTCATAAGATAAATTATATATTAAAATTCATATAAGGAGGCTTAAAATCAAATAAAATGCCATTTAAATGCATCCTAAATGTGAAAAAACTTAAATATTGATTGGTCACATGACCATATTTGACAAAAAATATGACAAGTCAAGGGTGTCAAAAGTGTCACAAACTTTACATGTGAGATTTTACACAACTAATAAATATATTTTTTAACTAATTATTTTAAAATAAATAAATTAATTTTGATCAAAAAATATATTAAAATTAATATTTTATTTAATAATCATTAAAGGAATTATATTATGTTAACTTAAACCACTTAGAGTGAGTTTAGGCTAGCATGATCATGAGATGACATCACATAGTGAGAATACATCTCACAATTTCTCATGAATAATAAACCAAGCATATTTAATTATTTTATAACATAAGGACCTCCATGATAATATGTATTGGTTAAAATGTACACTTCCATATGAAATTTACCAAAATCACATAAAGTGATATATTACAATGATTTACAATGAGAAGAATTATAGAGAGATAAAAGGAAACACATGATCCACATGATTGTTAAGAAGTGACATTGTCATGCAAACTAACCCTCAATGGAAACTTTTATAGGCCTATCATTGAATGAAATTAAATAGGCTTTTGTTTTTTGGTGTGTAAATTGGAGTTTTTTCCCAAACTATACAACTTTTACTACCACCAAGAAGGTTGGTATAATTAAGAACTTTCACATGATGTTATTCTATAAACCTTCATAGCTACAGGTATTTTTTATTAAATTCTACATGAATTGATCCAAGTGATATCACCTACACCAAACAAACACACATATATAGAAGTAGACTCATAATAGTATGGTTAGCATCATAATAACCAAATAAATTAGCATAATCAAAGGAAGAATAATATAAACTAGAATTTATAGTTCCTTTTATATGTTGTAGTATTTTTTTACTAATTTCCAATCATTCAAGTATGTATATTTCATGAATTTAGAAGAAACACCTACATCATATGAAATATCTACCCTAATAATGGTTAGATAAATCACACTACCAACAAGATATTTGTAGAGATGGGTTAGCTTTATCACATAAGTTTTGGATTAAGCTTGACATAAACTTCAATAGGAGTGGATGTAGACTTACAATCAAATATGTTAAATTTAATAAAAATATTATGTGATGGATATACAATAAATTCACTAATAATCTAATACTAAGTTAGCCAAACAATATATAACTTATTATTAATAACTCATATTATAATTTGAGTCATGAAGATATATTTTTTATTTTAAAGATGACACTACAAGTTTGCATTTTATACGAAACCAACACAACAAATATTTAGAAATAAAACTTTTTAACATGTTTTATACTTGAATTTTAAATAAAAACAAATATTCTAGTGAGTAAACAACACTATCCATTTAGTTGATTGTAAAATAATTCAAATTACACAAAGAACCAATACAAGGGTAAAAATTGCATGTGTTGTAAGACAACTTATACATTAAAATTAAAATAAAGAGAATTAAAATCAAATAAAATATCATCCCAATTCATCTATAATGTATAAAAACCTAAACATCTACTGGTCACATAACCATATTTGACAAAAAAAATGACAATTCAAGGGTGTTGAAAGTGTCACGAACTTCACAGTGAGATTTTGCACTGCTAATAATCAAAGTTTTTAACTAATTATTTTAAAATAAATTAAAATATTTTGATAAAAAAAATATTGGAATTTAGATTTGATTTAAAGACCTTTAAAGTAATTACACTATACAACTATAGATACCCAAAAGTTTTGTACTATGTCCCCATAGGAACCTTTAAAGGAATTACATTATGTTACCTTCAACCACTTAGAGTGAGTTTAGGCTAGCATTATCATGACACTACATCACACAATGAGAATATATCTCATAATTTCTCATGAATAATCTACTAGGTATATTGGATTCTTTTGACCTTTATGCTATTATGTATCAGGTATAATGTACACTTTTATATGAAGTTTATCAAAATCACATAAAGTGATATATTACAATGATTTAAAATGAGAATAATTATAAAGAGATAGAAAGAAACACATGACCCACATGGTTTTTAATAAGTGATATTATCATGTACACTCCCCCTCAATAGAAACTTTTATAGGTCTAGTATTGAATGACCTTAAATATTCTTTAGTTCATTGGTGTATACATTGTATTTTTAACCTAAACTATACAACTTTGACTATCACCAAGAAGGTTGGTATAATGAAGAACTTCCACATGATGTTGTTATATCAACCTTCATTTCCACAAGGATTCTTTAGTAACCTCTACATGAAGTGTTCCAAGTGATAGAACCTTCAAAAAACATACATACATAGATAGAAGTAGAATCATATTAGTATGGTTAGAATCTCAATAACCAAATAAATTAGCATAATCAAAGGAAGAATAATATAAACTAAAATCTATAATTCCTTTTATATATCATAGTATCTATTTTACTAATTTCCATTGATCCAAGTATTTAAATTTCATGAATATAAAAGCAACACCTACATCATATGAAATATCTATCCTAGTAATGGCTAGATAAATCACACTACCAACAAGATATATATACAGATGGGTTAGCCTTATCACATAGGTTTAAATCTTAACATCAAATTCAATAGGAGGGGATGTAAGCTTACAATCAAGCATGTTCAATTTAAGAAACATGTTATTTGATGCACATACAATAAATTCCCTAATAATATGATACTAAGTTAGCCAAATGTCATATATTTTATTAGGAATAACTCATTATAATTTGAGTGATGAAGATATCTTTTTCTTTTTAAGTTGACACTATAAATTTGCATTTTATACTAGTTTGACACAAAAAATATTTATATACTTGATTTTATAATAAAAAAAAATATTCTAGTGATTAAACAACATTATCCACTTAGTTGATTGCAAAATAATTCAAATTACACAAAGAACCACAACAAGGGTAAAAATTACAAATGTCGTAAGATAACTTATACATTAAAATTCATATAAGGAGGCTTTAAATCAAATAAAATACCATCCTAATACATCTAAAATGTGCATAAACCTAAGTATCAACTGGTCACATGATCATATTTGATAGAAAATACTACAAGTCAAGGGTGTCAAAGCATCAAAAGTGTCACAAACTTCACACGTGAGATTTAGCATGACTAATAACTAGACTTTTTAACTAATTATTTTAATATAATTTAATTAATTTTGATCAAAAATATATTGGGATTGATATTTGATTTAAAGGCCTTATATCTACAAGTGTTTTCCAAAAAATACTAGTCAACATCCCTTTATCCAATATAAGACTTCACATGCAAGCTACATGATTTAAAATGTATTTAATTAATTTTGATTGTTTTAAATCAAAATATTAAATGGATTTACATCAAGTATCTTCTTACTTTATAATGAGAAAAAAGTTAATTGTTTTTTTAATCCTTTTAGAAAATATGAGTCAACACACATGGGGCCCACTATATGCTTGCGTGGAAAAAATATTTAAAAATTATTTAATTTAATAAATACAACATTAAAAACTATACCAACCATTTTATTTTTATTTTCATGACAAAAACAAAATAATGGCACACCTGTACAAGTTGGAAATAGTAGGGGAACTTAGGGAGATCAAACTAGGTCCAAGAAACTCCTTAAACCCCTTTCATAGATCCTTTGTTGCACACCTTTCACATGCCCTTTTATGCATTTACTAGGACCATATCTGAGGTTAAAATTCAAATAATGATTTTTTATACTACTACTACTACATAGAGTCATAGAATGGCACCCATGAATGAATTAAAATAGATATATCTTGAAGGAATGCCCTAGGGAACTCTCCATGTAGTTTTAGAACACTAAAAAATGGATCCTTAAGTATAAGATCATACCATAGGCCATGAAAGTCCTCCACATGGTTAAAAGTGAACTAAAAATAGATTTAGTTGGTTAGATTTGTTAAAGAATGCTTGAAGTGCACATATCATGAACTTGATAAAGTGAGAATCCCAAAAACACTCTCATGAATGTGTTGAGGATAAATAGGTATATTTTTTAGCAAAAATGAGCTTGAACACAACTCAACAAGCCTAATCTACACCCTTGTGTCTTGATCAACACATCTCAAGATATAATACCATGATAAATTAAACAAAATAATGCATATGAGTAATGGATCTAGATATGAGATCAATAGCAAAGGCATACATGAAACCAACACAAGATATACATGGAAAAACCTGCAAGTGTTAAAAAACACAAAAAAATTATTCAAATTATGAGAAACTAACATGTACCTAATATAGTCTTTCTTCCTCTCACTTATTCTCAATAACTATTAACATAACTTGGAAATGTGTTCTCCACATTTCCTCATCTGTCTCAACTCTCCTTTTTATCATTGCATCTTATAATCTAATCTCTTTATTATATAGGCAAGGTAATTTAACCATTATAATGTGACCTTTTCCAACCACCACATTAATGGGTTCAACCTCTCCAAAGGTAATTTAATATATTTTATTATTTATTTATGTGAGGATAAACTCATGATAAATAATAAAATATATATTGTTTTTCCAATGTTATTTGATGTGCTAAGGTTACATAAATAACACCACTTAACCATTAATTATTCCAATACTTTAGTGGGTATAAGTCCAAATTATTTGAAATAGTCCTTTTATGAATTATCAAATGTATTCATAGTTTATTATTTCCTAATATTAGTATATGTTTTATTAACCCATTATTTAAATAAATAATCATCTCAGGGATACCTTTGAATAATTAGTAAAAGTCACACAAGAATTTTGTGAAACTATTAGTGATTATGCTCTTATATTTAATACATTAAAAAATATAATGACTTATCAAATACGAGATAGTGAGATTCAAAGCATATTTAGCAATATTCTAATATTAGTTTTCAAATAAAAGGTGGATTCTAATGTTTATACATATTTCAATGAATATTTTTGTGCTATTATAAAACTTAATATTAGTATCTTATAATAGAATATGGTTACATATGAGACACATGTTCCACATAGTGAAAAATTTAAAAGACAAATAAATTATTAATGTTACAAGTGATGATCATGAATTATAACCTATGAATGGTAATAATAAAATGGTCAATGATATAGATAAATCATAAAATAAGCTTAAAATTTGAAGGAGAGTAGTAAGTTTGAAATATTTATTAAGATTTCCTATCATATGTCGAATAATTATATTATCTATGACATATTTAATTTACCACCAGTAAGGGAATGTGATATTTCAAAAGCAATGTTGATATATTTTAGTTTTAATGCATAATCAATTTCCATTCAAATAATAGAGGCATGCATTTGAATTTTTTTTTTTAAATAATAGATTGTTTTGACATTGAAAAAGAGGATGCATATGAAAGTATTACGATTGAAACGTTCACTCATACTAAACAACCAACTCAGACTGGAAATAATCATATGGTATAAAAACCAAAATTCAAAAATGTGCATATGGGATAAAAAAACATATCCATGTGGATGATTTATTTGTGTAGTTGATATTAGAAATAAAAAAATGTATATCTAACCCAGTAGTATTCACTAACAATATTAGTCAGATAATGGACCATTAACTATTCACACATTTAAATGATGTAAAAAAATAAATGGAATACTAATAGATAATGGTTCACAATTGCATGCATATACAAAATAAATTATTTATAGTCTTGGTCTTTATCTGTATGACATAACTCATAGTCCTATGACCACCACTATATATGATAGTACTAAATTTAAACCTTTGGGGTCTATTGACTTCCCTGTTAGAGTGGGAGAAAATATTGTTTCCATTTTTTTTTATGTGGTATAAAATATAGTGAATTAAAATGATTTATCTAGATGTGTATTAATACATCAAATAAAACAAATCCCTTATACTATACATTAATGTGCAAAATTATAATATCAAGATCAAGCCTTTCAAATTATAACTATTTTAAACCTAAAGATAAAGCTATGATAAAAAGAGAACAAAAAAGCATTAAAATGATTTCCTAAAAAAGGGTTCTAGAATTACATATTTTAGATATAAGATAAACACTAGATGATGAAATATATCAATATACAAAAGATATTGGTTTTAATTTTGATGATGTTAAATTTTTATCCTTATATTCATTCCCTATTACTAGTAAGATTCATTACCTATTATTTGTATGACTCATGTTTTAACGATTTTGTCTTATGGTTACTCTTATATTCCTTATAAAATTATCCATTATCTTTGATAACCCACCAATTTATTGGAAACTAGACTTTATCTATTATTTCATATAACTATTTACTTATTATACACTTACATCATTAACTAACACATGTTCATAAGATTGAAATTTATTTATATGTGATATATTTTTATTCCAAATTGCCCTACATACACATACTTGAGAACATGAAACATGCTAAAAAACCACAATATATTATATTATACATCTTATAAATAATATAAAAAAGGCACGTGGCCCATAACACTCATGCCTCACATGGATGAGATTTATATCCTCATCTAGCCCTACTAGATTGATGGGAATCATATGTAGTGAAATGGTTTTCCTAATGTAAGACCTCCCATTTGATTAGGACATCATAGAATCTATCTCTCACATCCCACTAAGATCTAATGTAATTCTTACATATTTATCATACAACTCCAAATACTATGCAAAAAATGTCTAGAATGTTATATCATTAAGTGGAAGAGGAATAACAACCAAGAGCTTGAGTATCCTTTCCTAGTATCAAACAAATATATAAGATTGTATATATTAATTATCATCCTCAAAATCTTCTATCTGTGGTGATGCCTCCAAGTACATGGCTCTAATCTTGCTCATGGGATCAAAGAGATATACATGTCTCCCCACCTCAAAATTTATTTACTTGAGCATACTAATAATATCCTATAGGATATCTAATTTTAACCCCATAAATTATGCATATATTATCATAATATAGTACTTAAAAGTTATTTCACAATGACAAAAAAAATACTAACATATGATCAATGGATACTAATAATAAGATAAATAATTTTAAATGACACAATAATTAACCTATATCATCTAAAACCTAGTTATTATATCATGTTACCACTAGTGGAGATATAATCAAAGGTCATTCCTCCACCTCCCCTACCTCAGGACCAACATCCATAAGAGGCATCCTATCATATACATAATCCTCTAAATATGTCTCTCTAGGTGTATCTTGTAGTGGTTCAATACTAGTTTGGGATGGGATTAGTTCCACCATTATATAAAGTCATCTCTCATCCTAACATAATCAACTCAAAGACTAAGATGTGGCTCATACACCTCATAATTATTATTTTATACCATATTTATGGGTCATGCTAGTTGTAACTATAATATCTTATTGGGGTACCTATATGATCTTTGCCAAGAGAATATTACTAGAGGAAGGCCCTATTGAATGCCTGAATTCACTGTCACCCATTCATATTTAAAAACATCTACACAACCCCATGTAATTTATATTGATACCAATGACTATATTATATCATCAAAAAATATCATGCATCTTCAAACTAATTAATATGGTCTCTAAATATCATCAATAATTATATTTTATCAACTATATTTTTCCACTGAGTAGTGCCTATCTCTCATGGCCACTTGGTTAGTGGTATAACCCATATTCAAAAATAAAAATGTACCTCTTTGATAAAAATAGAGATAATACCATAAGTATCATTATGATCAAGTTCTCATAGAACCATACTTATAAAATGTCCCTACTAAAAAATGCCATGATGATTTATAGTAGTAAAATGATATAAATATTGACAAATATGGGATAAAATTCACCTCTCCATTTTATATATGGTTATGTTCTCCTATACATCATGAATAAATATTCACATGCAATATCCAAATGGAAAACCTCCTATATCTACCACCAAAAATGAAGCTAGAAGGATAGTGATATAGTTGGGCAACTCTAGTGTTATTTATAATAAAATATGACTCAATGTTATCCTATATTTTGACTCAAATTAACCCCAAGGTTCCTCCCACATAATAAATATGATGTTGGACCTAAAATTATATCTTATTATATAAACATGCACTATTAAAGATCAGATGGCACAAAGTATGTGTGAATTTTGAAAATAACACACATAATAATAAGTATAATAGAGTAAGAAACAAATTTTGACAAAGTCTAGTAGTTTAAAATGATGAAAGTGTTTACCCTATTTTTATTATGTGAAAATTAATTAGGATAAAAATGGAATATTGAGTTATATTCTAATACATGATAATTAAGGATAAATATGAATGTAATGGACTAGAATGGATTTGACAATTATATTCACTAAATATATAAAGTAAAACAAAAGGATAATATACTTAGTTTTATATTTTTATATGTAGGTTTGAGATATGTAGTAAGTAGTAGGGAGAATGATAAGTTGGACTATGATTCTTTCACATCAGGTTATGCATATCTTAATTCACTTAGATGGTATCATCATCCTTAGGTTAGTATCATCTTGAAGGCATGTTTTGGGTTGGATGGTTTTACCCCTATATATTTTGACCCTTTTACTCTTACAAACCTCTGTGAATAACCTTGATGTGTCCCTATGTGAGATATTGAAGTCTAATTACTTTCAAATTAATAAAAATTTATCTCCTTAACTTTAAACCCCTATATCCCTTCAATGGTAGTGTAGACATTAAAAATGGGGTAAAAGGTGGGATGAGATATCCTCAAATATTTATCAATGATTAGTCAATTATTTATTACATATCCAATACTCCAAGGAAGGAAATAAATCTACATGTAACTCTACCTATTAGGTGTATGTGTGAAATTATGATTATTCAATGTATATAACTTGTGATCCAGATTTCAACACTTGAAAATAATAATTTTGACATGTATTTGAGGCTATTCAAAACTGGTTAAGACCTAATCCTCACAATTAATTTTAAAATTGGTAGAAATATGGCAGTCCTCTTGAATGTGAAATAACTTCTATGTTATTTATAGATAAGTACTAGATGATAAATAACCCTATTTTTTTAGTATTTATATACATATATTTGGGTAGTTTCCCATGCTATTGATGCACTAGGATAATTGGTTGACCCAGAGGAATGATTTAAATTTTAAAATTTATTGTTTCTTAGTGGGAGATAAAAACATTAGATTTAGATAGAAATTTCCAAATGATATGTTCTGAATCTAACATTTTTATCTACGAGAAAAAAATTTGATCTGATGACCTAGAGATGTTTGACTAAGATATATAATTGATTTAACATAGTCTGTAGGTTTATTATAGGTGACTAAAAAATTAGAAGGATTGGGCCCACCAATATCATATATGTTTGAGATAATGGTGAATTAGAATCATGTGTGTGAAATATTCATGTAGGTTGAAGTTAGTGAAAACTAACATTTCCAAGTGTTTAATACCATATTTTAGTATCTACATATTCACCTTTTTATTAATAGTAAAAGATGGTTTCAAATAAGGACCCTATCCTTTACAAAGAGTGCATAGGCTTGGTTGGAAATTAGAATACATATATATGACTGCTTAAGGAAATACAAAAAATACAAATACCAAAAGTGTATCATAAAAATATCAATATAAAAATAAAAAAAGAGAAACATGAAGCTAACATCATGGGCATTTCAATACCTCATACACTTTCACCTAGTTATCTTTGAGGTTATTGAAATTAGTCTCTATGTTATGGGAAATTTGAGGATTTTATTTATACATAACTAAAACTTTCATCTTCTTCTCTTGATTAACATTATGAGGATCTTCACTTCTTAATTTTCACTAAAGACACAAAGCCTTCCATACTATCTACATAGTTTTGCATAGATATGTAGCTAAAGCCAACAAGTAATAATATATTTGATTTGAGATTATTGTTTTATTCTCCATTTTATCCACCTTCTCTATAAATTTTTTAATTTGAATATTTATATCCATAAAATCAGATTTAGTATTAAAAAATCCATCATTTTGATTCATTTTACTTATTGCCTCCTTAAGATGGAATGCTCTTTCATAAAACAACATAGAAAGGCTTTATGTAGATATACTTCCTCTTTAATTTGCATAATATTATCCTGATTATTGAAATTATCTACCATAATTTCAAATTTTGATTGCATTTTCTCTTTAAACTATGTAAATATTTCTCCTTATGTTCATTCTCAATCGTTGCACCTCTTTATTTGAGAAGCTGCAAACTTTCCACTACCTCTTAGATCTTGTTTTCATTCTCTCCCAAATTTGTAGTTTCAATATAATTCAATATTTCCTAAATTACATAAGGAGTAAACATTTACCATTCTAAATTATTCATAATATCTTAATTATCCCCCAAATTTTATTGTTCTTCATTATCTTTATCAATATCAATGGGTTCAATATTTTGCATCACCTTATTATTCCTACATTTAATTCTAAATTTCCTTTTAGACCCCTTATAATACCTAAATATACCATTCATCATAATGTGTAAATAAGTATTAGGGTATATATAATTAAATAAATCATAAATGGTAAATATTAAAACTTGGTGCAAAGGAGCATACTTCTTTCCCCTTTTAAACTCTAACACTGAATTCTCCATTGAATGTAAAATGTAAAAATAAATACTCAAGGGAATTTAGTGGTGAAAGTAGTTCAACATGGTAAAATGGAAATAGTTCAAAACCATGAATCTAATCTCTAGCGTAACTTACCTCATCTTTTATTCTACTAAAACATCATAGGGTATAGGAAAATCCTCCCATAGATAGCCCCCTTGATATTCACTTAGTTGTTCATCCTCAACCAATAATTTAGCCATATTTTCCTCATAATATTCACTTTATTTAATATATTTAGTGTTTTCAATTTTAAATCGCATCAAGAAATTAATTTTTTTTATCTCCACTGACACATTATTTATCTCCACAACATTATCCTTCTATCTCATTACAAACTTCTTTGATATAATTTCATCATAGCCTTCAGTTTTGTCGATGAAATTACTAATCCCAATAGTATACAAGATCACCCAAACCTACACATTATTCATAAGTTTATTCAATAATAATTGATAAATTCTATTCAATCTACCTACACATTCACCCTGTTATTATGCTATTGAAATGCAAGATAAGTAATAGTGTAAAAGGATAAATATGTACCTAAGTGTGGATAACACAATTTGTCTTTAGGAAAAACTTAAAATGTTTAAGATTATCTAACAAAAACTCTAATTAAAATATATTATTCAATTTCCATATAATTAAATATGAAATATAAAATATACTTGAAATTTGAAAAAATAATTAAGAGAAAAGGAGTACACATGTATGTCATTGAAATTGTGTTTCCTTGTAACTTATTGGAGATGATTATTCCATGTTAAAGCATTAGATAATGTTTCATAATGCTAAAAAATTAGATAAATGAGGGTGATTAAACCAAAATTTTATATAGTTATGAAATCTCATGGGATGGGAAAATAAAATCCCCAACCCTCATGTGTAAGGAGTAGTTCCAAGGCTATAGAGCATTGTTTAACCTCAACCAAAATAAAATAAATAATATTATTATGATATTGAATCTCAATATGGTAATGTGTGACCTGCCTAATGGGGTTATTATGAGTAATTATAAGGCCATGTATTATCATTGAAACTTAACCACATTACCTCATAAAACATGAATCAATAACTTTATACAAACTTATAGGATTAAGGTTTATCACTACTTAGTGTCATGAAATTATGTTTGTGAATAAACAACTCTACTGGTGCTTAGTAAAAATATGTAAATGTGCATGCAAAAGTATTATTACCCTATTGAATTAGTGCCAACTAATATTTCAAATAGTTTAGGTGTGTGTAATAGTATCATTTTCCATTGAATCAAGACCAACTGATATAGAATACCATACAACTATATTTTAAATATGAGAACATGTATATCAAATGTGTTTATATGTTAAATCATATAATATATGTTCCTGTAAACCATGTTTTCCTACATAGAATATTCAATCAAGTGTATTTGAATATGTAATATATAAATCATGTGTATGTAAAGTGAGTGCATATGCATGGTATATGCCCCCAGACTTCATATCAATGTGTGAATATATATATCATATGTGAACCCATATAATTTTTTAACCACTTTGACATCTATAAGTCCTATATTTTGTCTCATAATATATTTTTTTTCTCATGAAGGATTATGTATCTATGAAAAACCCCCTAATATGCACTATTTTGATGTGAGGGGTGCATCTTGTAAGTCACTCATCTCAAAAGAAAGATTTAATTGTATCATGTCATGTATAAATATGTAATAATATATAATAATGTCAACATGTGGATAATATGTCCTCATAGTAATGTATATGTCATCAAGGCATGTATTTAACACATGTAATGTAGGGCATAAATTTCATGTCAATATATATGTATCAATTTTGGAACGTAGTAGTAACCATTACTGATATAAGAACTAAATAAGACTACATAAGAAATAAGTACATTTTATAAATCATGGAACCATAGATAGGGGGAGGTGTGAGATATGGATCATGACACCTATAAAGTCAATAAGCTCAAAAATCTGAAAAATCCCAAAAATCTCAACAAGTTTAATAGACAATCTTATATTAATCCCCTAATAATAAGACAATGTCACACATAAGGTCAAGGGATGCCTATAAGAGACATAAAAATGCTGCACCAAATAAGGCTAAGGGCCATAGTTAAGGGAATTAAATATGTCCCAACAAATGGACACAAGGATGTCACACCAAATAAGGACAAGGGCCACATGAAATGGACATAAATATGTCTTAAAAAAGAGGAAAATGAATGTCACACACACAATACCAAGGGACACACACAATAAACAAGAAATGACTAACTTATCATGAAAGAGTAACATCATTAATGAAGCATAGAACAAGTAAAAACTAGTCTAAAATATCCATGTGTATCAATGTCACATCATAATAATGTTTTATATCCATGTATCCCTATGTAAGATATGAGTAACTAATAAGACATATGTAATCAATCTACATACATAAACATGGTATAAGGTCATAGAAATTAATAACATGTAATAGTTTGACCTAGGAAAAAATATGCCCTATCAATGGCATGGCTATTGGGTGTAGGAAAGTCCAAAATTATGCATGTCCATGTATGATATTTATGTCTTGTGTCACACTCATATACTATGAAATGCATGTGTGTTTGAAAAGAATATATCATATAATAAACATTTGAAAAATAACATATGTTAATAATATAATATATCCATCATGTCAAGCTTAGGTTCCAATTTTTTATTTTTTGAATATTTGAATGTTTTATTATTATTATTATTATTATTATTATTATTATTATTATTATTATTATTATTATTTGATTTTTTGTATTTTTGAATATTTGAAAATGTAAAAGGTTATAATTGATTATACCATTGATGGAAATGTCATGGGTGTTTTATGTATCATGTGGTGAAATGGTGATATTTTCTAAGAAGAAGATAGTAGATGAAGGTGTATCAAACTCTAAAGACTTAGGCATCATAATTTAATTTTCATCATCACTACTCATAGAATCCTATGAATAATGGGAATGTATAGAAGACGTAGGATCATATGGGTCCACTGTATAGTAGAATAATATTTTGGTGACTATATTCTCTATGGAACATGTAAAACTATCCAATTAACTATTTTGGTGTCTGTTATATAATATTATGGCCTCTTTGAGTCCTAAATAACTCTCTAATGTGATGGGTATTAAAAAAAAAAAAAAAAATTGTAAAGGGGATTCAACTACTCTCTTGTGAACCAAGTGTGTACGTGGATCCTAAATATGTAAAACCAATATATATGTATTAATATCAAGAATAGGTGTGAAAATTGCCTCTATATAGTGATAATGAATAGTTTAATAACCAAATGTAGTGGTTTTGGGGGTGGAGGAGATACTAATTCTTATTATTATATTTAAATGCATATAATGGTACGTAATTTTAGCATAATGCATGTATGTATAACTAGCTCATGAAACCATCATAATAAATAATTTATGGTGTAAATAAAATATGACCAACAACTTGGGAATAAAAATATAATATAATTATATGAAACTGTTTGATGGAGATTTGAACCATAACTTTGCATGGTTCCTTTTCCTAGTTTTGTTGTGTAATTTTGTTTACTTGTTACACTTACTGATATTTAACTACTTGTGTTGATTTTGGTAACCACATTTATGTTGGAGATATTTTATTAATATTTTTTTATGATTTAAAAATAATTATGATATAAAAGTGAACCTTATTAAAAAATAAAATAGAAAGTCATGTGTACTATCAAATTCTACTCCAATTTGTTGTCATCATTACTGTCCAAGTATGATATTACCTTATGCAATAATATTTTGTACATATAATAATATATAAATTTTTTAATGCACCAAATAAATCATAATTTTAACATACCCTATGGAATGATCATGTGTATGTTGTAAGTCTTATTCATTGCATACAAAATTATCAAGAAATATAATTGTGTATATATTACATTACTAATTTTCATTTAAAATAATTCCTTCTCTATGCTTTCCTGTAATTAAGGATATGAAAACCATTGGCTCCTTTAGGGGTAAGTCTTAGGAAACATCAATCCTTTTAACTTAGATAAGATAAAACTAGAATATGTTTTACCCTATTTTGATTATGTCAACCTTAAGTAGAATAAAATCAAAATATTAATTCATATTGTAATATATGAAAATTAAGAACAAATATGAATGTAAAGGATTATAAATGATTTTCAAATATAATTTTATAATTATAAAAAGTAAAACCAAGAGATAGGATACCTATATTTATCCTATTTAGTATATAATAGAGATAGGTAGGAGGTGAGAAGGAGGATGATAACATAGATTATTATCCATTATAGGTTTTGGATCTTTGCATACACTTAGATGATATCTTAAGCCTTCAGTTGGTATTGTATAAATGATATGTTCTAAGTTGGAAGGTTATATACATTTAGATTTTGATACTATATTTTATTATAAGCCTCAATGACTTCTCTTGATGTGTTTTTATATGTTATAAGGAAGTTTGATTTCTTAAATAGTATCAAAAATACATTACCCTCACTTTAAAACCCTATATTATATTTAATATTTTTTAAGACCTAAAAAATAGGGTAAAATGTGGGTTTTGATATTTTCAACTAGCCATCAATTTTTAGTTAATCATTTCATACATATACAATACTCCAAGAAGGAAAATTAAGACATATGTAGTTCTCATAATTAGGTGCATATTGTATACATGTGAAATTAAAATTTAATCTAAAACTATGAACTTGTAACTAGTATTTTACATAATTAGATCCAGACCTATCTTAGGGCCCCTTTTTGTCACTTTTAACCACCTTACATGCCCTTCTAAGTTGATTATATGACCCTCAAATGAACTTATCCCTATCCTAGTCAAATTTAGACATCTTTAATGGCCTACCTAACACTCAACATGATAAAATAACCCATTGGACAAGATCACCCTAGGGCATAGGAGTGAACCACTCTAGTTTCCTTCACACCTCTTTTATCTTCCCACCACATAATAATTAATTTATGAAATTCAAAGACGTAGGAAGGTTGGACCATGTCCATAAGAAGCCTAATTTTAAGGAGTTTCAATGATATGACTATATAATCACTTTAAAAATAATTTGTAACATAAGTGGCCTTGACACTAAAAATAACTAGAAATACACTTGCACATTGAGAGTAGAATACCTTTTTTCCCAGTTATGATTTCATATAGCCTTATTATCCTAGATATCAAGTCTAAGTACATGTCATAGGTCAGAATTTATGTTTAAATCATCTAATCACATCAATATTACACCAACATATATCACATTACACTGGTTATTCACATACCATCATAGTATGGAATAACTACTTGAAGTTTGATCCCTCTTTAGAGTATTGGTATGTAATACATGGGTGTTGAGGTCTCACCCAATTTCAATTGCTAACCCATTTTTCCCATTTATTTCAATTGGTATTCACATGTCAAGGAACTAGGGCTTTTAATGAAAACTAGTTACATAATGATATCCATAAGTTTTCATACTAGATATAAGCTCTATAGACAAAGGCATAGAGAACCTAAAAACCTTGATTTCCTCATTACAAATGGATAGGAATTCCATAGGTTGGATAAGAGTTCCACCCCTGTAGATTTTTATTCTAAGTTATATTATCCAAGCTTAGATCCAGTTCTATATTCTTGATTCCATCCACTATGACTTCCTACACAACAATGTTTTGATCTTGATTCCTCTCAGAGGCATAATTTATAGCGAAGTCTTTGTTTTATCTATACACTTTTCTATTTTTAGTAATTTTATATAATATAGTAGTTCTAAATCATTAAATATTATCTTCATTAAATTAGTATCCTAATTTTACATAGTAGTGTTGTCATCTATGGTATTCACATAAATCCCAAATTTGATAACACATATTGGTGAACCCATTTACTACTAGAATATTGATAAACCATAACCATAAATGATGTTAGAGTTTGTATCCTTATTACTAATTTTTCCACTTGTTATTGTTGAATTTCCAAATTTAATAAATTATACAATAATAAAACACTTTCAGGCTTTCATATCATATTATATGCAATCTAGAAAAGTTATTTATACTCCTTTAAGAAGAATTTATAAAATATCATGCATCATGATTGATCATGCTCAGATTCCAATCAACCCCAAAATGGACAAGAATAAAATTTCATAAACATCTTTGAATGTACCCCCATGTATTTAATATGACAAATTAAATGATATTAATTCTAAACATGAGAAATATGATTAAGATAACTAAAATCGGTAAGATGAGAATCATGATTTACCTACCCTTATAAATGGGGAGTAAAATTGAATTCTCTAGAGAGGAAATTTTGAAAAGATTAGAAAAATAATTTTTCAGCAACCCCTTGATCATACTACCATTTTTTTTTTAAATTTTTGAAATCAAGAAGGAAACATGACTCAATCTTCTAAAAACCCTAATCTTCCTTTGGATACAAATTTTGTACCACCTTCCATAATGGGAGAAACTTAGGGGCATCAATATATTACCATGCCAATTCTTAATCCATCATTGGGAACACCACCTTTGGTTATCACACACTCTTATACTCTTAATGGACAATCCCTTATGTAAAAGATTCAATATCTACAAACTAAGGTGTTACATTTGAAGGAAGGTGCTTTGGAAACTAACCAAGTAATATATTCTTGTATTTTACTACATAATCTAATGGCACAACATATAGTATTATATCCTTTACTTACAAGATGTGGCATCCAAGATTATAGTATATTACGTCAAGGGTGACCTTGAAAAACATCTCCAAGCATTTCATGTAGCATGTTTCGAATATGTATCCAATGATAGATTATTGAAAAATTTATTCCCAAGAAGTTCAAAGGATTATGTATTAAAATGGTTATATGATTTACCACACCAATCATTTTAGTCATTCAATCCCTTAGTTTACATGTTTGTAACACACTTTTTAATGAATGTCAATGAGAAGGTTTCTTATGCTTAAATAGTCCAACTCAAACAAAGATCTAATGAGCCTATCATATAAAATATGCTAAGATACAAGACAATGTTATCTAAAATGACAAATCTTATGGTAGATAGATAATTAAAAGATGTATTTAATCAAAGTTTTCTTTAATCTCTACATGAATCCATTATGTTCAAAATTTTTAACTCATTCATAGAAAAACAACTTATTTTATACATGTCTACTATAGTTCATGCATTGGGTGTTTTATTCGCACAATATGGCATTGTAAAAAAAATTGAGCTATCTACTATATCAGCCTCACACTTATTGATTATGAGAACAATTATCCTCCACTAGAAAACTATGACTGGCTCTAGTATTATCCACCTAAAAAATTTGACACTATATGATAAATAATGAGATTAAAGTCATCAGAAAAGATGATCCATTGAAATTTATTAGTCTAAACCTCATTTAGCAAGGCATATAGAGAAATACGTAATGTTAATAATAGAATTATATCTCATGATCATTCTTAAAAATCAATCAAAGGATAAGTCATCACAAACCAATTAGCTACCACTCCACTCCTAGATACAAAACCTATCAAAGATACCTTTAGAGATGATTTCACCACATAAAATATCACTAAGGATACATGAACAATGGTTTATGATGGTTCTAAATGCACTTCAGACACATGCATAGGAATTTTTATTATCATTCCATAAGGATAACTCATGCCATTCAAATATATATTAGGTTTCTCATGTATAAATAATATATTAGAATTTGAAGTACTTATCCTAAGTTTATATGTAATGCAAGATCTCTAAATAAAATCCATTAAGATATATGGAAATTTAAATTTATTGTTAATCAAGTAAAACATATTTATCAAACAAAAGAAAACAAGGTAATACCATACAATTAAATGGTCCAATTCCAACTTAAACACTTTGAAAAAAATTAAATTAAGATCATTACATGAAAAGATAAATGTGACACTGATATAATGGTTATTTCCACATCACTTATTCTAATTGACATAAATGATAATCAAGAAACCTTCACCATCTAAAATTTAAAAACACCTATAATATCACATATATATCTCCTAACTTTATCAAAATTAGCAACTACATGTAACACAATAGCCAAAAAATGGTTTACACATAGCTACAACTTCTTGAATAAATAAATCACACAAATACATTCATCAAAAGTGACAAGAATAAATTAAGAATATATGCCTGTCACTATGTGATCATCAATGGGGATCTATTCAAATGATCATTTGAGGGATAATTCAATTTATAAACATGGATGAGGCTAAGACAACCATCTAATAGGTTCATGACAATGAATGCAATGGTCATCTTAATAGAAAATCAATGTAACATAAATCACTTTTCCAAGGATATTATTATCCCACCATAGAACATGAATATAATGAATATGCCAGACTATGTGATAAATGTCAATGACATAGTCCCTCACATGAATTTCAACCCATCATCTCACCTTGGCATTTCACATTATGGGGATTTGATTTGATTGAAAAAATAAAAAAAAGAATCTATAGATGAACATGAATTCATTATTATAGCTACAAAATAATTCACCAAATAGGTGGAAGATATTCCCCCATAGTCAACAATAAGGGAGAAAATATTTTGATTCTTGATGACTCATATCATCTCCTACTTTTGCCTTATTTTGACTATCATCATAGATAATGGCTCTTCATTTAAGAATAAAAATATCAAAAAATTGTACTACATATAAGATTAGACATACCTTTTCTACTCCTTATTACCCCCAGGGTAATGGATAGGTAGAAATTACTAATAATTCTATCAATTAAATTTTGAACAAGATAATTACAAAAATTTTCGATGATTTGTAGAATCAGTTAGTCTATGCACTATGGGCATACTACACAAGCATTTATACACCAACAGGGGCTACCCCATACTCATTGGTTTATGGAACCTAGGAAATTTTCCAATTTGAAATAAATATTCCATATTTATATGTATCCCTCAAAGGATTAATAACATATAATTGATAGAGATAAAAATTCTTACATGATTTACAATTGTTAAACCACAAATACATGCAATCAACCAAACATCTTAGAGTATATCAAAAATTCATTTAGAAAGCCTATAACAAATAGGTTCAAAACAAAGAATTTGAGGTAGATGAGTTGTTTCTCAAGGAAATATTGAGTAATTTCAATGCAAGAGAGGAAACAAAAAAGAAAATTCAAGCCAAATTAGCTAGGGCCATATGTGATTAGAAAAAAGCTCAGTCAAAATGTCTATCATCTAGTTTCACTTGATGATAAATACATGAAAATTTAATGAACATTATGCATCCATAGTGATTCTATATTTAAAACATCCTATATTTTATCGAACACCTTCTATACATATTCTTATCATATATATGGAAAAATAAAAAACAATAAAATATTATAGAAAATAATAAAATCAGGTCTTATGCATGCTTTTATGTACTTTTTCATACATTAGTTTAGTTTTGCATTACACACACACACACACACACACACACACACACACATATATATATATATATAAAAGCCACTTTTATATCATACATGCTTCACTAGTGTATATGAATGACTGTAGATTACATAGGACATCATTCCTAAAATTTGATCTAAAAACCAGATTTAATCCCTTAGATAAATAAAATATTTTTAAAAATATGATACTAAAAAATATCAATTCCTTAAGTACATAGAATTTCATGCATAATATTCTCAATTTCCTAATTAAATCAATATAAATTAGATTTAATGTTATAAAAATGAATATAAGTGATTAGAAACTCTGCAAACCCATTTTTGAATGAAAAATCTTATTTTGGTGTTATTTTTATAATTCCCATAATTAATTTTAATGTATCATTAATTCTTCCCCAAAACTAAATTAATAACTAAAATTAAAAATACTAAAATTAAAATTGACACCAATCTGATAACAGAGTTCAACCATTTAGGGGCTACATCTCTGGGTTCATAAATCATGAAATGATCCATAAAAAATGTTGCAAATATCAATAATTTTACAAAATTACATAAAAATGTATTTTATACATATATATTCATGTCATCAAACCTTTATAAGACTCTAACGATGTTCATTAATCATCCTCCACCTTCCTAAAGCACTTGCATAATCTCTTCCCAACATTCTATGTCAAAGCATCACTTTAATTACTCAAAAATACATCAAATAAACACCAAATAAAGAGCACAAATATACCAAACTAAGAATCTCAGAATCATGAACAACTTTCTAGTTTACATCAAGACCTAAAAATGTCCCAAGATTAGCCAAAAATATAAAACATTTCATTCTACCATTAAAAATCCTTTCCATGGTCATTTTTAATACCCCGGTACAAATGAAAATTCATCCTTTTTATAACACTTACAAATGTGTATTAGATTGGTTAGGACACTTAACCATTTTAACATAGGTTATAGGTTCAAATCTCATGGTATTTATTTGGTTTCAATTGTCATTTACCATATAAGGATGAATATCCCACATTCATGGGGTGGAAATATTACAAAGGCTTCAAATAGCCTTGTATCCAGCATTTGGTTTGTGGCTTCAATTACGTATCCATTTTTTTCACTCAGGATTATCCCCCTTGACAAACTTGGTTAGTTACTTAGTTTAGAATATCCCATATAGATATGAGCTCAATTTAGATTTAGTTGGAATCCAAGCAAACAACAGTGAGTTGCTGTTTGAGCTAGCACTTAGGCTAGGTGTTGATCTCACCATAACATTGGTAACTTAAAAAATACATGGAATTTAATAATTTAAAATATTCATATTATTAATCCCACATGCAATTTTTAAACAACACAAAGGCATATAAATAATTATACATGATATGGTAACATGAAGTAATAGAGGCAAAGACACCCCTATGTAAAGAGAGTGTGTCGATCCTAGTTGAGGGTCCCCAACTAACAAATAGCAAGGCCCATTTTTTTAACATGAGTGTCAAATAATAGAGGTGAAAACAAACACCCTTTTACCAATGTACTAAAACATGTCACATGTTTATTATTCTAGGTGTCAACCATTTGATTGTTGACCATTTTTTTCCAACCTTTAACTAGTGATATCTAGAGCATATGATGTTTGTTTTATCCATTCCAATAAAAATTGGAAATATCTTAGAATGTTATTTAATACTATTCTCATTTTGGAATATCTTGGGAACTTTAAAGGATGACAAATCCTCTAGATCATAATTACACATTTTTGTCTAAAAATTGCTCAATTTTGGGGTCATCATGCACATGTTATTCCAGGTTATCACTCGGTTCTACTTAGAATCATAGTTATTTTAATTATTATTAAAATATATATGCACTACATATCAATTAGGGGCATGTGTGGCACATTTTTTTCTCATTATACTAGTTTTTCACCAATTTCATAGATGGAATGACAATTCATGTCATTATCCACACTATATACATCATACCTAGATTATACTCATTATTTTTACTAGTTTTACCCAATTTTTTTTTATAATTTAACCTTATTCCATTTTTAGTGGTTAGTTCATTATTTTCATTAGTATTTTTAGTAGAAACATCTATTAGGATTCATATAAGATTTCAAGATCTCTCACTACTTTAGGATGATGATGATGGATTCAAGCACACTTGATTTCTTCATCACACCCACTTATAGATGAGGATCATGGCATGCATAATCCAACACAATATATTAAATGTTAATACAATTACACAATCTACCACAATCGCTAGTTTTGCACCAATTTTTACACCAAGAAAGCATAATGGTGACATACATAATTATGTGTATTATTTCCTTGTCATTTATAGTTTTTTTTCGTTCACTTTCAATCATTACTCCTAAGTAGATAATAATATTACCTATGTTTCACTAAAGGTTTTTGAATGGAGCACAATTCAATGTTATGGCATACATCCAAGACTCCTTCCCACATGCAAGTTTAGGTACACGCTTTTTTTCCTTTTATTCTAGTATTTCCACTTTGTTGCATTAATAAAATAAAATGGAAGGTGGAAAATTTAGACATGTAAAATTAACATTTAATCTAAAAATTTTCACTTGTCACCACTCTTTTACACACTTAGTTCTAGACCTATCTTAGGGCCCCTTTTGATCATTTTTAACCACCTTACACACCCTTATAAGTTGATTATATGACCCTTAAATGAACTTAGCCCTATCTTGGTCCACTTTAGACATATTTTAGGCCTTTACTAACACTCAACATGATAAAATCACCAATTGGACAAGAGCTTCCTATGGATAAGAGTGCACCACACTAGTGTCCCTCCCCCCTCTCATGTCTTCCCATCAAATAATGGCTAATTTACAAAATGAAAGTCCATATGAAGGTTGTTCCATGTCCTTAATAATCCCTATTCAAAGTGTTTTCAATGATATGAATATATAATAACTTTTTAAACTATTTGTCACACAAGAGGATTCCACACTGAAAAACACCAAAATTACACTTACATATTGAGAGTAGATTACCTATTTTACCCAATTCTAATTGCATACAACCCTATTATCCTAGATCTCAAGTCTAAATACATGTCATAGGTCATAATTCACTGATAAATCATCTAATCATATTATTATTTCACTAACCTATAGCACATTACACTAGTTATTCACACACCACCAAAACATGAGAGAACTACATGAAGTTTGATCCCTATTCAGAGTATTGGTATGTAGGTAGAAATCAACACATGGGGTGTTGAGGTCTCACCCAACTACAATCACTGACCCCTTTTTCCCATTGATTTTCATTGGTATTCACATGTCAAGCAACTAGGGATTTTGAATTAAAATCAATCACATAGTGGTCTCTACAAGTGTTCATAATCTCCCACACCAAATATAGGCTCTATAGATGAAGGTACAAAGAAATTCTAAACCTTGATTTACTCACTACAAGTGGATAGGAGTGACCTAGGTTGGATAGGAACACCAACCCTTTAGTGTCTTCTTCATAATGCTATTACCTAGGGCTAGATCTAGTTTCAAATTCTTAATTCTAGCCACTAGGCCTTCTTATATAATAAGTTTTAGATCTTGATTCCTCTTGAAGGCACTGTTTCCATCTAAGTATTTATTTTCTCTATACACTTCTATTTTTAGTAAGTTTATAGAATACAATAGTTCTAAATCAGTTATTGTTATCTTTATTATATTATTTTCTCAATTTTACATAGTAGTGTTGTCATTTATGTTTTTCACATAAATCCCAAATTTGATAAAACATGTGTACAATTATTCTTGTTTAATGTATGAAACCTATGATGTAGATTTCATCACTTGGAAAAAAATAATTTTGACTTGAATTTTATGTGATTTATATTTATCTAAGACCTGATTCTTGAAACTAATTTGAAAATTGGGAGAAATATGGCAATCCTCTTGAATGTGGAATATTTGTATGTGCTTGAAAGATATAGATGATAAATAAGTATAAGCTTATTTAGTATTTATATTCATATATTTTGGTAATCACCATGCCATATTGTAGAATATATTTTATGATTATATAACACCTTAGTATTACACACTTTGAAAACATAGACCTTAGTTGATCCTCTCAGTTCTAGACCTTTCTCACTTCTTTAAGCATTTACTCTATATTATACCCCTTGGTTTATATCTCTTAGTCTAAATCGTCCTATGTTGATGACATAGATATTATATTCTATCTTTGTACATTTTGAATTAGTACCTACTTTCCTTCTCCTTGACCATTAATGTCTGAGACAAACACTGGTATTGATGTTAGTGTCCTAACCAAATGTAAGTATCTATTTCCCTAAAATAATCTATTTTGAAAATGAAACATATCATAATGGTCATCTTAATTTATTTAATGTGAGTTATTATTCTAAAGGTATTGATATAAATACAAGATCACCCCTCATTCATTTCTCACATACAAAACCTAACATTCAGACAAAAGAATATTTAAAGAGAATTCAATTGAATAAATCTTACATATTAATCATATTTCCATACCATTCATAGGGATTACACATATACATGTCTAAAATAATAAAGGAGTAGCCCAAGAGGCTGATTTTCCAAGTTATAAGCTATCTCACTATTGTACTTGATTTAAAAATATTGTATAACTCACACAAAAGATACCACATAGGGGAGAATTACATGAGTCCAAGGCCTATTATAGAGTATTGGATATGTAGGCAATTCCCTTTAAAATTGGGGTCTTTGGGTTATAATAAAACCAAGTACCCACTAACCCATTTTCACCTAAGATCACTACGAAGATGAAGAACTAGGATTTTTCCCTTTCATAAGGAGTGATTGTCCATGACCCAAATATGAATAGACCAGAGTGAATATGAATCAAAACCCATAAGTATCTAGGTGGTCACATCCTATTTTAATAGGTATTATATATAGGACACTAGAGTTGAACCTAGACAATAGTATCTACACAACCATCTTAGGATGATGTTACTATCTAGAGAACTAGAAGTGCTAGATCCAAAATGTAATGATTATTATAGAATATCCTTATAGATTAATTTATACTTGTTATAGATCCAAAATAACATTATCATTAGAACCAACTAAGTACATCACTTATTTTTCATATATATATCTATCATGGTTACACTTTTCACATTTATACTATCTCAACATAATAAATTCAATGTATGCTCATATTTAATCATAACATCTAATTGGCTTCTTATAAATATAATTATCACCCTTATGCCATTTCAATTCTATATACCCCTTTAATTCAAAATCTAAGGTTAATGATAAGATCACATTAGATCAATATTTTAGGTTTAAACATTTGGTGGACCATTCAACATCGAACCCTAGGGAAAAATAGGGTTTTCTAATTGTTGTACTTCTTTACAAATTTTAAAAATTTCATTTGTGAATTAATGGAAAATGTTAGTGCAAATACCCAACTATAAATGTAATGTAAAGAAACATTGATTACTCATCTCAATAATAGCAAGGGATTAATGGATGATTTTTTGTATGTTATAAGAGATGAAGTAAGTAAACAAGATAAAACTAAGGATGCCTCATCTAGTAATGGTGAGTCCTTGGAATCTACTATAAATCAACCCATACTTATAAATACACCTACATATATGTGGGGATTAAGTTATGTGTTTAAACATTTGTTTCTCAAAACTACTATTGATGCATCTTATTGAATTACTAGTTATTTCAACACAAATACTAATTTCAATGTATAATACCACTCAAAACATGTTTCCATCCCCTTTGGTGACTACTCAACTTGTTAAGATAAATCCCATCAGGTATAAAGTTCAATCATTCCTTCAAGTTATAAATACCTTGGAGGATAATATTAAAAAAATTAAACAAAATGATTTAAAATATCTTCATGTTATATATTTGTAAGATGTGTTACATAATCCTCTTACACTTGAAATATCTTTGCAACCTTTGCCAACTAGATTTGTTGCATGTCAAGGGTGATCCTAAATAACATTTTCAAAACTTTTATGTGGCATGCCTTGACTATGCTTCTAAGGATAATTTTTTGACCAAATTATTTCTAATAAGCCTCAAGGACTATACTTTTAGGTGGTTCTATGGTTTACCTTTCCAATCTGTATAATCATTTGAACCTCTTATAGACCACTTATTATCACACTTTTATATTAATATTTCTAAAAAAGTTTTCTATGCCCAAATTTTAAAAATAAAACAAGTAACCAATAAACCTATCAAGGAATATGTCTTGAGATATAAGATAATGCTAGCCAAAATGACCAATCTTATGGTAGATAAATAATTACAAGAAATATTTAAGCAAAGTTTATTTTCTCCTTTACATGAGTCCATTATTTTTAAGAAGTTAAAATATCTCAATTAATTATTCCATGTTCTATAGGACCATGAAATGAAGGTTATATTAGTGAATAAGAATCAAGTATGCAGCAAAAACACTAACTACATCTACATCTAGTACCAGATTCATAATTAAATCAAGTTATAAGGTAAAACTTCCTGAGCCTAAAAATAAAAAAACCACCATGGTTAACAAAGTTTCATAACAACCTAATTAAATTGTATTATCCAATACACCAAGGAGATAGTTCTTAGGTTTACATGAATCCCCAAATTCATTAATCATATGATTACTAGAGCATCAACTTATATCTCACCCTCATCCTATCAAGGTTGATATGTGTTGACCTCTACCTAAAGTATATTATGTAAATGCTTATTGTGATTATCATCAGGGACCAGGACATTTCACAAGTAGGTGATATACCTTAAAACACAAGATCCAATATCTTATTGATGACCAAAAACATATATTTTGGGATCCTCCAAAGGAATCAAGCTCACAACTTAGTGATCACCACAAACATAAAATATTTAATAATCCTTTATAAGACCATTCTAAGAAGGAACCAAAAGTGAAAATGGAATATAATTCACATCCTCCTCCATCACATTATGTGCACACACTAAATGGGATCATTGGTACTTACATGTGGATCATACCTCATATGGTTTAGGGACCCTCTATTTATTTTTATGAGAATGAGATTATGAATGATGAATTTTATCTTCATTATTTATTCATTTGAGCATACCTTGAAAAACTCCATACATAGTGTTATGGTTGATAATGGTGAAATAAAAAAGAATTTCATCATGACATTACTTACACACCTGGTTTATACTCACTATGATTTACACACCTCTACCAGATTAGTTAGAGAATTTGATTGGACCTCCTAGAAGGTTATTGGTAATATTGGCCTAACTTTATAGGTTGGTCATACACATGTGGTTACTAAATTATTAGTTATCCATTCCATGGACATATTTGATATGTTTTTTAGAATACCTTGGATACACACTCTTTGAGTAGTACCTTTTACAATACATGGGTGTGTTAAATACATTCATACCAATTAGGTTATTATTATTTTTAAAATTTTATATGAGCATCCTTTTAAACAAAATAAATTTATACCAAGCCTACTAAGGATAATTCACCAAGCCTACAAAAGGGTAAGTAAAAGTTAATCCCCTTTACTAGACAACCAATACTTGAGAGAGTATTACATTAGAGACATACAAGATAATCCATAGAATACTAATCTTCTACTAGGTATCATGTTTAGATGTCTAGATTAACTCATATTTTATATATCAATTATATGCCAAATAAATCATAGATCACTCAAGTATGGGTTCTAAGAACCCCTAATCCTATTACTCCCATAACTACTTCATGACCATGGAGTCTTAATGTATATATGTAAAACACCATTGATATTACAATCTTAGATATTACACCTATACAGTCTCCTTAGTATCAAAAATGGGGTATTACACTAGATTCACAATGGGAAGATATCTATGACCATCTATTAGATGGTATCATAGGATGATCCTTCCTCTTTAATATTCCAAAATACTAAAAAAATAAAAAAATGTTAAGAAATCAAAAAACATTTTCATAACCTATATGTTTTATTATATCCTTAACACCTATGTGTTAGTTTTATGTTGATGGATGACATATTCAATTACTCATACATACACATATGTGTCACACTTATACTTGAGTGTGATATAGGCATAAACAAATACATGATATTTTCCTATTTTAGATGTTGGGCCTTCCCTATACTCATGCCATATGGACATTTGGGGGCATATAATTCTTTGATCTTGATACATAGGTTATATAATTCAATGATCACTATACATTATCATGTTTGAATTTACATATGTACTTACACAAGCCTATTATTCATTCTTATATCTTACATAGGGTAATTGATATGTTATACACTTGACATAATTTTACTAATGTATTGGATCCATGGGATACTATAACATGATTATGGTGGTTTTTTATACTTCATTTTATGTACCTTTTTGAGTGTCTTGCCTTGCTATTGTCTTGATTTTTTGAGAATTTGAATATGATCCTTTGTTTTTAGCCCCCATTCTAATGAATGCTTTCGTTAACATTTTCATATGTCATTATTTATTGTATGGAAATCTAAATGTGCCACCCTTACCTTTATGGAGATTTAAATAAGTCATGTCCCTTTGATTATGTAACATTTGAACATGCCCCTTATTTGAGATCTCCTTCAACCATTGACTTTTAACTTACTTTTGAGTGCTCTTATGTGTGTGCTTGATTTTCTTGTTGTGCTTATACTATTACTATCTAGATGTTACCATGATATTTATGATGCATTTTAGGCCTACATGTGATCATACCATTTCTATGTGATTTAATCATATATTTACCTAGATATGTCCTTTTTATATGCTACATGGTTATATTCATAGATTTTACAATTGTATTTTCCTTTTAAGGTGAGGTAATTACTAGTTCCTATTTTTCCCTCACCTCAAAGTGGGGGCATGTCATAGAGGCATGTGCTCCACACTTGGTGTAGTTTTTAGATTTAGTGGGGGAATTATTTGTAAACATGTTATCCACATTCATTCAATATATGGTACTTATATCGATTCTCAAAATTAGTGGGGGAATGCTTTGGAAGCATTTTCTCCACACTTATTTAGTATTTAACATCTCCAATTTATAGTGGAGGCATGTTTTGAAAAAATTTCCTCAACATTGATACTTATATTAATTTTCATAATTGTCTATATATAGTTGGGGAATGATTTACACATTTTTTTAATTGTTTGAAGCACACAGTTATATGATTTAGATTCATATTTGTGGAAAATTTCTATATATTGGTACTATTTTTATACAAAATTTAATAATGAGAAATATATAAGGTTAATATGATATGAAACATGTGCATAATATTACAAAATCTAAATCATTTTTAGATTCTAAAACTCTTTTATGGACTGTTACCATGTCATAGACTTTTTTGTATTGATACCCCATGGAATTTTATAGACTTTATTGATCTAATCTACTACAATAGTTGGTTCACATTTTGATATGGTTGAGGTTATCAAATTAGTCAATCTTTCAATATTTTAGTTTGAACTTGATTATATCAACTAACCCTAATAGGTTATAATTATCATTGGGCTGCACAATTGAGCTAATATCAACTACTAGGTGTCAACTCACTTTTTTCCAAAGTTGGGGGCATGTGCCTTCTAATATATATATATATATATATATATATATATATATATATATATATATATATATATATATCCTTAGATGTATTAACTTTAAATGTTTATCTACATTTTTCTTAATATTAGTTTCATATCCCTAAAATGATACATCTTTTTCAAAACAACTTATAGGAAAAGTAGTTACATCAACACATAGGTGTAATCTTAAACATTGTTCCTATTGATGCCTCTAAGTGTATCACAGGTGTTATTAGTGTTTAATAACACTTCTCATTTCATAATTTAGAAAATTCATGGCATGAGGAGTAGGTTTTGAAAATTATATTACCTGTGGTGAAATAGTGGCAGAGCAATTTTTAACTGTTCCACAAAATTTATACTAATTGATCGTTGGGAGACACCATGGACCAAATATTTGAAAAGTGTAAGTATATATGCTAATACTAGTGAATTATGATCAAATCTTAAACTATAGACTAATATAAATGGACATTTATAATGAAATATAACTTAAAGTGATATGGTTATAAAAAGAAGCAAAACAAAGGGTAAAGCATAAAGAGAATAAGTGATTATTGATCTTAACCCCAAAAATTATTAAAAATTTTAAATTACAATTGAATATGAATTTAAAAAATATATAGAAAAAAATATCATAAGCTAAAATATCACTACACACCACACAAACCTCTAAGAATGATATAAAGAAGTACAAGTAAGAACTGAATTTACTTTAAAGAATTGCTACCACACTCAAATAACATTTGCACATTCTAATTTAGAGAAAATAAAATGAATTAAATTCAATATCATTTAGATAATCTAAAATAAACACAAATTATCAACCCTATAATCAAAGATACAACTCAGAATTCATAGAAATTATTCAAGTTTAAGACTTAAGACTAGCAATTGAGAGAAAAATCCATATAACAATTAACACAAATAAACTTGGATAACCTTTCCAGAATTCCCTGAATATATTAACTACTCAAAGTGTAAAAATTTTGCTCAAAATTCCCTCCCTTTATAAAAGGGTAGTACTACCTTTTATAAGAGGATAAGGTAGTACACCAATTAGTTACAAGATACAAATGTACAAGAAGTAATTATAACTATCCTTTTTATATAAAGTTCTAGAATACAATTGCATTTTTAAGCTAAGCTAACTTGGAGGCAAATGTGTTAACAAACCTTGAAAATTGCCTATTGCTATGTTCCAAATGGTCTCTGGATTAAATTTTTTGGGCTCAAATTATAACTAGACTCTCTTTTAGTTTTATTATGATCAATATGAACTTAAATTAGGGCTTTTATGAAAATTTGGGACTTTCCTAAAGTTTTAATGGTGATGGATTATTTGGACTTTGGATAATATGTGCATTTTTGAGCATCCAATATCTCCATTTTTATTATTTTGTGCTTACATGGCACTTATTTGACATCTATCTAGCACTTTAGTGGCATTTTTTATAAATGCCTTTAAAGTACTAGTTGTTGGTAATTAAAAAATACCTTTTAATTCATGTCATTAGATGAATATCCAAGGATCAATGTGGGCCATTGATCATGATATAGGCCCTTACCTATCATTGGAAATCTTTACATCGATCCATGTGGTTATGCCACTTGGCATACATATGGATTTTCTAAGATTTGGCACCTATGTCAGTTGCATATTGAATGCACATCCACCATGTGTTGAGCCTATAGGCTCTCAGAGTTCTATTAAAAATTCATCAATGATTTTGCACCATTAGATAATTTGACTTGATGAAGTACAATCCTTTGATCTTAAAAGATGTATAGATGTTAATTAGTGCATAATTATATAAATGAACTTAGGTTAAAATGTTTTTATCTATGTTTTTTTCATATTAATGAACACACCACAGACTTAGGTTAAAGCATTTTATGTTATGTTTAGAAGAATAATAATATAAAATGACCCCTTGAATCACATGAAACATTCCACTTTGGTCTAAGTAAAAATGTTAGATGATCTCGAATTTGATGTTCTTTCAGACATCAATGATATCCTCACAGACAACAAATGATGTTTGTGAGAACATCAAATTTAAGCTCATGAAATATTAGTTTTGGTGGGATTAAAGATTATGGTAATTTGAACATAAATTATGGCCTCACAGACATCGATAATATCCTCATGAATTTCAAATGATGATCATGTGAATGTAAAATTTAATCTTGTCAATTTACTGCTTCGAATGTGGGAGTGCCATGTGGTGACTTTGTGGGACTTCCTAGGCTTTTTTACTTTTCAATTTTATCTTTTCTCCTTATGATTAAAATCCATGATGAAGTGATATCCATCGATCATGATAAGATTAATTTCACACCACTAGTTCCATTAAATATTTGGGACCCTTTGTTATCAAGCTTTGAATTCGAAAGCACCACATGGTGACTTCACGAAGCTTCCTAGGCTTTAACTTTTTAGTGTTATGTTCACTCCATAAGATCATTAATCTTGACAAGGTATGTGCTATTGATTGTGATATTGATTCTTTCACATGATTGGTTCAAAGGATTAAATGCTCAATTTTGTTGGGATTTTTTTGCTCTATTAAATCAAGAGGCATGATGAAGTATAGACCATCAGATCCTACAATAGGCATGATATTTAGGTTAGGACTCAAGATGAAATAAGAATTAGGATAAAGTTTTAAGACTAAGGTCCTATTTTTGTTAATAAATATGGCGGGGCCTTATAATTAAGACTTTAGGTTATAAATGTAACAAAGGGACCATGCTAGATAAATTAAAAATGACCCTACCAACACGAACATTAGACTTAGTTAGCAAATAAGACATAGGATAAAAATTTAAAACTAAGGTCTCATTCATGTTGATAAATGTGAATGGGGCCTTAGGGTTAAAAATTTAGGTTGAAGGTTTTTAGCAAAGGGGACCATGCTAAAATAAAAGGACCCTATTAGGATAACATTGGACCATGTTAGAAATATAAGGAACAAAAAGGGAAAATAAAGGGAACTAAGTATTATTTTTAGGCTAAGGTTTGTTCATGTTGCAAAACATGACTAAACCTTAGCATAAAAAATGGATCTTAAGTCAAAATAAATTTAAAATATTCCCACCAAAAGCATTCCCACCAAATGTAAATTTGAAATAAGGGTCTAAGATAAGGTTTTTGAAGAGAGCTTTCATAATATGAATCTAATTCTTAGTTCTCACAAACCAAAGGATAGTGAAAGCCTAAATAGGGTCAATCTATAAAATCTAATCATGATCCATCAACAAGATCTCCATGAACCTACAACTTAAAGACATGAGGGCCAATCATTATCATCATTAGGAAAGCTCAAAGTAAAACCATAAATTAGTAAGCCAAATTTATCAAAGTGGATGATATTTAAATTCTAAAAATGTTTAAAATATGTCATGTTTTTAGTATTAAAGTTCAAAGTATCTCAAGGATCCTATTTTTTTTAAAAGTGGGTATGTTAACCTTAATAAATGGTGACTTATAGGGGAAACATAGCAATATGTTAGAACTTAGAGACTCTGGTTTAGACAAAAAAATAAGTCATCCACTCCACTTGATCAATGTCATTATCTATATTAGTTTATGGTTAAAACAAACCTTGAACTTGTAGATTTAGGGTTTAAAATCAAGACATAACCATGATGTGTGTGTGCTTTGATTCCACTTATTATTAGCCATGAGATTCAAGAGACAACATCCAATTTTTATATCTTTAATTATTAACATTAACTTGGAGCATGTTTAGATATTCATTAAGAACCATGATTCTAGTTTAGGTAAGGCTTGGGAATTGTTTTGCTACCATCCAAGAATCCATAGTCCTAACAGAGCTATCTTTAACTCTACTTATGGCCTTGCTCCACTACCAACCAAGAATACATAGCCTCAATAGAGATTACCAAATTCACCTATACTCAAAAATATTTTAATTTTGCAATGAATTTTTATTTTTGTATTTTTAGATCTTTTATCCTTTTAGTAAGGTTGAGAACTAGGTTAACTAGGTTTAAGTATTTGGTTAAGTGTTTTATACTTAGAGAATCACTTATGGTTGCAACCATTGTCCCAATAAAGGATGTTTGTTAAGTGCAAACATGACTATGTATCAATAGATTAAGCTTTAATCTTACAAGTCCAAATATTCTTAAAACCAAGTTTAGGTCATTCATAGAGTAGTTGGCCTCTTCCATTGGTATTTATCAGTTTCTTCAAATTAAAACATTAGGCTCACATTTTAGGCCCATAATTGGCATATGTATAAGGTTCATACCCACATTCCTAGACTTTGGGAGTTTTAAGCAAACTAAATAATCTTTGATCTCAAGGTTTTCTAAAAGGACTTATTGGAAACATGGAACAAAGGAAAAAAAGAAAGCATAGTAGAAAGTAGTAAATCAATAAACAAAAGGAAACAAATAGATATATACATGATTATGTAAAAATAAGGGACAAGAAGGAAAAAATTGAAATAAACTAACTATCCTACCTACACTAAGTCTAACCATCTTACATAATTACTCCATAAAGACCTCAAGAAGGGTAAGAAAGAAGTAATTCTTGAGGTACCCTTTGGTGGGTAGTGTGATATTTGATCCTTTTAAGTCTTTGAGTCTAAAGGTGTTGTCTCCAAATGTGTTTGCAATCTAATAAGGGCCAATCTATAGAGGTGTGAACTTACCATGTTTGCCCTTAGGCTTAGATGCTTTGTCCCAAAGGATAACAAGTCCCCTTTTCTAAACACCTTGATCTTTGATATCTAGTCAAACCACCTCTTCACCATGGTTTGATGTCTTCCAAAATTATAAAAGGCTTATTCTCATGTATCTTCCATATAGATGATGTCTAGTAATCTTGAATTTGCAAGCTCCTGGCCTTCTTCCATATACTCTTGCATGAATTTGTACATGGGTAATTTAAGAGTGATAGGAAATATAGGTTCTTAGCCATACAATAATATAAAGGGTGATGATTTTAAGGCTTTCTTGATCCTTATCCTATCTATCCATAGGGCATATTTAAGAATCTTATGCCAAGTCCTAGGCTTGTTTGCATCAGACTTCTTGATTGATTTCATTATGTTCTTTTTGGTAGAATCAAACACTATATTTCATTAAGGATAATGGTTGGATGAAAAATTAAGACAAATGCCATTATCATTCACCCATTCTATCATCTCTATGGAAATAAATGTAGATCCATTATCAAACACCAAAGATAATAGATTTCTAAATCTAGTACATATATTCTCCTCCAAAATTTTGAGTACTTATTTAGTCCTACATTATTTTGTGGCTATAGATTTAGTCCACCTTGTGCAATAATTTATGGAAATTAGTACATACTTGTGACCTTTTGATGAATTGGGGTTGATTACCCCTATAAATTCTAACCCCCATTGTGCAAAGGGTTTACAAACCATTTCTATTTGTAAAGGGATTTTTTCCTTAGGCTCTTTAGTGATAAATATTTGGCATGAGTGACATTTCCTTATGTGTTTATGAGTATCTTTGAAAATAGTTGGCCAATAGTAGCTATCTCTAAGGATCTTATGGGATATTTTCCTTCTAGATGCGTTTCCATTTCCAAAATTCTCATGGAAGGTGCTCACAATTTGTGTAGATTTTTATTTTGAGAGACATCTCAAGTAAACCCCTTCAAAGTTATTTTTGTATAAAACTCCATCTTGGATCATATAGTGAGTTACCTTGAGCCTTAGGGCCCTCTTTTCTCCCTGGTTAGTCCTGTAAGACAAGTACCATTAATTAGTAAATGAATGATGGAATCATACCACTCACTAGCTTGAAAGATTTATTGATCAGCATGCATAATAATTAGCTTAGGGATAGTATTATCAATCATTTAAATCAGACCTTATCACCTTACCAGCTTTGTAGTTTTCATTTATATGTCATATTCTTGCAAAGATGGCATCCATTTACCTCTACATTCTCTAAGCTCATTCTAGCTTAGCATGAGCTTTATGTTAGGGTTAGGTAGAATAACATAAACCTTATTTATAGGGATATAGTTTATAAATTTTTTTACTACCTTAAATAATGCATATTATTGTTTATCAATCAATGAATAGTTCAATTCAACATTTTTAAATTTAGTACTCTTGAAAGCTATTGGGTGATCACACCCATCAACCTTTTGAGTTAAAACTAAATCCATAGTATGGTCAAATGTAAAAGAATAGAGATATAAGTCCCTTAAAAATTCAAGACTTATAAAAACTAGAGCTTAGCTGAATGGTTCTTTGATATATTTTATTGCCATCTTGGATTCATCATTCCATAAGACCTTGACATCCTTCTTTAGCATGTCATTCAATGGCTTGAAAATCTCTGCCAAGCCAAAAATGAACTTTCTTACAAAGTTTCTCTTACCAAATATTTATTTTAACTCTTTTTTACTATTTTGAGGATGTATCTTAGATATAAATTCCACTCTTTTAGGATCTATGGAGATACCATCTTTAGTTATAATGTGGCCTAACAATTTGCCTTCAATAACACAAAATATGCTTTTCTTGGGGTTTAGGAAGATTCCATATCTTTTTCATCTCTCAAATTGTTTTTGTAAATGTATAAAGTGATCTTTCCCATTTTTAGATAAAATGGTTAGATCATCCATATATATAATGATACGCTTACCAATCAAACCTTGGAAGGCATGGTTTATGGCCCTTTAAAAAGAAGCCCTTGCATTTATTAATCCAAAAGGAATTATTTTTTAGGAAAAGGTGCCCCATTTAGTTTTGAAAGCTATCTTCATCCTATATTCTTTGTCAACCAACACCTAGCTATATATTGAAAAAACATCAAGAAAAGACATCATGGCTAATCTTGAAATAATTTGTATCACCTAGTCAAGAGAGGGAAGAGGATAATTATCCTTTTTAGATGTTTTGTTCAAATTTCTAAAATCAATACATATTATAATATCATCATTATTATTTTTGAATCACACCAAATTGGCCACCTAGGTAGAATACCTGATGAGAAACACAATTCTATCATCTAGCAATCTCTTAACTTCTTTGAAGATCATTAATCCTAAGATAGGGTTCATAGGTCCTTGATTTTGTCTGAAGGGTTTACAATTTTCTTTAAGAGGTATAGTATGGGTGATGACTCTTGGATAAAATATATTTAAGTCATCATAAGACCAAGCTATGACATATTTTTATTTTTTTAAAGTCTCTTTGGCTCTCTTATTTTCAGTACTAGTGTAGGATTTTCCAACATTAATCAATTAGGTTTGATCCTAGCGGCCAAGATCAACAACATGGTAGTCATTCCCACTTAATTTAGGAGCCTTTGAAGATTTGGTTAGCTTGTCTCAATCAAATAGCCTCTCTAAGGAAATAATCCCCTTAGGGATTTTATTATCATTCAATTGAATAACATTGCCATCAAACTTGCCTTCTTTACAACTACTTTCATTAGCCTCATCAATGACATGAGTTTTAAATGCTCCTAAATTGGTCATGAAATCTAAGATCTATTGATCATTATTGAAGAATTGAAAATGATTCACATTATTAGGGACTAAAGGGAAAGGTATCATGTCAATGCTAAAGTTGGGTGAGTCTTGGTTAGGCATGAGGTTGGCTATAACAGAGGTTAGCTCATCAACTACTTTGCTCTCCTCTCTTGGGATGGAGAAAATGTTAAAGGAATCAAAAGACTCAATTAGATCCCAGACCTTGAATTTATACCTCTTAATGTAGGACAATTTGCATTGATATTTACTTTTTTACTTTGTTAACTATAAGTTATTAATCACCATAAACTAGTAATTCTTTGAATTTATTCTTGATAGCAAATTGCAAACCTAGGATGAGGGCCTCATATTTAGTAAGATTATTTGTATATGAAAAATGGAGCTTATAGGATGCATGATATTTCTTATCCATAGGACCAGTTAAGATAATACTAACCCTAGACCTAACCTTTCACATATCATCAAAATGTAGCTTTCACAACCCAGGCATAACATGAGTACCATTAGGATCACATACCTTTATAGTTTCTAAGGTGAAAAATCCCAAATTAAACTCAATTATGTTGACCATTTCCTTGACAACATTGTACTCAATGATCATGTGCTTCATTCTTGGCTCTCTTTCAACCCTGATCTAGTTTGGAACTTTTTTCCAAGATAGACATAAATGTGAACAATTAGTGGACATGTAGCCATTCAAAGCTTTGGTCCATTCCCTACTTAACAAAATACCACAAACATCAATAATGTCAATAGCTTGGATATTAAAAAACTAATGCACTCTAAACTTAGAGGCTAATTATATATGGACATTTAACAATTCCCCAATAAAATTAAGTCTAGATTTGTCTAATTGAGTAACAAATCTATTAGACTTAATAAGTGTCAAGCCAAGTTGTTTACAAATACCTACTAGCATGATATTAGTAGATTCACTAGAATCAAATAAATAATTATGAAAATTCTTATCTAACATCCCAACTATGAGTAGGAAAGGAGGAGATTCTACCTTAGCTTTTTGCATAACCATATTAACATTATCAAACTTGGGTGGTTTGTTAGATTTATTTGACAATGATTCTAGAAAGAGGTCCCTTTGTTTTTTCATTTGAATCAATTCATGCAATGTGAAATTATCTTTTACATTTTTCATGTCCTCAACAATATTATAACCAGTCTTATTTGAATAACTAGGAACATCAACATAATGCTTAGAGGTACTCCCTTTGGGTGGTTTTAGATCATTTCTTGAAGAAGTATTTGGAAGTGTTACAAAGTTATTTGGAGGCATTGAGTTAGTCAAGGGGTTAATTTTCTCTCTCTTCCTCAAAGCATGAGTCTTCTTTAAGAATTATTAGAAGGCCTGGATTTCCTCAGGGACATCATCAAGTTGATTATCCTCTTGAAAAGGGAATTAAAATGTTTCCACCATGTTAACTTAATCAGATGATTTAGATCTAAAGTTACCTACACCAATTTATTTATTAGGGATCACTTCAAATGTGTCTATATATTCTTGGAAAGCTTCAAAAGCCTTAAAAAACTCAATGCAATCAATCTCACCATGCTTGGTTGTACAATGCACTCTACAATAATTAGGCAAAGCAATATTAGTAATATTGATGTTTATAGTCATATTTTTAGAAAATGGTTCATTATTCGTATTATTGTTTAAACTATCATTTTGAAACCTATTATTGGGCCTATTAAACCTTTGGAATGAGAATTTCCTACCAAATCTCTCTAGTATTGCCAACTTGTTTTTACTACTAAAGGAAATTAGTGCTTAACTTTTGGACCATTTTTAGAATAGACCCATTCCCATTCTTGTGATGTTTAGAAGCATGAACCTGGTTATTGTTAGTACTAAAAGATGGTACTAAAGTTATTTAATCATTAGCATTGAATCCATTAGCATCAAGATGACTCAAGAATCCTAAATTTTGATTAGGAGCAGCATGACTTAAAGGAAATTGATTCAAATTTGAGATTTGATTCAAAGTAGAACATTCTAATTATTATTGGGGAAGATGTTTAAAATGGGAAAATGTGGATTCATATTTGGGACATAGTAGGCCATTTGTCCTTGGGGCTGCATTTGATCATTGATGATCACTACTTTAGAATAAGCCCTAGCTGATGAAGTTATAACTAGAAGAGACCTTTTTGGAAATACAAAAGTGATAGGATTTACTACATCCTTAAAGATTTCTAGATGTAAAACCTCATTAGGTTTATAAGGGTCTATAGTCCTATTATACATTTTTTAGAACCTAGCATTAAATGACCTTATGGGTTCACTTGCATCCCTCCTGATGGTGGTGAACTGGTGGTATATGACACATGGACTAATAATTTTTCCAAATTGGTCTATGAAAACATTGGTAAAATCATCCCAGTTAGTAATATAATTATTAGGCAAATTGAGAAACCATTCATTTGTATCATTTTTAAAAGTTAAGGGGAATAATCTATAAGATACATCTTTATGTATGACATTTAGTAACCTTAAATTAGATTTAAAAGATTTAATGTGCTATTCAATAGTTACAATACCATTTGGACTAAATGTTGGCAATTTATTTTTAGGATTACATGGGAGATCATGTACCACACTTGGCACATTGATTGAATAATCTCGTAACCAAGCCATACCTAGATTAAGGTCGAAGTTAGGGGTACCTTGAAGAGGTGAGGTTGGAAAAGATTTGGAATGTCTACACCTACCTTTATCTTGCTTGGCTCTTCTATGGACTTCAAGCTCAATCAAAGGTTCTCTTGTATCTAAATGTGATCTTGTTCATATCCTTGGAAATTCCAACTTGAATATTGAATATCCTATTTGACATATGATGTGTCAAGTTAATATTTATAAAAAAATAAGGATTAAACCTATACATTAAGCTAATTTTGCAAAGATTTATATAAATAATAATAAAAGGCATCAACCTTTGACTAAGTTAGATCAAATATGTGTCCAATTATGAAAATATGGCCTATATTCACAATTCCAAGCTCAAATAAACCCATATCTATGAAATATATACCAATCTTTGATCAAAACAAGCTATTCTAATCTCAAATACCACAGATCTTCAAATCTTAATCTATCTTTACTAGAATTGAGCATCAAACCTCAAATATCTTTGATCTTTGTCTAAAAGAAGCATAAAGATGAGTCGAAGACCATGAAGATCAATAATATTTATAGTTTTGAACAAATAATTAAGCAAAGGTACAAAGATAACATTAAACTTTAATCAAAATGCACTAATATTAATGAAGATTTAATTAATTCACAAAGATTTTGTTGAGGCCCTCCTTTTAGCACCAATGTAATGTTGTTCCTATTGATGCCTCTAAGTGTATCATAGGTACTCTTACTATTTAAGAACACTTCTCATTTTAGAATTTAGAGAATTCATGGCATGGGTAGAAAGTTTTGTCAAATTATATTACCTATGGTGAAATAGCAATAAAACAATGTTTAACTATTCCCCAAAATTTATATTAATTAATGGTTGGGAGTCACCATGGACCAAATTTTTGTAAAGTGTAAGTATATATGATAATACTAGTGAAGTATGATCAAAGATTAAACTATAGACTAATCTAAATGGACATTTACAATGAAATCTAACTTAAAATGATATAGTTAAAAAAAGAAGCAAAAATAAGGGTAAAGCAGAAAGTGAATAAGTGATTGATGATCTTGGCCCCAAACATTATGACAAAGTTTCAATTACAATTGAATATGCATTAATATCTCACTACACACTAGACACACCTCTAAGGATGATATAAATAAGTATAAATAAGAATTGAATTTACTTTAAATATTTGATACCACACTCAAATAGCATTTGCACATTCTAATGCATAGAAAATTAAATAAAGCAAATTCAAGATCATTTAACTAATCTAGAGTAAGCACAAATTATCAACCCTATAATCAAATATGCAACTCAAAATTCATATAAACTATTCAATTTTAAGACTTAAGACTAACAATTGAGAGAAAAATCCATATAAAAATTAACACAAACAAACTTGGACAATCTTTGCAAAATTCATTGATTATATTAACTACTCAAAGTGTGCAAATTTTGCTCAAAATTACCTCCCTTACAAAAGGGTCTTACTACATTTTATAAGAGGACAAGGTAGTATACCAGTCAATTACAAGATAAAAATCTACAAGAAGTAAGGATAGCTATCCTTTTTTTATAAATCTCTAAAATACACTTGCATTTCTAAGCTAAGCTGACCCGGAGGCAAATATGCTAACAAACCTTGCAAATTTCCTACTATTGTGTTCCAAATGGTCTCTAGGTTAGTTATTTTTTACTCAAATTGCAATTACACTCTCTTTTAGCTCTACTATGATCAATACAAGCTCAAATTAGGGATTTTATGGAAGTTTAAGACTTTCTTGAAGTTTTAATGATGATGGATTATTTAGACTTTATCTCATATGTGTTTTTTTTATCATCCAAGATATTTATTTTTATTGCTTTGTGTTTTCATGGCACTTATTTAGCGTCTATCTATCACTTTCATGACATTTTTCATAAATACCTTAAAATTACTAGTCATTGGTATTTTAAAAGTGCCATTTGCTTTGCACTATTGGATCAAGACCTAAGGATCAATGTGGTTTGTTGATCATGATTTGGGCCCTCACCTATCATTGGCTATCTTTGCATCAAGCCCCATGGTTTTTCCACTTGGTATCCCTATGGGATTTTTGAGCTCTAGCACCTATGTCAATCATTTATTAAATGTGCATCTACCACGTGTTGAGCCCATGGGCACTTGGAGATTTTTTGAAAAGTCATCAATGATTTTGCACTTTTGGATCATCTAGGCCTAACAAAGCATGATCCATTGATCCTAAAAGATGCATGAATTTTAACTAGTACATAGTTATAAAAAGGAATTTAGGTTGAAATTATTTCAAATAAGTGTATTTCATATTAATGAAATCTAAAAATAAATTATTTGAGGTTAGATCAACATTATGTGCCCATTAACCCATTTTCCCCAAGGTCACTATGAAGATGGAGAACTAGGGTTTTTATGATTTCATAAAAAGTGACTATCCATGACCTACATCTAAATGCACTAAAGTGAAGGAAAAACAAGACCTAAAAGCATCTAGGTAGTCACACCCTATTTCAATAAGTATTCTATATAGGACACTAGTGTTGAACCTAGAAAACAACATCAACACAACCATCTCAGGTTGATGTTACTATCTAAAGAGCTAGAAGTATTAGATCTAAAATTTTACAACTATTCTAAAATATCCTTCCATCCTAATTTTTTCTTGTTTTAGATCCAAAACTACTTTAGCATAAGAACAAGATAAGTGCATCACTCTTTGTCATTTATATATCTAGAATAGTTTTAATTTACATTTGGTACTATCTCAGCATAATAAATTTAGTGTATGTTTATATCTAAGTTTAGAATCTAATTATCCTAATATATATCTAATTATCACCCTTATACCATTTCATTTATATATACCTATTTAATGTATATTCTAGGGTTAATGATAAGACCACCTTAGATAAACATTTTAGGGTTAAACACATAGATACACTAAGAAAATGTGCTAACCCATAGTAATTATTTTATTTTTAAAATTTATCATTGTTTAGAAAAAGAGAAAACATGTACACACCCAAAATTTTCACATTGTATAATTTCATGAAATTTTTGATGATGGTGTAATGATATTTTATAAAACATGTTCATACCTACACCTCTCCTTCTACTTATTATTTTGTCTATTTTTCCCTTCTGAAATTTAAACTTTTTATTTTTTATTTTTTTAACTCAATTTTTAAAAACTTTCCAACTATAGTGAAACTATTATGGTAGTTCTACATTTTACCTTGGTAGTTCATAGAAACACTGTGATGGTTTTGTAAATCATATCAATGATTTAAAAATTAGGTTTACATATATTGGTAGTTTTGTCACCATTATAAAAACTTTAAAATTGATTCCTAAGACTTTCAATTACAAGTTTTTTACATAATTTACATTACACTTTTTATTATTTTCTCTCGAGTTCTATTCTCTATTTCGTAGTACATGTTTAGTCTTTATTATGTCAATCTACACCATCTCCAAGTTAACTCCAACAAAATCTTACTCAGGCTTCAGTAAATTCCCAATCATAACTTTTTATTATTCCTTGTAAGTATTTCTCTTTTATTAGAATTTTGGATCCAAAAATTACATTATTGATTTGATGCTTACAATTTTTCACAGAGCTACAATTAGTTTTTTGTTGTTTTAAACAACATAACCTCATTTTATAGTCATATTCTTATCATTTACACAATATTGGAGAAGGGATTTCATGAGTTTATAACCATTATTTTGTTGTTCATTATTATTAAAGTTAAATTTAGCTTCTTTCTTCCTTTGGATTGTGTTTTTACTTTAATTTTATTTTCCTTCTTATTGTAAATTTATAAGGTCACTATTGAATAACATATCAAGGAACTAGGTAGCTAAGGATTCAACATTTTCATCAACTACTTCTCCTTCACTTGATCTCATATTTGATAAACTTGGAGGATTTAGTTTTATTTTTTATTTAATTAATTAAATTATTTATCTTACTCATTGTAATATTTTTAATTTGAAAATTTTATTCATAACAACTCTAAAGAAAATAAATTGTTTCTTCTCTCTTCTTACATTACAAAGGTAGTTCTATCATTTTAGTTGCATATATGCATTAATAATCTCAAAGAACATTAGAATTTACATTATATATATGAGATATAATTGGATATTATAATTATTTATAAAAAAAACCATTTTATTTAGTTGTCATAGCACACATTCACATACACAAACAAACACCAACAAATTTGTATGTGCAAATGCTACAAAATTGTAAAGAAAATTTACATCAAAAATTAGTTTGATTATTTAAATACTAAATAAATTAATTTTAATTAATAAATAATAATTTTATATTTTAATATATAATTTTAAATATCATTTATATACATACAAAATAATCAACACCCCTCCCCCCAAAAAAAGAAATAAAAATTCATACTAACTTACATGCATAAACTAGATTGTGAAATAATACAGGTTGAAATTTATAATAGAAATAAAAATTTTACATTTAATTTTACATTAAAATATTAAATATTAAAATTTTGACTATATTTAATTTCATTTTTATTGGAAATATAAAAACAAAATAATTATTTTAGTATATGTAGGTGAGATTCTGCATTCATAAAAGCAAAGAAAAAGACAAAAAATAGCTATTGTATTTTTAGCTTTAACTTATATTATATAAATAAAATAAAAATAAATAAATAATTATTTTATTTCCTTAATTTAAAATAAATTTTATTTCATCAAGTAACATAGTTTATTTCCATTTGCAAAATCCTTATCGAGAACACATAAAACAAACTTGATCCAAACCTTGTCAAAACAAGAAAAAGTATAAACCATGTTTTAAACCTTTCAAAAAATAACATAAAAAAATATACATGATTCAACATTAAAAACAAGCATTTTTTCACTCTTGGATGATGTTTCCAGAGTGATCTCACCTTGGCAGGCTAGGCACATTTCCTTGAGTACCATCTCTTGTATCAACTAGTAACCTTTAGAGTGATATTGAATATGAACTTAAAATTTAAATTTTCCATTGAATTCCCCTCCAAAAACTCATAATTAGATATCTTAATGATCTTAATAATAAATCTCACCCAATTGAAGCCCAAATAGTGAGACCCATCTGTATCCTAGCATGCCATGTCAACAACCTTTAGCTATGAGCCTCCATCTTACTATTTTCTATCATTGGGTATAGCCTCATAATGTATCATTAACTTTGTGTATTAAATTTATTAGTGATAGTTAACCTAATAGACCCACCCAAATCCCTAGTCTTATTCAACCCAAATTTCTCTAGTTTCCTATACTGAATGTCGACAAAGAGATTTATTATCTTATCCTTATCCATTATAAAAGTATTGGGTCTCCATATATTTAGAATTAAATAATTTAAATTATTATTATTATTTAGATGAGGTATTTTTTTTATCATCACAAGAACTCTTTTCCACATGTCATTGAAGACCCTATTCCCATACCACAACCTAGCCAACTAGCTATTTTATTATTGCCCATTTAAATCCCTCAACTACATCAACCCAAAAAACCAAACCAATATATCAAAAATGGCATTATCCTTTCATTGGTTATCATGACTATACCTAAATAGGTTGAATAAGAAAAGGTTAACATGTTTATTTCCACATGTAATTTGTTTTGGTGAACCTAATGGGAAAGGCTTCTACTTTTTCATAATCCTATTTTTTCTTTCATCCTCCTTTCTCCTCTCTTAAATTTATTTTGTGTGTGTTTATATACCCCCAAAATATGTTTGGGAAAGATTTTGAGTTGAACTTAGAACCTTAATCCTATATAAGTATCCATAAAATTCTACGTGAAGCCTCCTTATTTATATATAACAATAACTCTACCCAAAACATGGAAAATCAATTTTAAAATTATTATTTTTGTATCTTTCAGACCAAGTCTTGGGTAGTAATCCAAGAATTTTGAGATCCTTATAAGACCACAAAATACTACCACAACTATAATAATATGACCTTCAAAACTATAGGTGGGATCTACCCCCAAGTTACAACTAGACCTCATAGTAGTCTATAAATCCTAGATACTAAAAGTACAACAAGGTTTGACCTATTTATAAAAAGAGTTTGTATCCTAGAGGATGGGTATAGTAAGTTGATATTACTCCCACACTATATCAATACTAACCAAAACATACTTATAACTTATGGTCAACCCATAATGACTCATGCCAAGTCATTTAACACTTAAAATTCATTATGGGCTACCACTTCTTTACCCTAAGTGCCTCTCAAGGTATGATTCCAAGACTAAAAGAAATGATTCACTAATTGAGCTCATATACACCTTTATGGTCCACATTCAATACCTAGAGAGTAACCAAGCCTCTCTAAACCAAAGATTGAATTCTAATCCCACTATAGACACTAGAAAATATCACACAATGGTTCTAGATGTCAAAATACCCCTATACCATCTCGAGACCATCTAAGGACCATCCCCCAACCCTTTAACTATAAACTTGAGTGTAGTTAACTAACTAGCTGAACTAGCTCACTAACCTACCTTGACCAAACATAGCCTTTAACCCTTGACTACCATTGATCACCCTAACCATTGATCGTTAGGCTTGACTATTGATGGTCAGGTTTCCATTACCTAAATGGTAAATACCAACTTCAACTATAACTTTATTTTATATAATTAGCTTACCTAATCTACTCATAGATTAATACATGCCAAATTTAAAATTAGCTAGAAAGTTAAACCTCTTCTTAGACCTACACTTCCACCTCCCCCCTCCTCCTATAAAAAGAGATGAAAAGAAGGTGAAAGGGATCCACAACTATCAAGATCTTCTTGTATTATAATTTATTTGATAGGTCATTCTCCTAGTGAACTAGTGAACTAGAAAGTATGATAGAGATCCAAAGTGCTACCACTCATCAACTAAAAACCATGTACCATTACTCTATCAGAACTACTCTAGACCCCGTCAACTAGTTCATTGGCTAACTGCCTCAACCATTCTTCAAATCAATGATGAGGTAAGCTAAGTATATGTAATTAGTTACTTTATTTCCATTTCATAACTAACACAAACCCAAACCCACCTTCTAGATTTACATTTTACAACCTCATTAACCAATTTTCTTGAACTAGACCATAATCCACAGTAACTATTGATGGTCACCCTGACTGCCAATGGTTTGTCCCAACCATTGACGGTCACCCTAATGGTCGATGGTCACACATAACTATTGACTATTAGGCAAATAAATAGAAAGATATTTTCACCCACTAGACCTCAACCAAATCCAACTTTCTATCCTCTCACCTAATTATAGAAACCTACCCTATTTTTTGAACTATAAATAATCTATTTGGTATTAATATTAATCTATTTATTACTATAATTAGTCAAATTCATATCCTTCAATTACCTCTTGCATTTGATTTTAGTATCTTCTATTGTTTATTCAAGTACTTTATCTTATAGAACTTGATTGTTTAAAAGTATAGATCGATAGTCTCCATACTTGCTTGTGCCTCTTGGATCTAGCTTACTAGGCAATCCACCCTACTATCTAACTAATCAACCATTTATTTGACTGATTTCTTATCTGTAGGTCATTATTCCTAAGACAAAGAGGACTATCTACAATTGTTTAGATCAACATGTGCATAAAATATCATATTTTTTCTACCATAACCTTCTTGAATTTCTTCCCTTTCTTCTAAACAATATAATAAAAATTTATTTGAAACATTCTGGCATGCTTGGTGGACCATATAGTCTTTTTTTGGGTTCATAATTGCATCTAGGTGCTTCTTCTTCTTGTCTTTTTATTCATAAAATACCATCAAAATTTCGTTTTGGGATTAAAATTGACTACATTCATTATTTGCTTGCTTATTTTAGCTCACATAGCCTAATTAATCAAGTGAATCAATCATAGCTTCATTTTTATCACACACACAAGACCAAACCATTTACACTAAATCAAACATCAAATATTGACATAATACTCAACTGGGATTTCATTACCTAGTGGTCACTTTTCTTAGCCATCCTACTTAGATTTCATCACCAAGGGAAGAACCAACTCAGCTCTCTAGTTGAGTATAATCTCTTGTAATCAATATATCTTGGCTAAGCACTCACCACCCTTATCACTATGGTGTGTGAAGTGATGGGTAGTCACAAATATTAAGCCACATACTAATTCTAATATAGATCCCTTTGAGAGCCTAAACACAACCTAAAACCAACCATAAACTTCTTTTCTATTACCTCCTCTACAAGCCAAGTTGAGTCACATAATTCATAAAACTTAAGGCATAAGGCATAAGAGAGACCAACAAGAACCTTAGGATTTAACATGATTTATTGTGTATTTTTTTTCCTTGACTTTTTTTGTCTTATCTTTGTTGAGTTGTGATATTGCTTTTATCTTCTCCTTTCCTTATCTACATGGTTTTAACTAGGCAACAACTATGAAACCCAGGAAACTAGGACCAACATCCTAAGCATTTGTCTTCTTCTTCTCCCTCATCCATGGAGTACATATTATATGTAGAGAGTTCTCCTCATCCTTATAGGATTCCTACCATCCCTTAGATGTTTTCCCAAGGTGATGCAGGCTTCACCACTTTTCTAGATAACAACCCCATAGTCCTTCAACATTACCTTAGCACCATATCTCATTATAGCTCTTCCTTGGTTCCACCTATTGACCAACCCTACGACATGGCATCCAAATTTATGGGTGACACTTTTATAGGCACTATATCCACCAAGATTTAGTCACCTAGGCATCATCTTCCACTAATAACCACATTAATATTATCATTCAGAACCAACCCACTTAACCAAGAAACACCCAAGCACCTTCTTCCCCAGCCAATAACCCTCCTAGTATAAGATCAACTCAATCTTTAGGTACCATTACTTCCCTTATTATATGAGTAACCTTTACCAATGATACCACCATTCCTCCCATTTCTAGCCTACCTACCTCCACTCCATTTCAAAGCTTAGTGGTTCACATACCTTCTACCCTTTCACCCATCAGTACCAAAGTTACCACCTAAACTATATCTACTAACCTAACTATGCCTCCTACCCAACCTATGTTAATATCTCAATAGGTTCCCATCACACTAAACTCATTCTACATCCTTAACCTACAAGGGTATATCTCTCTACCTTCCACTCAATCACCTATCTCCATGTATTCATATGTGGCATCATCTTAACCACTAATATCCACATACCAATATGTGGTGTCATTTCAACCCCCCACCATTTACCCATATGTTACACCTACCTAAACCCAACACCACCTACCTTACACCTATGGAGGTGCACAACCCCAAAACTGACCTTGTCAAAAATTTAATGGATAAAATGACTACTTTAGATTCATCCATTTCTAGAGCTTATAATATTTTGTCATATGACCAAATCTATAATGAACCAATTTAACCATCCCCATTCAACCATACCCTCCTTAATATAAATTTTTGATGTTTTCCTAAGTTTTAAAGTAAGGAGGACCCTCAACAACACCTAAGAGAATTTAGACATTTGTGCTATATTATTGCCTATGACGATGCTCTCCTTCTTCAATTTTCCCCCATGTCTCTATTAGTCCTAACACTAGATTGGTATAGTACTATCATAAAGCATTCCCTCTTTTCTTTTTCCTAACTATCTCAAATTTTATTAAACCATGTTTCCATAAACATCTCAAAGAAAGTCTCAATCATCGATCTCTACTCCATTCAATAATTTTATGATGAATCCATTGTTGACTTTGTAGCCCATTGGAGAAGTATGAAAGCCAACTCTCCTTCTCTCTACCCCAACCTAAGCTGATTAAAATCTTTGTTTGGGCTTATACAAAATAAATCTCCTGTACTTTATAGATTTAGAGCTTCAAGACCTTTGATGAGGCTTTTACCATGGCAAGAAAAATATACTATAGATCCATTGATAAGGGGAAGTTGAAGTTGAGAAACAAGAACTCCACCTTAAAATCAAATGAGGATTCCTACTCTAAACCCAATAACCAAACCAACACTAACTCCAAAAACAAGGGAACTACAAATGCAATTGTCCTTAAGACCACCCATCTGTCTATTGTTAACCAATCTAACTCTTCCAATTCCCTTAATCAAAACACTAGGAACTCAAACCATAACATGAAAAATCAATTTACTACACTTAGGGAGTTATACACATTGGTCTTAGATAAATTGTTAAAATCCAATATCATACAGCTTCCCCCAATCAAACCTTAATAGCAACTTTATTCTTCTTGCCTTGTACCTAGTTGGTACAAGGAGAATGAATTATGTGCATTTCACCAAGTCATTGGACATGATGTTAGTAGGTGTAATACCTTCAATAACATTGTCCAAAATCTCATTGATAAGGGGGAAATTATGTTGGATAACCCCAATGCACCCCTAAACCAATCACTTGACATCTTTAGACAACTATTTCTTGACCAGACTCCTACCAATAGCAAAAACAAAGCAAAATCCTCTCATAATCATGAGGCCCATACTATCAATATGGTTCTTGGTGCACTCACTATTGAGAATACCATCAACCAAATCACCTCTTCCCTCAATCCACTTATTGACATAATGGAGTCACTAACCTCTTCTTGATATCACATCAGAGGAAGAAACCATCCCCACTTCATCATTTTCCTTAATCATACAATAATCCACTCTTCCTTTGGTGATAACTCCTATGGAAGAAACCACCTTGAATACACCTCCCATTGAGGAGTTACCTTCCTAGATATTGTAACCTCTTGATCAATAAAATGATGAGTTACTCATCCCTCTCCCTTAACCCCTAGGTTTATCCTTTGAATCCACTATTAGGGGATTCAAAATTATCTATAAGCCCTTCTCTAAACTAGTTAAAAACTTAGAATTCATATCTGACCCTAACCTATAATGGGAAACCTTTTGGAAACAACTTGGAATCCCATAAAAATTAAATAAGAGCCTTTACCATCAGAACAACCCAACCTTTCTACTATCAAATCCACTATCATCACAACCTAACCATCAGACACCTCTACCCATCAAACCATAGTAGCACCACCAAAATGAAACTCACCCAAAGTTAGTAAATCACCTTCTACCATTTTAACCAAAAACACAAACAACCTTAGCATATTTCCTAATCATAACATTAGTCATCTATCATTAACTTTATATTTAAGCCCACTAAACCTATCAAACAAACCCAATATAAACCAACCAAGAAGTTAAAACCACCTAGAAACCCAACAACCAAAATTCAGCATCCTCTCTCCACTTTACCCTCTATCTTGGGACCTCATCCCTCTACCTTAATTAATAAACAAACCATCTTGATCACAATATAACCACCAGTTTTTGTAAAACCATCACTCCTACTTTCATCCATGCCTATTTTCATCGAGCCACCCATAAACACACCTCCTATCTCCCAATCATCTATAAAAAAAATTGCTTACCTCTTGAATGTCTACCCAAAAACCTTATAACCTCAATCTATCAACCCCTCTACCAAAGTCAAAGCCATCCACCAAAAATTCTCATTTACCAAAAACCTCTACCACCAAACCTGCTCCTAAAAGGGCTTCCACCCCAACTACCAAAACCAAGATCCCCATACTTTTTCCATCATTACTTGAGTCTTACTCAAACATCCTACATAGGCTATTTCAAGCATCTTATCTAACCTTACCACTTATCACACCATTTGACCCACACATTCCTAAACCATCCTAGTAAAATGAAAAATTAGTATGTTCATACCATAGGACACTTGTGCATGACACATATAACTACAAATCTCTCTAAGTGATATCCCATCAATTGTATCATAAAGATGACCTATTATCTAATGAACCTCTTATGAACCTAACACCAATCTAAGAACTAATAACCATCAACAAAAACCTACCTACTCTTCTACTCTCACATTAAAATGAAGAGGAACTGAAGCAATCATCTATCCTAACTCCTCCCCAAATCCATACCATCTATATTGTCACATGATCACAAGCCGAACCAAAGGATAAGGGAAAATTAAAAGTGTCCATTACATGAAAATATCGCTCTTCCACCACTTAAGCACCTAGCCAACACCAACCATCTTCAACTAAACCAAAGGTGTCTATCTTAGGTACTTCCTAGTCTAACCCATCTAAATCAATCCAATAAGTAGTTCTAAAATAACTTCACTAAATCTTGGTAAAGATGAATTTTCATGAACTAATCAATACCTCACCCTATCATCACCAAGTGATGATACGAGATTTGAAATCTATAAAGGTTAGGCTGAAAGACCAACAACCTCTAATAGCTTTTATCAGAGTTCTTCAAATTTCTAACTTTGTTACCTTCAAGGATTCAAAAATACCTTCCATCCATCTAGATGATCCAGATCCTCCCCTCTTCATTACCACATACATCAACTAAACCTACATCAAGAGGGTTATGATTAATGGTGGAGATAATATCAACATCATCTCCTCCCAAGCATATAACCAACTCAAAATACCCAAAAACATTATGTTGGAAACCTATATGATGCTTTAAGCATTCAATGATATCATAGCCATGACTTTAGGAATTGTTGTCCTTCACATTCACCTAGGACCTTACACATTTAATGAGCTCTTTTATGTGGTAGAATGGGAGTTATAGTATAATGTCATACTAATACATCCTTGGATTTGATCCATGGGTTGTGTGACATCTACCCTACACTGATGGATAAAATTTAAGCATAAAGGTGAAGTTGTTACCATATAAGCTAACCCAAGTCATTTCACATCATGTTACATGACGTACTAATCCAACAAGCCTTCATCAGTAAAAGACAAAACTCCATCTCCTTATACCACTAAAGCCTCCACCAATTCATCTATTCATTCTACCTCAATCCCCATAATAAAACTTTTGGAATCAAACTTCTAGCATCTTTTATTGGGGGAGTATCACCTTCTAACCCTTGATGCTTTCCCTACTCACTAAGAGTATGGGAAACTTGACCACCAACCTAATTATGACCCCATTATTGGAACCATTATTCCTTTCAGATACTTAACTTTTCAAACTAATTTCATTTATGGGGGATTTAATAAACCCCTTGACACTTTTGCCACCTATTTTTTTTAACTCAATCATTCACCTCCAATCTCTCCTATGTAGATAAACCAAAGTTTGTCTAGGGATACCTTTGTAGGTGTAATTGGAAGGGATTTGGTCTAGGTTAATATGAACATGGGTTATATGAGATAATTTCAAACAAAATACAAAAAACTCATGAAAAGTATGGCCTCAATTTCACACCACCTAAAAAACAAACCAATCCACCTCCCATTACCATCATTGATGAGGAAATCCCATCCTAGGACCCATGACTTATCAAAAATATGGGGTGACTATATTCATTCCTTTGACCCAACCTGAGATGATAGGAAAGACTCTCCTACCATTAATACCATTCAGTGTCAAGATGACAATTCCATTCTCACCTATCTTGGTGTACCAAATTTTTATATACACAAATCTCTTCCTCCTAATAATTTAACCATGTTGAATGAATCCACTATAGATATCAACTTGGGCACTCTAAATAACCTACACATTATCAAAATTGGCCAATCACTAAATTTTGAAGATCTTTAGGATTTTCCCTCCTTCCTATAAGACCACAACATATAATTTGCTTGGTCTTATAGTGACATGCCATGAGTTTACCCCTCCATTGATACTCATAACATAGTCACCAATCATAATGATAAGCCTATTAGATAAAAACTTTGGTGAATGCACCCTCACATAGCCCTTCTCATCAAAAAAGAACGTCAATGTCTCCTATCCATCAATTTCATTCAACCCATTGACTATCCCCAATGGGTATCCAATGTTATACTTATCACCAAAAACATAGGGTGACTTTGCATTTGTGTGGACTTTCATGACCATAACCTTGTTTGCCCAAAGAATGACTTTCCTCTACCAAGCATCAATGAGACTAGTTGATTTTATAGTCAGCCATGAGATGTTATCTTTGATAAATGGGTTCTAGTTATAATTAGGTTTTTATTTCCCCTAAATATCAACATAAAACCACCTTTATCACCCCATGGGGGAATTTCAACTATAGGCTCATACCTTTTAGACTAAATAACATTGGTGAAACCTACCAATGCATTATGACCTATATCTTCCATGACCTTATTAATAAAATTGCCAAAGACTATGTTGATGACCTTATTAGGAAATGAAAATGTCATAAAGACCATTTTTCCATTGTTAATATTATATTTGATTGATTTGTCGATACCATGTCTGCTTTAACCCCAAGAAGTGTATTTTTGGGGTCTTATTAGGAAAAATCCTTGGATTTATCATTTCCCTTCAAGTAATCAAAGTTGATTCAACCTAAATCAAAGTAATACTTGACATGCCTCCTCTTACCCACCTCAAAAAACTCTGTATCTTTCAAGGGAGGATCTAATCCATTCATCTCTTTGTCTCCTAGCTCTCAAATTGGTACCAACCTTTCCATCAACTTATAAATAATTTTAAGTGGAATAATAACTATCAAAATACCTTTGATTCTCTTAAAAAATAACTTTTACCTCCACTTGTACTCATTTATCCCAAGGAAGATCAACCTTTTTACCTTTATATCTCTACCACTGACCACTCCTTAGGGGCAATGCTTACTCATCAAGATGAACAACATAAAGAGCAAGTCATCTACTACATTAGTTACATGCTTTTAAAGTATGAAAATTGGTACACCCATACTAATAAACTTTGCCTCAACATGGTCTTTAAGGAAACTAAACTTCATCATTACCTTCTTAATCACAAAACCTTTATCATCACCAACACTGACCCACTCAGGTACATGTACTCTAAGCCATACCAAAATCATTTTATGGATTAGTGTCTCATGCTTTTAGCTAAGTTTAACCTTGAGTTCCTCTAATAAAAGTAAATTAAAGGGTAATTTATTACCAACTAGTTGGTTGAAGCACCCTTATCTAATAATAAACCTCCTCCTCTTGAGTTTCTTGATGAATCTATCATGACTCTCTCTCAAGCAGACTTTGCCTATAAAGTAACCATGTTATTTAATAGATCAAAGTGTCAACATGGTAGGGGAGACAACATCATAATTATTCCCATTCATGTTGAACCTCTTCCTTTATCCTTCAATATAAATTTTTAATGTACCAATAATATGGTTGAATACAAAGCCCTAGTGATAAGCCTCCAATTTGTATTAGCCTTGGGAGTCAAAATGATCACCATATTTGGTGACTCACAACTTGTGGTCAATCAAATAAATGGATCTTATAAATTCAATAATGATGTTTTTCAATAGTAAAAATACTTAGCTAATGTAATCTTAACATCATTCAAAAATTACCATATCCAAACCACTCTACAATCTATGAACAAGTTTACTGATACAATGGCTTCCTTCACTTTTCAAATCTCATCCACACCCTCTGACTCTAAGCTATCTATCATCATTTATATACTTTCCCAACCCTCTTACATCAAATCAAACTCTCCCACCATCTTTAATGTGGAGGAGATCCAACTTGACCTTTAATATGAACACACTTTTGACTATCTCAACCTTTCCATCATTCCTTCTTATCCTTCTAGAAATGATCAATGAGTGTTTATCTAGAGTACATCACATTATACCATAATGGGGGATTTTTTTTATAAATGTAGCTTTGATGGTCACCTCTTCCATTTCCTACATAATCATGAAGCCTCTCATGCTATCAAGGAAATGCATTATGGGATATGTGGGGGACACTTTAGTTGTTTGGTCAGCACTAAATGCATCCTTTGCCTTAGTTATTACTGGCCTACCCTTAACCAAGACTATTGTGATTATGTGAAAAAGTGTGTTAAATGTCAAAAACATGCTAACTTACATTATGCACATAGCCATAGACTTTGCATATACATAGATTTTTGGCCCTTCTCATGATGGGGTTTGGACCTCATTGGTGAAATTAATCCTCATTCTTCATAATGACACCATTCTATCATCAATGTGACCCTACTAATTTAATAAATGGGTAGAGGATATTCCTCTTGTTTCAACCAAAGATAAAAATATTTTTGACTTTATCAACCATCACATCATCTATCATTTCTATGTTCCTCACAAAATTAACATCGATAATGACAAATATTTCAAAAATAAACAAGTCTAAGGTCTTTGTAATGTGTATAGTATCAATTTAAGTTTATCATCACCCTATCATCCTCAAATAAATGGATAGGTAGAAGACTCTAACCAAACTCTCAATAACATGCTAACTAAAATGGTTAATGCATCTAGTCAGGATTGACATTTACACATCCCCTTCATTTTATGGGCATATCATACTAGAAATCAAACCCCTGTGGGTGCTACCCCTTTCTTTCTTGTGTTTTCAGCAAAGGATATCTTACCTCTCTAAGTACAAATTCCTTCTCTTTGCATATCTATGTAAGATATCATTTCTAAAGATGATTACCATCAAGAACATTTATCCCAACTTTAGCTACTTGATGAGCATCATTTATCACCACTCACCCATCTTCATTTATATCAAAAATGAATCAAATTCACTTATAAAAAACACCTTAAATTATGATAATTTAATATCAAAGACCTCATCCTAAAATAAAATCAACATGTCACCAATATGGAGAAAAGCAAGCAAGGCAAGTTTTCTTTTAATTGGCTCAAACCTTATATCATAATGGACAAGTATGGATCATGAGCTTACTAGTTATCCTCTCTTGAATGGAACCCATAAAATAAGCCCCTAAATGATTTACATCTGCATCCTTCCTTTTGTTAAAATAGAATCAAACTCACCTTTTGTCCAACTTAATCTCATTCCTTATTTTTAAACAACATTCATCTCCTTAATTTATGAATATATGATTAAAAATGAATCATGTGATTATCCATCATAACCATATCCTAATATTGAACAATGGGTACCATGGCACTACCCATGGCATGATTCTCATGGTACTTCTACCTCTTTGTAGGATGGATTCCCATTATCATTATCACCTAAACCTCTTTCACACCTAATCAACCTTCTTGTGTTTTTAGATTTGCCTTCATAAAAGGTAACCCTTTAAGCCTATATAAGCAATTCCATGACATCACAAGCAAACATCAAATAAAATAAAATAAGAATAACCCATCTGGGTCACTCTCTAGCATTCATAGAATATTACCTTGAAGGATAGTTGCAAAACATATCAAAAAAATTTAATATTAGGTATATTGCTCTTGTGAAGGATAACTATCAAAATACTTACACAAAGCACACAAAAATTAGACCACTCCCTTGAAGGATGGTTGAGTAAAGCATTTAAAGCATTTGTCAAAACATAGAAATTTCTTGGAAGATTATTACATTGATTAATTTCCACAATCCTCTTAAGCAACAAAAAATAGATAAGGACCTATTATCAAAATCAAACAAAAGAAAAATAATTTGGAATCCTCAATCAACTTTCATAAGTAGACTCCCTACATCAATCAGTCTACACCTTATATGACATGGAATTATTTATACTAGATCTTTGGTGACCTATAGAAGATTCAAGCTATTCTCCTAGGAAGGTTCCATTTTCATCTCCCTCCCCTTCATACACTATAAGTAATCAATTTTTGAGCTCACTTGACATAATATGATTAAGACACCTATTTTAACCAAATAATGAATGCTCATGTGAAGCATTCATAAGGCTTATGTTCCTTAAGTTGATCTAACTTTAAATTTTTTTTATTCCTAGCCAAAAAAGAAGAATCATGCCTTCTTCTCATCATCTCATACTGGTTGACATATTAACTTAAACATTTTTCTCTAGTTTGTCTTCTCTTCCTTACATCTAGTTTTGTTACATAACTTACCTTATATACTTCACACCAATCCAAAAAAAATGGCCATAATCATAACCACATCACATGATATCATCATCACATCATAGATAAATACATACATCAATTAGAATAATCATAAATTAACTATGACCATCACAACCTCATAATCACATATATCATATACACCACATGTCTAAATCTAAATAAGGAAGTATATACTCATTAAAATTGGGCATGAACATAATCATCACTATAATCCTAATCTTTCATAAACCATAAACAATAATCACATCATAACTTTAGCTACCTGATCATAACCATTACCATAACCATGATCATATCAGTATCGTAATCATAATAATCTTAAAACATGAAATTAAATTATCACATCCATAAACAACATCCATAGAATACCATAATAATAATGACATAATCGTCATCCTAATCATCCACAATATCACATTAGCATCACATAATCATATCAAGATAATCATAGTCATTCATAAACCATCACATCATAACCATATCAATGACATCAATCTATATCAAGCATCATCATGAACATAAATTAAAAAGACATATCATCACATGCCTAGCTAGGTGAGTCCACAACAACATCATCATGAAAATCACCTTAATCAATTTGACATTTTTAATAATCAACATGAACATCAAAACCATGAGCTATAAATCATAAGTAAAGGATCACATTTATAATCACATAATAATCATAATGTCTACAAAATATACATGTATCTCTCAATATATACATCTTTCTACATCAGCTTATAGGTTAGTATCAAAATTATATAACATAACAAAATATATTATCTCATCACAACTCTATGATCTTGGGGTACCACTACCTTTTGGGGCCTATCTTCTTATACCTACCTACCCACCCACAAATGTGACCCACTGACCTGGTGTCACACTTGCAATCCTAGCCCTATACTCAACCCATCAAGGCTCATTTCTTAGAAGCCTAAAGTCTAAGGCCTCATAGTACCATAAATCATTCATAGTCACTATGTATCTCTACATAGGGATAGTCCCTACTAGTGCCACCACTATTGGTACTCCACCACCTACATATGGAGAGAATATCTCTCCTACATTACCAAGGCTACTTGAGATCTAGCCTAATCTCTCTCACCTATAATAATGAACAACTAACCCTACACTACTACCAGTAATGCCTATACCACTACTAATGATGCTTATATTATGGATAAATTTGATCATGCTTGGTTCCTCTCTATAGTCATTGCCTGTATATCTAGCCCATCGACCCCCTACACCTGAGCCTATTGATCACCTCTACTAGTTACATCTATACCCATATCTTGCTGACCCCCATCCTTAGGACCAATATTAGCTATGGCAGATTGTGCCTAATGAAATGTAAGGTATCCATCTATAACACCTACATCATCTATCTTTATCTCTATCCATCAATTAAATCATGCACTAGCTGTGGAGCAGGTAGTGGAAAATCTATGTCCTCCCTCCTATATCTCAATCCTTATCGATAGATCCTCATGGTTAATTAAATCATGCATTGGCTATGGATTAGGTAGTGGAAACTCTATGTCCTCCCTCCTATATCTCAAGAATTCCATAGGTATGTATTACATAAGGCCAAATTACCACCATACCCTATAAAATGGTATCAACTCTATCTCACCCTCTTGTCTACCATATACCCATTTATAGCTCTATAGTGATAGAGTATGTCTCTTGTAATGAGCCCATATTTAAACCCTAACATATGGTCTCAAAATCATATTTCTAATGACCAAGGCATGAAATCAGCCCCTGAACTAGTCCATGTCATGAACTCCTAGTCTTAGTCCTGAGAGGGCGTAGTCACTCCTCCACCTCATGTACCTAACTAAAAAACCCATCTGAGTATAATCCTCCCATGGTAGCCCCTTCAATATAAGTAATTAAATGTGCTCATAATCTTGGTAATGTACAATAAAGATGACACTGATCTCATATATCATATGGGCATGAAATCCACATAGCTCTCAATAAATTTGAACTAATATCATAAGTGCCCATGTAAATATTATGCGACCCAAAAACATCTCCATAAGCACCCCTAATGATAAGCATAGGAATATCCGACTGCTAGAATTAGGCAACACATAACACATCACTGATATCATTATCATGATGAAAAATTACCTCACATCCCTATCCCTCTATTAGAGTGGTGTGTTATGGAAACCTCTAGAGTGTCACCTCATAAAATCCATGTCATTTCCATACAAGAGTTCCATAAACTCATATTGCTCATCCCTCTCAATATGGTAAATCACCTCCCCCTATATGGTTAACCACACAATTTTGTGAATGTCCTTAAGTAAGATTCTCATATCACCTATTAAAAGTAGGAAGGTATTAGTGGTAGGATCCCATCTCTTTATGAGTGCCACTAATATCACCATATCCCATGGTACATGCTAGTAATGCATCATACCATTGAGGCTTATCTCCTCTATGTGTACCTAGTCATTAACAATCATACCTTGATGAATTTTGTTGAAAATATAGGGTACTTTATCCCTCATCTTGCTCCTTTCCCATGCCTACAAAGTTTAATATCAAAAAAACTTAGTTCTCTATACTATTTTGTCTTATGAACTCAACCTCTTACACCTACCTCTTATGATAATATCTTCAACTCATAACTTTTACGTACCATGACCCATACCTATGACTCATCTACATCACCACCCTTAACCTATCTAGTCTAATCAATCCACATTTAACTATTACCTTTCAACCTTCAATTATTACCCCAACATTTAAACCATTCACCATATTTGTTCATAACCCTCACCCCTTGACCTTTTACCACTAACTTTTACACTAACCCTTAGCCATTACCTATCAAATCATTTGCTATCTACTATTCACAAAAGCCTTTACCTATAAATCTCTTACCATTAACCTTAAAACCATCTATTCACTAAAAAAATTCAAATATTTACAACCTTTATCGACTATCGATAGTCAGGGTGACTGCTGATAGTTATGAGACAAACCATCAATGGTACCCACATAATCACTATCGATGGCCAATTATCAACCACCAATAGTTAGTAGTAATTAGTGACAATTGACAATGACTACTGATGGTCACTATAAAGTGATCACTAATGATCAAACTAAACCCTACACACTTAAACCCCCTAAACATTTCTACTAGAACACCCTCTAACCCACCCTACCCTTGCCACTACAAATCCAAAATCCTATTTCAACTTTGAATTCTAACAAATCCATTAGAATCTAAACCTTTGAAAAACCATACCCAACCCACCCTCAAGAAATTATAGTGAGCAAATTCAATTCAATACATTTGAAAAATTAACACTAAGCTATCAATTAAACAATAATGCCTACCTCATTCCTTAGCCATCATCAAGGAGGAACTCTATAGACCACCACCTAGCCTTATACTCTCCCACATCCATGATGCATACTCATCAAGTCAAATCTCAATCAACTCAATCCACCTTACCCAATCAATCACTCTCACCATAGTGTAACCATTTTATCTCACAAAATTCCAAAGAGTTCATCATCATAAGTCAAAATTCACAACGAGAGAAAATGACCCATGATGGAAATTTTATCTTCACCCTTTTAAGGATGACATGTGATCATTGATGGTTAGGGTAACTATTGATGGTTAACCTTGAAGGGTCAACCTTGACCATCGATGGTCTACTTTTTTATGTTTCTCTCCCCCCATAACTTTATCAACCACATCTTCATTCAACACACCAAGCCTAATACCCACCACAAGAGATTGCCTTCTCTAACAAACACAACTACACAAAGTTAACCTCACCATGGCACATTTTAGCCCAACTTTCACACATTTTATGATGACCTTGCCTTGGTCCTTTTGACCACACCAACTATATTTTCCAGGTTGAACATTTTTTAAACTTGTGTTACCTTGCACACACCCAACCAATTTGTGTCTTCACAAGAGCACTTCCTACCTTAGATACCCATGAGAACACTAACCCTGATTAGGATACTTGGATTTATGAGTGTAATCCAACCATCACATATGGTCACATGGTCCACTTATCACTTATCCTTCTAGTACCAACCTTAATTTTTACCAACTATGATAGCCTAGTCATTGTGCGATCTTGGCTATTATAATTAGTCATTGTTTATACATGTGTTTGTAGGTCAGTGCCCAACCTACTACCCACTTCATTAATAACTTACCCACTTATCAAACTTTTACCTAATTTTATTTCACCTCATCAATTCTAGGTTTGAGGGGGAACACCTGCTTTCATGCTTAAGGAAACTGAACCTTTGACCCATAATCCACTTTTATTCTATCACCTGCTGATATAAATTGCATAACAAAAAGGGGAAAAAATAGATGCTAAAAAACTAAACACAATGGTTCTAGATGTCAAAATACTTGTAAACAACCTTAAGACCCCCTAAGGACCATCCCTCAACCCTTTGATTGTAAACTTGAGTCTAGTTAGCTGACTAGCTAAACTAGCTCACTGACCTACCTTGACCAAACTTAGCCTTTGACCTTTGACCACTGATGGTCACCCTAACCATCAATGGTTAGGCTTGACCATTGATGTTCAATTTTACACCACCTAAACACTAAATGCCAAATACAACTACAACTTAGTTCTCTATAAATAGCTTGATTGGTCCACTCATGGATAAATGCATGTTGAAGTTAAAACTAGATAATAAGTTCAACCTCTTCTTATAATTACACTTCTACCTCTCCCCTCCTCTTATAAAAAGAGAGGAGTAGAAGGTGAAAATGGATCTATAACTATCAAGTTATTCTTTTATTAGAATTTATTTGATAGGTCACTCTCCTAATGAAATAGTGAACTAGCAAATACGATAGAGATCCAAAGTGATACCACTCATTAGCCAACAACCATGTATCATTACTCTATCAAAAATACTCCAAACCTCATCAACTAGTTCATCAGTTAAATACCTCAACCTTTATTTAGATCAATGACTAGGCAAGCTAAGTATCTATAATTAGTTACTTTCTTTCCATTTTGTAACTAACCCAAACCTGAATGCACCTTCTAAATTTACATTTTGTAACCTAATCAACTAATTTTATTGAACCAAACTATAATCCATAGTAATCATTGATGGTCACCCTAACTACCTATGGTATATCCTAACCATCTATGGTCACCCTAACCACCAATGGTCACACCCAACCGTCAATGGTCAGTGTCTAAAAAATAAATAGTAAGCTATTTTTACCCACCAGACCTCAACCAAATCCAAATTTCTAACCTCTCACCTAATCACAGAATGCCACCCTATTTTATAAATTATACCCAATCTATTTAGAATTAATATCAATCTATTTATTTCTATAATTATTCAAATTTGTCTCTTTCAAGCACCTCTTGTATTTAATTTTAGTATATTATGTTTATGTAAGTACTTTGTTTTTTAGATATTGACTGTTTAAAAGTGTGGATTGATAGCCTCTAAGGAATATCATGCTTCTTAGATATAGCTTACTAGGTAACCCACCATACAATCTAAATAATCAACCATTTCTTTGATTGCTTTCTTATATGCATGTAATTCCTTTAAAGCCAAAGAGTAGTATCTACAACCGTCTGGATTAATGAATGCACAACATATCATGTTTTTATACCATACCATTCTAAATTTTTTTCTCTTTATTCCAAATAATATAAGAAAAAATTCTCTAAAAAATCCACCAACCAATATCATTCTTCCTTTATCCCCATTTCAATGACAACATATAAATAACTATAATACCAACCTAATCCATCTTATATTGGCTATGTACCAATCTAATACCCTAGGGAAATTCTTAATAATGAAGTCCAAAATCCATCACATTAAAAATATATAATTATTATCAATATCATCCTCAAGTTAATATTGGGTGTTACTTATCGTACCCCTCTCTAAATAATGTGGTAACTAACACACTACCACACATTACTTATCCTAGCTACATGTTGACCAATGTGCCTCCCATATATGTTTTACCATTTCTATCACCAATTAAAACTACTTATTCTCACTATTTAACACCCTAATATCATATATTTTCCAAGTATACTTATACAAACAATTACTTTTTGACATACTACTCTTCATCCTATCAACCCACACCTTTTCCTTCTAGTGGTTGTGTACCTACTTCCTACCCAACCCCTCTCCCTCAATAACACCCTAGTATGAATTTTATGGATTTTAATGCCATGGGAATCTATGTCTAATATTTTAAGGAACCATTTGACCAAAACATATGAATATTTCTCTAACCACACCACCTACCTAAATTCCCCAAATATTTAGGGGAGGCAGATCCAAATATACATGTGAAAGCATATGCAATGTTATTTGAGAGATTCTAACTTGGGATGAGGTATATTATAATACATTATAGAATAATATTAAATTAGTCATTATATATTGGTATTAACACCTATGTAAGGCCTTTAGGTATCTCTTGGTTTAATATTTCAAAGTGTTTGACATGAACAAACTACTCAAAACTAGTGTACAAGAGTTATTACATATAAAGTAAGAATCAAATGAATTTGTCACCCATTTTATTATGAGATGGAAAAATGTCTTATACTAATTATTGAGTGCCTAACATATGGACCATATGGAGTTCTATGATATATTTTTACACTTTCTCAATAATGAAATAAGGGAAGATGTTTAAAATGACCTTATATGTCATATGAAGAAGAATTTCAAGAGAACTCTTAGAATAGATCAAGTGATCATAAATAGTGTCTATAAAACTTATGAATACAATATGTGAATAATATATCTTAAATAAATAAATGGGTTTTATAAAAATACAAATAAAAATAACCCCAATAATCAAGGCTAAAAGGTTCTAAATAAAAGCCACAACATCACTACATATGATGTGATAGATTAGAAAAAAAAAAAAAAAAGTAGAAAATAACAGTAAAAAATAACCATTAATAATAAAAATAATGGGGTTAAGAGGAACCAAAACACTCTATCTAGGTTCATGTAGTGGCTTTCAACCATCCTCCAGCTTGGGATAATTAATTTTAGAACTAGTTTTAAAATTAATTTCAAAATGTTGGCCAAAACACATTGTTCTATAATTAACATTTTAACGTAACATCAACAACAACAAAAAAATTTGGTCATAAAATTCAAAACCCAAGGCCCAGGGATTACTATCCCAATGTGTATTTTATTTTCCATAGATTCATTTATCATGATACTCATGACTGTATGGATTATAACATATTCATCCAAAGACTCCATGAGGAATGATGATAAACCTTGTATACATGTTCATATGGAATGTTAAAAAAATAAAAAAACTTCATTAATAGGTATTATTACACCAAAAAATGACAAATTACACATATAAAAAAACCCAAATAATTATCCACCAATAGTGCCACATCCAAAACTAATATCAGGACAACCCAACTAATTATCCATTACTACTTGGAACCTGGAATGTTGAAGCTTCCACTTAGACACAAAATAACTCTAGTATGGCTCCAAAAATAGGATCTTAAGGGAAGATAATGATGATACATGTCATATAATTATATAATATGAAGATTTAAACATAATTAATCTCTTAAGGGAGTATCAAGAAAAAAATCCTCTTTAAAAAATAATGTAAATTGAAATTCAAACCAATCCTAGACTCATGGTAAATTATGATTTAGTTGTTGATATTACAATTACATGTTACCATATATCCTTTATAGACATACTTATAAACTCTCCTACCCATCATTCTACATTATTTTATGCCCTAGTATTGGACCATCATGACTTTGACTCAATCCCAAATTAACCACATCAACTTAGATGTGTGTCCAACTAGGTAAAGGTCAAGAGATGTTAGATAACTTTTTTACCTTATAAGACTTCCCCTAGATGTAGAGATGAACAAAAGGGAAGATACAACATTATATTTTCAAGTATGGATTTAAAATAAATATGTGAAGAGAGAAAGGTTGATGACTAGGAAACTATTTACATGGTCCCATTTTATTTTCTCCAAAATATTGGATATGAAGTAACAAATTACTCCACACCTAGAAACACCTTATGAGGCTATGACAACCTAGAGTCCACATTGACTAGGACCATTTTACTACTTTTTTATTTGGGTCTCAATACAATTTTAACATATTTTAATGTGATATATATAGATAAAAGATATAACATGATCCTAGGAAGGCCTTGGGTCAATAGGATGAATGAAATCACCTCTACACTATTCCAAGAGATAAATTTTATACACTTAGGAATGGTATTTATTTATCATAGTGATCTGAAGTCCTTTGAATCTCTCCAATAGAATATTCATAAAATACCAAGGCTAAACACCAATAATATATTTTCTGGTAATGGTGTAGTGAATCACTCTCCTTAGGCGAAAGACAAGGGACCCATAACAACCACAATGTTTATCCTGAAATCAATTTATGAAAGCCCAAAAACTTTGCTAAGTGAAAAAATTGAGGAAAAATGGGTTATAACAATGGATAAAGTGGATGTGTAAAACCTTGTGATAATGAAAACAATCTCAACTAAGTATATGGTTGAGATTATTATCATTCTAGAAAATGATAATTCCATCATGTTCCCTTTTGATAAGCAAGGATTATGAACCTATAACCTTCCCAAATCACAAGATATAGGACCCAAATAAGGTTTATATAACATACCTAATATTTTTATTGATGAGATTTTGATTTTTTGAGAGACACTCTTAAATCAACATAATGGAGTAAAATGTCATTTTGGCATAGGGGCATGAGTTATCCATAGGGGCATGAGTTATCCATATCTATCTTGGATCAAAAATCATTTCATTTGGATTCAATATTTATTTTTAATGCACAAAAATGGGGAATAATATGAATAATTATTATTAGGGATGCTCATTATCAAGAGTATGGGTGTTCATAACCCAATAATTTAAGGTGATTCATAATTGATGACCAACCAGGTTTCATAGGTCTACTAGACCAAAGCTAAACATCTTCAACTCTATAAATAATTTTAGGTGTTATTTCCAAAGAATTTTAATTAATGTCTATTGAGTTGCTGCCTAGAGAAAATAAAAGCTTTACAATTCCATGGTTTCCTCCTTTTATCAGATTTTCCCTCACCCAACAATACTAGAGTATGATTTTGTAGTTTTTAAAAGTTTGAACTCCTTATTTAAAAGGAACCAAATGATTAAACCTTTGCTCATATTGAAGAGGAAATTGGTCCTATAATTATTTAATTCATTTAAGACAATGATAAAATCTTAGATTTCATGTATTATTATGATCATCTCCCATATTTGTACCATAAAATGGGCTATTACCTCACATGTTACCACTCATTTACCCTCATATCATAATATTACAATTTATATTGTAATATCGAGGACTAAAAATTTTTAGATGAGAAGCATGACAGTTTTGATGTGGATTATAAATATCCTAATCTTCTTCCTATGAAATAGTTTAAGGGAATGTTTACCTAATTGAGGACACCATAGATATCAACATAGGGATAAAATTAAGACATAGGATCCTCAAGCTTAAGTTTTAAGTCTTCCCTTAGGAGGTGGAAGACCATAAGCAACTGCTCACAAAGTTTTCTAAAGCCTTTAAATTATATTAAATGGACATGATAGGTATCCAACCTGAAGTAGTCATGAAAAATATATTCACCATAACTTATGAAAATTTTATCAATAAAAATCTTAGGATAATAAATCATAAGGTCAAGTTAATGCTTAAAAATGAGGTCATCAAGTTGTTAGAAGTATGGTTTATAAAATACATTGACTAATCTAAATGGATGTCCAATGTCATTCTTTTTCTCAATAAGAATGAAAAAATTAGGATATGCATAAATTTATATGATATCAACAAGGCATGTCCAAAGGAATATTTCCCTTTACCTCCTATCAACATAATTATAGACACTGTGATTGGTTATGAGTTATTACATCTCATAAATGTATTATCTAGATACAACCAAAATTGGATTTCTAATAAATATCAAAGAAAAAACTCATTCACTATAGCATGGGGAACCATTTATTACATAGTTATGTTTTTTGACATAAAAAATGTTTGGGTGACATATCAGAGGGATATGACCCATATATTCAATGACCTCATTCACAAGATAGTATAGTTTTATGTTAATTATCTTATATGAAAATAAAATATGAAAGATAGTGCCTAATTGACTATGGTGTTAGGATCCATCTCGATAAGTGTGTATTCAAAAATATAAGTAACAATATCTTTAGTTTCATCATATCCAATCATGAGATTACCATTTACCATCCTTATATTCATGAAATATTAGACATGGAACCTAAATAATGAACAATTAATTAGGTAATTATTAGGAAAATTGGGGGAAATTCACATATTTATACAAAAACTTACCTATGTAGTCCATCCAATAAACCATTTTATCAAAAAATGAGAGTGGTTTTATTTGGACAAAGGATTTTGAAGATGTATTTAAGGTATTAAAAAAAATCCTCATTGACTCATCAAAACTTATGGATAAAACTTAATAAGTCATTCATACATTATTTAAGGTGGACTGAGGTATCTCTCATAGGTATATCTCACATGTATTACACACAAAAGAGACAGAGTTATTGGTTGTAATCTTTATAAATAATCAATTGAGGAATTTTATGCTCAATCAATGAGGGTCATAGTGAAATAATAGGATTTACATATTTTCTTAAACTAATTATCCCTCTCTCAAAAGCCTATTCATTTAATTAATATTGTAAATAGATTTTAATTAATGTATGTTAACCTAAATTCCATCAAGTGACATATCATTGTTGACTTGTTCATAGAGTCCAATTTGGAAGTAGGTAACCTCATTAACATCAATTTATCTAATTAATTAATATGTTACATAGATAAACCTATGACCATTTATTCCCCATGGTATGTTGATATTATAAAATTATTAGTCAACCATATTTATCTAGAAGGTGAAAAATGACTATAGAGGCAACACCTTCACATCATTATAGACAAGTATGTAATATTTTATGAGTTTATATATCAAAAATAATTTTCTAACATGCTCATTAGGTGTGTAAGAGGAGTCATAAAAAAATAATTTTAACTATCACAATGATGGTTTTTGGTAGACACTTTGATTTCCATGCAACTACTTGAAAAATATAGAGGATGGGATATTTTTCGCCCACTCTTGAGGATGACACTATTGAGTATGTGAAGAAATATGAGAATTGTCAGCACTTTTCCCATGAGATTCATATTCCTATTGGGGCAATTTAACCCATTGTCACCTCATAGCCCTTATGTTATTAAGGGATAGATTTAGTTTGAAAGATTTCACTTGCTTCTTCTGATGTTCATTACTTCATTATTATTTCATCAAGTGGGTAGAAAAAATTCCTTTGATGATTATCCATTGATCAGTGATCATTAAATCAATCTTAAAACATATATTTTTTAAATTTTGGATTACTTAGGTCATTATCATATAAAATGGGTCTCATTTCAAAAACCTTGAGGTTTGTGATTTATGAAAAAAAAATTATATCCCATCACACAACCTCTTTGTATTACCCATAGGCCAATGGTATATTTGAGGCCACAAAAAAACATTGAAGTGAATATTTGTCAAGACCATCAAGGTTAATTAAATATATTAGCACCTTCAACTTTATCTTACCTTATGGGCCTATAGGAAAAGTATTTATATTCACATGGGGCAACCCTATATTACTTTGTCATTAGATATCAATAAACTTAATCTCTTGAGGAATAAATTTATATCCTTCCCATTTCTATTTAGGGTCTCATAAATCATGAAGAGTATATATATAGATGGTTAACTAGATTTTGAAACCCTAGTTGAATACTAAATTATGGTGGAAAAAATAACATTGTTTATTGGTTATATTTTATAATAGTATAATAAAAATTTCCATGAACACCAAATTCAAGTAGGAAACCTTGTCCTAAATATTGATAGTATAATATATAATAATAAAGGAAAAGGTCAAAAATTTAGGCCTAATTAGATGGGCCCATATTTGGTGACAATATTTTAATAATTGATCCTTTCAATTGTGCACCTTAGAGGGAAATGAGTTTGTTGAATCTATGAACTCTTTGCATATAAAACATTTATTCATATGAATCTTGTAATTTTCATTGCCCTCTATATGTTAATAATAAATCCATTGTCACTATATTGTTTTGCATTTTGGTTCTTTAATTTGGTACTTGTTTAGCTACAAGTTCATGTGAAAAAAATATTTCAAATTCAACATATCATCTTACTTTATTATTTCATATCACTGTAATACCCTTTTCAAAACTCTTTTATAATTAACATAACATAGGATTTTTTCCATAGTTATTATGAGCACTGTACACCTCATTCCCATACAATTTATTATAGACTTATAAACTTTAGTCTAATGTAACCTAGTCTAGAAGATTATCCATGAAAAAAACCAATTTTTATGTCCCCCTTAAAAAATGGCATGCTCTAAACCAAGTAAGATTACTAACCTAGCTCGGTACTTGGTGATGAGCCCTTG